>JAQQTP010000089.1:43927500-44527500 GCA_029884605.1 Ormosia emarginata | reverse complement strand
CTGGTTTTGTAAGAATATAATTCTTCCATAAATTTGGGTGCAATTCAATTCAAGTGGAAACAGGGTCCACAAGACATTCAATAGTGCAATCGAAGTTTCTATTCTAAGGGCCAGGTCAATATATGGGAAACAAGCTATGATGTCTTATACAAAATTTAAATATCACTTGGCAAGCCTATTATGATAGAAGTAGAACTAATAATTTCTTCAGAGCAGTTCCTATAAGAAAATTAAATTGTAGCTCATTTCCTCACAAAGTTGTCAGCAATAAAACCATAATTTCACCAAGTAGCATAGAGAGAAACTCACTATTATGGTCACAGAATTGGTCTCTTCATCAAGCATTATGTTACCATATTGTAAATCGTTGTGGCAAAACCCTATGTGTTGGTGAGTGCCTGATAGTTCTTTTTCCAAAGTAGAGATTTCCTTGTCAATTGTGTCCAGATGAAATGTTTCAACTTCTTCAGGGGAAGACAAACGCCTGGCTTCACTAAGCCAATTTCTGAAGCATTAAAATAAACCTATTTGAGAAATGATCAAACTGTACTAATAACTGCATTCTTATTTGTCAAATAAACAAATTCTTCCTTCTCGCATTTTTTGGGGTTGGGGTGGGATGGGTTTTCAGGCAACACATACCTCAATCTATCCCAAAGGTACACTTTCTTTGGACCAGGCATGTCAAGATCATGGAACTCCTTCATTTTGGCCGCTATAAGAGCAGAAATAGATGGTTCACGCAGATCAGATGCTGATAATGTCTGATAAATCCACAACAGTGTATAAGCATATCAAGTTCATAGATGGAATAGTGCGAAATGAATAAAAGAAATGACCAAGTTTTATGAGTAATTTACAATGCTGGACGAATAATCAAAAGTGAAGGTAGTTTTAAGTAATATCAGTTGTATATTGCATTCATTCCACAGTTTCCATTCATCAACTGGTCTATAATAACAATTTGCTTGAAAGTAGTTAAAGTTATCAAGTATTTAGATGAATAATGAAAATTAAATATCAGATTACCCGTGCATGGATGAATTCTTCAATGCGGCCATTTGCAAACCTTCCTAGTAAACGAGGTCCCTGCCCATTCTTTGACATAAATTCAAATGTTCGGACCTCAACATCCCTATCAAAGAAAATGTCAGTACCCTCGCCATAGATTCTAACTAGAACCTTTCGTGAAGTTTCCCCTGCTGTTGTTTGCCATTTTATCTGGAATACCTCATTCGTCATTGCCCCCTTGAGAGGGATCACCTGCAATGCATTTGCATCAAGTACATTCTCCCATTTACCGGCCAATGATTTCAATATCTCCTTTGCTTCTCCTGGAAGACTATCTGTTTTGTTGCTTACAGGATTTTCCACAGCATCTGCATTATTCTTTACAAGATTCGCTAAAACATCTGCTTTGTCTTTTACAGGGGTTTCTTCGGTACCTTCTTTGTCATTTACAGGGTTTTCTGCAGCACCTGCTTGGTCATTTACCGGATTTTCTGCACCACCAGCTTTAACATCAACAGGATTTTCTGCATCACCAACCTTGTCATTTACTGGATTTTGTGTGGCACCTGATTTGTTGTTTACAGGATCTTCAGCTGCACCCATTGCAAAACTCTCCAATACTCCAAGTAGAGGCAAGGATTTACTGAAAATATCAAGTTCCTTTTATTTAAAGCTTTCAAACCTGGAAAAGCAAGGATAATATCCCAAACAAAAAAGATTAATTGTACATGCCATTCAACTCATAAAAATGATATAAATCAGGAATGATTCAGCATTGAAATTGAATTGGTAAACAATAAGCAAGTCTCTCATTCATTTTCTGTTTGGTAAAAGTGGATAGATTGCTTCACAAGTAAGGCAAGGTGATCCACAATTAATTGATGCCAAGGAATGAAAGATCATCAGCAAGAATCCAACCCAAGACCTTCTATATAGGCACAGCCTGATCCTACCAATTGAGCCAACTTTCATTGGTAAAAGATGTCTAAAAGATAATAGAGAGGCCTAAATTGTATAACGGTCTATAAACCAACAACATAAAAAATGAAAATTGATGGGGATATATAAACTAAAATCAAAACCATTTCTTTCCAACCAATTTATTGGCATCCAAACAATTTCCTACAGAAGAAATTCTTACTTAAACATGGTGCATCCAGTTGGATGCACTAAATCAATCAGGACTTAATATTTTCATAGAATACCGTAAAATTAATTGTGAGACACAAAGATCTATAAAAATATTAAATCTTGATTAGCTTAGTGCATTCAACTGTAATACATCATATTTAGGTAAGAATTTATCTTCTTACAAAACATAACCTGCACTTTCTCGTAGCTCCATTTCATCATTTTCTTTTCCAATGAATAAAACAAAACAAGTCATTTTCCTCATGATTACATTGATTAAACACAAAGATCCCTATACTTTTTGGGAATATTCAAGTATGTGCCTATATTTTATGAGTTTGTAATTGAGACGCTACAATTTTAAATTTTTCTAATTGGATCCCTACTGACAGAGCACTATATAGTCCTCTAACAGTAAGCTAAATTCAGGACCCAAATTAAAATATTTTGAAACTATAAGAATCGGACTCCAAATAATTTTTTTTGAAATTATAGAAACCGATTACAAACTTTAAAAATTCCTGTAGCTTCAAAAAATTTCTAATTGGATCCCTAAATCCTGCTTATCATTAGAGCACTATAACGATGCTCTTAACACAAGATATCTAATTAAAAATTTTTGAAACTATAAAAACTTAGTTAAAAAATTTTAAAACTACAAAGACATAATTATAAACTTTTAGAATGTATGGACTTATTTAAGCATAATAGTGATTAACTTTTTTTTTTGGTCAAAATATCTTATAATTAAAATTTTATGAGAGTTTTTGAATACAAAAAATAGATTATTATATAAAATTTAAGCATATCCAATCATGCATCTAAAAAGTATCAAGAAATTAGAGAATAATTTAACCAGACACACAGATAAGGATAATTTCACAATTTTGATGTATCAAGCCCATTTTCCTACAACAAACTCAACAAATCCTTCCCAACCAAACAAACAAGCCTTTGCATCTCAAAATGGAATTCTTGCGGCGCAGCAAAGACTCCAAACACACCAACCTCAAAAAAGGAACAGCGTGTGAGGTCGGCACTACGGTGGTCGGTGGTCGGTGGCCGGCAACCGGTGACCTCGCCGCTTTGAAAAGAGAGAGAAAAGGTAAGCAGAGAGATCCTGTTGATTTGAAAGGTTTGACGGAAATGGGTTTATATAAGGTGTGCTTCCACCGCCCAACAGCAAGATGCCAAAAGTGGGGTGGACATGGAGGGAGGGAACAACTACTTACAAGCTTGCTTTTGAATTTCGGACGGCGAGGCCGAGACATGTGGTTAAAATTAGAGGTTACTAAAAATAAAAATGTTTTTTTGATTTCATGATGGATGTTTTATGAAATATAAATTTGAGTAATGCAACTATAAATAGATTTTGCCAAACGATTTCATTGCCAACTTTCCTTCTTTTTTTTTTTTTAATTTAATTTAAGTTATTAGATAATAATTTATAAAGTTTCCTTTAACCATATTTTTATGTCATGCTTCGTATACAGAATGATGATTACACGGAATAGAAATGGGATCAGGATCCTCTCCTGTTCTCAATTTGATAAAAATACACGTTAAAATTTATATACGCCTTACCGCATCTTACGGTATTAACAACTTTTATACCTTACAAATAACAGGACCTCTCCTGTTACAGGAGAGGATTCGTTTCCATAGAAATGAGATCCGTCCAAATCAACCACCATAATCCTACCGTGCACAGTATTCACACTCATTTTAACATTGGATATTGTTTACGGGGCTCATCCATAAACAATATCAAATTATATTTTTGTCTCTTTTTTTTAAAGTATATGTCCATTAACCAATTTTTTACTTAGCACCAATTTTTTTGTTAACCAATTTATTTCATGAAGCATAGAAATCACGCGATAAAATTTTGTGTTTTTACTAACTTTTATATGTAATTAACTATTTTTTTTGTTCTTCATTAACTAACTTTTTCACGAAAGATAAAACAAAGTTGGTTAATGAACAAAAAAACATATTAATGACCTACAAAAAGTTGATTAATGACACAAGATTTTACCACATGATTTTTATGCTCATGAAATAAGTTGGTTAACAAATAACAAAAAAGTGGTTCGTAACGTTTAAGAATATACTTAAAAAAAAAGAAACAAAAACATTTATTTAATATTGTTCGTTTTACACGGAATAAACAAGACATCTATTAAAATGAGTGTAAATCAGAAGATGTTGGAACGAAATTACTGTTTTCAATTCACAATGTGGTAACTTTCATAATAAAATGACTTTTCCAAGTCATTCAATTGTTTGGCATATGGAATTAATAGAGAATGAAATCATATCTCATCTAAATAACATAAATGCTCTAAAAAAATAAAAAAAATATTAACTTTTTTCATGTATGAAGGTTCAAATTCAAATTTTTTATAACCTAATAATAAAATATTGTTTCTAAAAGCAATCACAGAAAATATTGTTGCTAAAAAAAAACGAACATTATTTTATTTATGAGAAAATTAATTAACTTGTATATAATATTTTAGATAAGATATTCCATATTTTTTTTTGATATCTTTATGATACTTTGAGTAATAATAATTACATTCCACATCATTATTATATTTTTTAATAATTTTTTACATGATTACATAATTATTATTCTTTAGTATTTTACATAAATATTTAAAATTAATTCAATACATGAAGGGTCGGTTAAAAAAAAAATTAAAATTTATAAAACATAAATTTAATAAAATGTAATAATTGTTATTTTATAAAATAAAATAAAGGTATGTTAAGAAAAATAAATAAATCTCATTCTATAAAAAATGGAATCACCAATCCTGGCCCACCTTTGAAAGAAGAAATGATGATTCCTCATTTTATAAAACAAGGTATATATGGAGTGAAATCATCATTTCAAACTTTTTATTTTACTTAACAAATGTGGAAATACTCATTTGAAGAAATAAAGAATGAAACAGAATCACCATTTCCCGTAACATTAGAGTTTTATTTAGCACAACTTCTCTAACTTAAGTCATGGGATTATGTAATTAATTGACTACCCATGATGGTGTGTCATGGAATTTATCTTATTTATTTGGCCCCAGCTAAGATAGTGGTTAGTTAGAGGAAGGAAGGTAGAAGGGTAAATGTGGTTGTAACTACCTACTAATATGGAGGAAGTGTGATAGGTTCAGGCATTCTGCATTGCTGTAATCTTCGCTCATTGCCATTTGGATTTCGGAGGAGAGCTCTACCTACCTTGAACAAGACTTGTATCTTAGTTACTATTCAATAATACTTCCTCTTGCAGTTTCTTTATTCCTGTCTTCAATTATTGATCATCCATTCGAGTTACAGGTTTCTTTTGTTTTTTCTCTACTGTGCCCAACAAAAAAGGGTAAAAGCTAAATAGATGGTTGTTGAACAAGGATAATATAAATTATTAAGTGTCCCGATCATGAGGATGTAGACGCAAAAAATGCGTTTCATGCAAAGTTTGTTTTAGTGGGAAGGCTAAACTCATAATTATGCAACTTGAACTTTTTTTTATCAATATAATTATCCCCTCAACAAAATTATTCCTAGCTAGCAGATTCCAAAGGTATAGTTTTCATCATAAGTTAGTCAAAGGTTATGTTTGAAGTTTTAAAGAGGATGAAAGAAAATATTTCATATTAGAATAAAATGGAAAGAAAATGAATAGAATATAATAGAACATGTCACACAATTGTTTAAATATTTAATAAGTGTAAAGAGAGAGGAAAGTGAATTATTAAAGTCACTCATTCTATATTTTTCCAAATTGAAGGGACAAAAAATGGGGAGTTTTAAGGGACAAGAGAGAAACTCATCGACCTTTTCTTATCATTGTATTTTTTCATTTAAAATAAGTCTCAAATACACTTTTATTAAGTTTTCTTATTTCATTTTATGGCATTCATTTCATTGCTATCCTCCCAAACATAACCTTAAATTTTCTATGTTTAAAGTTAAAAAAAATTAAAAAAAAAAAGAGTTGTGAAATTCAGATTGCATCATCACCATCATATTATATAATTCAGTAAAATATTCCTTCTCCTCGTGTCTTTATCAATTTTGTTTTAAAATTCGACAAAAGAATAAGTATCGAAATTATGTTAATAAGCACACGAGTAAAATTGATATTGAGTTAAGTAAAAAAAATGGTATTGAGATTAATTTTGATGCATGATGAGTGTGAAGTTTTTTATACTATTACTCAAACATACATTGTCATCTTATTAATAAAGTATAATTTTTTATGTAATTGTTGTGAGAATTAAACTTTTTTAATGAGATGAAGTGACAATGCATAATTAAATATTAGTTTAAAAAAATATATATCAGAATTAAATCTAGTGTTATATCCGATTTCTATAAAGTGATATCAATTTCCATCCTAGTAATTTTTTTTTTTATAAATCATCCTAGTAATTTTTTAATATATAAATGAAAGAATTTAATTTTGATGCACTATATAAGTGTTAAATTTTTTATATCATCAATTGATCATACATCATTACATATATAACTTTTGATATAATTATTATGAGAGTCAAATATTTTTAATAATATAAAAATATATAATTAGTTGATAGTATCAAGACATCATATATGTGTAACTTTTACTGTATAATTACAACTGATCTCATATTATTTTTTGTATATCTATATTCTAATTCTATCATGTATCTCTAAATGTAAAAGACGTACACACATGTGATATGCAATAATCTTTATCCTTAAAATGGTGCAACTTTTGAAGTAATTGTAACGAGAGTCAAGTCCTTTTAATAAATTGATAATACATTATAAATTAAATAATAGTATAAATAATTTTGTATCAAAATTAAATTCATTAGTATAATATCCGATTTCTATACAGAGAAATCAATTTTCATTGTAGTAATTTTTTAATCTAAATGGAAAGCGATTTATTAACCAAAAATATATTAACATTTTATTTTGTTTGAAAACTTCGAAAATTGATGAAGAGGGATTGAAAGATTTTTCATGTGGTTTTCCAAAATATTTCGTATTTGTTTTTTTTTAATATTTTAACATTTTCTAACTTAAAAAAATTGGTAAACAAAAAATCCGTTTATTTATTTTTATGAATATTTTGAAGTTATCCGTTTTTAAAGAATTTTTTTTTCATGTGATCCTCAAAAAAAATTATTTATTTTTTAATATATTAAAATCCTTCAATTATGACATGATCCTCTATAATCTTCCTATGTAGGTGTCTCTCTCACCTTTTTGGGTGATAAATGGATGGATTGTGAATTTTGAATTAGATTATAATAAATTAATAAAAAAATAAACCATTAGTTTATTTTATATATATATTAAAAAATTCAATTCATCTATGATCCAATAAATGAATATTCAACCCATTTGTTGATAATTTTTTATGGGTGGATATCCATCTCTCTCTTTTGCTTGGCAGATAACATTATTGGATGAGTTTTCTGGGTAAAAACATGTGAGTATGAGCTCTATAATTAACCATAGATTTTGCTGTCGTATGTTCTTCAATTAATGTTTCAAGGAAAACTTAGCAAACGAACATGTCATATATACATAGCAACTCCCTATGGCTATGTATGACAACTAGTCAAACAAGGTTTAGGACAGGGTGTTTTTAGGTGAGATTGAACCGGATTTAACTTAATTTGTTTGAACTTAATCCGATAATTTTATTAGATTAAATTTTTAGATTTAAACTCAATCTATTCATAATCAGATTAGTGATCGAGTCAAGATTGGATTAACTCTATATTTAAATAAAATTTACAAATTTAAATATTATGTATAACGAAGTTATAAGATTTTAAAAGTATAAATAAAAATTATGAGATGTTTTATAATATATATTTTGAAACAAAATATATCAATGTAAAAAATATTAATTTAAGTCAAAAAATCTTATAATTTATTCTTAATTTTTATAAATTTATAAGTTTTAATATATTATGTAACACCTGGTCAAGTTGAAACCTACTTGAAGTGTGATTCAAACCCTCCAAAAATACTAGCACTATGTCTATAACGTGCTCTAGGCGAACTTGCAATATTGTTCTAATATTAATTGTTAGATTAAGTAGTTATTACTAATTCAAAAGTTATAACTATTAATCAAGAATTTTTTTTCTTATTATGACAATACATAGCTCTATGTTTATAACGTGCTCAATGTAAACTTAAGCGGCTTCACAGTATACACGTGGTTACTGCCAAGTTGAATTATTAAATACCTTTAATGTACGTCCACACATGAGTTTAAGTATGATTTCTGACCGATTTGAATCTTCTAAAGTGAGGGATATACTTTAAAAAGTAAAGTATGAAATTGTAATCATTGATGAGAAAATAAAAAATTTATGATTTTATAAGATACAAATATTAACACCTGCATAACAAATCATATAGATGTAATAATCTATATCATTAATTTTTTCATCAACAATTACAATCTTATATTTTATTTTCTAAAGTACACCTCTCACTTAAAAATATCTAAATCCGATTACTGGCCTCCTATAAGACCAAAAGATCGATAGAATGTAAAATGACTGATCAACTAGTCATAATTAATCTAATCGAACCCTCAATAAGTTGATAGCCATTTTAAATAATGCATCTGGGCTATTAGTTCAGGAGAGATTCCTGCAGGTGGGCAATTGGTCCAGTACCCTTCGTTAATGATTAATTGAAAGTACGTGAACGTCAGTTTTCAGTATAAAATTAAAATCCAATTGAAATATTACATAAATGTTGAAGAAATTGTTGACTTAATCAATGTTTTGGTCACTGTAAATTAAACTTGTGCCATGAATGATGAAACTTTTAATTTAGTTATCATTCTAATTCTAATCAAATAAAATTTGCACAACCTTACTACAGAGTTCAGATACATATATATGTAACTGCAGTACCAATTCACAGAAAGAAATCTAAAACCAATTCACTTGCCAAGCAAGTTGTAAAGCTCAGGAAGTAAATACTATACGCAACAAGACTTGTATCTTAGTTACTATTCAATAATACTTCCTCTTGCAGTTGTTTCTTTATTCCTGTCTTCTATTATTGATCATCCATCCGAGTTAGAGGTTTTTTTTTTGTTTTTGTTTTTTCTCTAGTGTGCCCGACAAAAAAGGGTAAAAGCTAAATAGATGGTTGTTGAACAAGGATAATAAAGTGCCCCGATCATGAGGATGTAGACGCAAAAAATGCGTTTCATGCAAAGTTTTTTTAGTGGGAAGGTCGAAGTCATATAATTATGCAACTTGAACTTTTTTTTTTATCAATATAATTATCCCCTCAACAAAATTATTCCTAGCTAGCAGATTCCAAAAGTATTTTCATCATAAGTTAGTCATAGGTTATGTTTGAAAGTTTTAAAGAGGATAAAAGTGAGTGACTCATAATAGAAGAAAATGAAAAGATAAAGAATAGAATAAAAATAGAATATATCACTTTATTGTTTGGATATTTAATAAGTTTAATGAGAGAGAAGAGTAGATTACTTAAGTCATTTCTTCCATATGTCCCTCAATTTGAAAGTACAAAAATTAGAGGATTTTGAGTGGCAAGGGAGAGACTCTTTAACCCTCCCTTACCATTACACTTCTTCATTTAAAATAACTTCTAAACACACTTTCATTAAATATTATTATTTCATTTTATTGCATTCCTCCTTCTATTGTCATCCTCTAAAACATAGCCTAAATTTTCCTATATCTGATGTAAAAAAAAAAAAAAAAGGAGTTGTGAAATTTAGGTTGCATCATCACATCATATTATATAATTCAGCAAAATATTCCCTTCTCCTCATGTCTTTATCAATTTTGTTTTAAAATTCGACCAAAGAATAAGTATCGAAAATATGTTAATAAGCATATAAGCACATGAGTAAAATTGCTGTTGAGTTATGTTTTAAAAAAATGGTATTGAGTTTAATTTTGATGCTTGATGAGTGTGAAGTTTTTTATACTATTACTCAAACATACATTATCATCTTATTAATAAAGTATACTTTTTTATGTAATTATTGTGAGAATCAAACTTTTTAATGAGGTGAGGTGACAATGCATAATTGAATAATAGTATAAATTTTTTTTACATTAGAATTATATCTAGTGTTGTATCTAGGGTTGCACACGGGTGAGTCAGACCCAACCAACCCGAACCAACCCAATGTTATATTTTCGGGTTGGTTCGGGTCATCGGGTTAAATCGGGTCAAAACCAAATAACCCAATCAATAGTTGGTTCGAGTGACGGGTTCGTAAATGCAACCCGTGAACCCGACCTGACTACCCGATGACCCGAAGTAAAACACAGTCGTTTTATTTCATTTATATCTTACTCTTCATTTCATTTCTGTTCCCAATTTCTCTTCCACCATTCCACTTCCACGATTCCATTCTTCTCTAAACCCTAGCCCCCCCTGAGCGGCTGAGCAACATGAGCCCCTTCCTTGCCACCTTCGTTTGTCCTCCCCAGTCCCTATCTTGACGCCGATGGGTGATGTCTGATAGCCACCATGAGATTCAGCGAGTTGCGTCGTTGCTCAACGTCGTTGGGTGAGGTGAGGCGCAGATCTGGTCCTCCCCAGTCCCCACCATCACGGTTCAGATTCAACCATTCGTGCGTGATCGCCATGTGCCAACCCCTCTATATAATACGAACCCAACTCACTCACTCCCCTCACTGTCACTTTCTCGGGAAAACAGGGCCAGAAAATTGTAGCCAGGGAGCAAGAAATCTGTGAAACCAGTGCGATTCCTATAACCTTTTGAACATGTCGATGACAACGATCAAGGTCGTGAAGGCTCGCCAGGTCTTCCTTCAACAACCGAGGAAATCCCACCGTCGAAGTAAGTTTCATTCACTTGATTTTCCTTTTCTCGTTTCTGTTAGGCACTAAGAAAATGTGTGAGAAAGAGAAAGAAAAAAAATACACACTCTCTTTTAGATGTTAGAGAGAAGGTTTTGATTTGTTTTTATGGAAATGGTTTATGCAAATGATTTCTAAATGAGGCTTGTTTTGGGAAGCAATCGACCTGACCTGATTGTGTCTCTGTATTTAGGGGTGGCAGTGTGTCTCTGTATTTGTGTGATGATTGTCTAGGGTTTTAAGTGTAAGAGGTAGTTTCTAACCCGATTACCCAACCCGAACCAATCCGATTGTAATCGGGTTGGTTCGGTTCGGGTTACTTAGAATTTTTCTCCCAAAACTGACCCAACTTAACTCAACCTCAACTAATTAGTTTAGATATTTTTCCCCCTAAACCCGAACCAACCCAACCCGTGTGCAACCCTAGTTATATCTAATTTCTATAAAGTGAACTCAATTTTCATCCTCGTAATTTTTTTTTTGATAAATCATCCTAGTAATTTTTTAATATATCAATGAAAGTTTAATTTCAATGCACTATCACAACAAGAAATTGGCAAATTAGCGACGGACATGTCCCTCGCTAATCCCTCACAAAATATTTTTGCGAGGGATTAGCGAAAGACACGTCCATCGGTGTTTTTTCATTGCTAAGTAGCGACGAAATGTATTCTGTCACTAAATACATGCAGTGACGGGAATTTTCCTCGCTAATCCGTCGCTAACCCCTCGATTTTTTTTAAAAAAATGATGTCTGTATTCCCTCACAAATCCATACCAATTTTGGATCTAGTATAAATAATTTCTCTCGCTAATCCCTCACTAATTTCTCTCGTTATTCTCTCGTGAATCCCTTCTTAATTTCTCTCGTTATTCCCTCACAAATCCATCGCTAATTTTCCTTGTTAGTCTCTCGCTAATATCTTTATTATGATTTTCTCGTCATTCCCTCGCTAATTCCTTACTAATCTCATTTTTTTTTTTGTCAATTCTATCATTAGAAAAATATCATTATAGGTATAGACTTCCATTACACTGGAATATGCAGAAGTAATATAAATACTAAGTCCAGCACAACAAATATTATTGGACAAAAAATATCAAATCTGAACTTGAGTTATAAAAACCAAAGTCTAACAATATACATTTATATAAGATAATATAAACTGATATCTATATCAAGGTTCAGATACTTAACTTCATTCCTAAACCAAAAAGTAATATGCTTAAACAGGAGTCAAAATGAGAAGATTTCCTAAGTTCAACGATTTTGTTTCAAAATTACATAGTTACAATTAGAACTCAGATTCCGGTAGGGATTCAATATCGACGGATGTGACCGGTAAGGGGATCTTGATCGGCTGACAAGGGCAAAGTGACCCAAGAGCTCAGTGTAAGAGCGTGACCTGACTGATGAACGTGAATAACTCTGTTCACGTCTGCAGAATGAACAAGTCCATCATCAGTTTCAAGCAAAAAGAAAATCCATTAGAAACCAACAACAGTGAAACAGCAGAGGTAGCACTATGACCAATTGACTAATCATATATCATTCTATGTGTAACTTTTACACTATCAATGCATCACATCTGTGTATATTTTCTTGTTTAATTAGAACGGGTCTCACATTATTTTCTATATAACTATATTTTAATTCTATCACGTATCTCTAAATGTAAAAAATGTACACACGTGTAATATGCAATAATCTTTATCCTTAAAATGGTGTAACTTTTGAAGTAATTGTAACATGAGTCAAGTCTTTTTAATGAAATGATAATACATTATAAATTGAATAATAGTATAAATGATTTTGTATCAAAATTAAATCCATTAGTATTATATCCGATTTCTATACAGAGAAATCAATTTTCATTGTAGTAATTTTTTAATCTAAATGTAAAGCAATTTATTATCCAAAAATATATTAACATTTTATTTTGTTTGAAAACTTCGAAAATTGATGAAAAGGGATTGAAAGATTTTTCATGTGGTTTTCCAAAATATTTCCTATTTGTTTTTATGAATATTTTAAGATTTTCTAACTAAAAAAAACATTTTTTTGGTAAACAAAAAATCTATATATTTATTTTTATGAATATTTTGAAGTTATCCGTTTTTAAAGAATTTTCTTTTTTCATCTGATCCTCAAAATTTTTATTTATTTTTTTAATACATTAAAATCCTTCAATTATGACATAATCCTCTATAATCTCCCTATTTAGTTGTCTCTCTCACCTTTTTGAGTGATAAATGGATGGATTGTGAATTTTGAATTAGATTATAATAAATTAGTAACCATTAGTTCATTTAAAAAAATATATATATTAAAAAATTCAATTCATCCATGATTCAATTAATGAATATTCAACCCATTTGTTGATAATTTTTTTATGGGTGGATATCCATATCTCTCTCTTTTGCTTGGCAGATAACATTGGATGAGTTTTCTGGGTAAAAACACGTGAGTAGGAGCTCTATAATTAACCATGGATTTTGCTGTCATACGTTCTTCAATTAATGTTTCAAGGAAAACTTAGCAAACGAACATGTCATATGTACATAGCAACTCCCTATGGCTATATATGACTACTAATCAAAGCAGGTTTAGGCCAGGGATGCAGGAGAGATTGGGCTGGGTTTAACTTGGCTTAAACTCAATTTAATAATTTAATTGGATTAAATTTTTAGATTCAAACTCAATCTAATCATAGTCAGATTAGTGATCGGATTGAGATTGGGTTAACTTTATATTTAAATAAAATTTACAAATTTAAATATTATATATAGCGAAGTTATAAAATTTTAAAAATGTTAAACTAAAATTATAGAATGTTTTACAATATATATTTTGAAACAAAATATATCAATGTAAAAAATATTAATTTAAGTAAAAAAATCTTATAATTTATTATTAATTTTTATAAATTTATAAATTTTAATATATTATGTAACATTGGTCGGGTTGGAGTCGACCCGAAGTGTGACTCAAACCCCCTTGAAAATACTAGCACTATGTCTATAACATGCTCTAGGCAAACTTGTAATGTTGCTTTGATACTACTTGTTATATTAAGTGTTTATCATTAATTTAAAAGCTATAGTTATTAATTAAGAAATTTTATTTTTTTTATTGTGACAATATATAACCCTACGTTTATAATGTGTTGTATGTGAACCTAAGAGACTTCACACTACACATGTGACTATTAGCAAATTAAACTATCAAATACTTTTAATGTATGCTCATACATGAGGTCAAGTATGATTTCTGATGGATTTAAATCTTCTAAAATGAAGGGTACGCTTTAAAAAATAAAGTACAAGATCGTAATTATTAATGAGAAAATCAAAAGTTTTTTATTTTATAAGATACAAGCAGTAGCACCTATATAACAAATCATATATAGGTGTAATAATTTATACTATTAATTTTTTCATCGACAATTATGATCTTGTATTTTATTTTTTAAAGTGCAACTCTCATTTATGATCAAAATCCGATTACTGGCCTCCTACAAAACCAATAGATCGATAGAATGTAGAATGACTGATCAACTAGTCATAATTAATCTAATCGAACCCTCAATAAGTTGATAGCCATTTTAAATATATGCATCTGGGCAATTAGTTCAGGAGAGATTCCTGCAGGTGGGCAATTGGTCCAGTACCTTTCGTTAATGATTAATTGAAAGTACGTGAACGTCAGTTTTCAGTATCAAATTAAAATCCAATTGAAATATGACATAAATGTTGAAGAAATTATTGACTTAATCAATGTTTTGGTCACTGTAAATTAAACTTGTGCCATGAATGATGAAACTTTTAATTTAGTTATCATTCTAATTCTAATCAAATAAAATTTGTACAATCTTACTATAGAGTACAGATACATATATGTGTAACTGCAGTATCAATGTTGTGAAAAATATTTTATTTCAAAATAATAAAGTCTCACATTGGTTAAAAATAAGTCTTTAGAAGAATTTATATATCAATTTGTGTTTTAAGTTTTGTAAGAAATAAATTAGGTAGTGGGTTCGCGTGCACAAAAATGGGATGAAAGCTTGCGGTTAGTGCAAATCATCGATTTGTCCTCCTGTGCGTGATATCATGAGGATCAGATCTTTTTGTCAAATATTTAATTAATTTTTTGAACTTACCTGAAAAATAAGCCTTTTAAGATGTTAAAACTAATTTGGTCTTATCTGTGTATTTGACTTGGTCTTCCAACGTTCAGATTTGTTTTCAATGTGCAAATTAGTTTCTAACAGGCAGATTTGTTTTTTAACAGACAAATTCGTTTCCCAACGTTATTATTCCAATGGACATATTTTCTAATGTTGCTTTCTGTTTTTTGCTAACGGCTCTTTCTGCTTTCTATAAATACCGTTCTCTTAATGTTGTTTTCACACACTGCTTTCTTCACCTTCTCTGCTTTTCTCTCTTCATCTTATCTGCTGGGTTACTTTCTGTTCTAAATCTCTTGTAGTTCTTAGATCCATATCAAACAGGAAGAACATGCTGTATCCTGGGAGATTTTCGTTTATACTGAAATAATCCTTGAGGGCAGTGCTTAGCATGCTATAGGCTTCACGGTTTTGCTATTTCATTTCATTGCAAATCACAGTTTATAACAATCTCAAGGATTATGGAACCACAACACGTCACCCCATCAACCAGTAATGGGTTTGACAACACTACCACACAAAACCCGCCTCCAGTTGTTGCCGTAGTCACCTATGTCAAACATTTCCCTAATGTCTCCAAAATCGAGATGTTCAGAGGTCAGAACTTCAAAAGGTGGCATAAGCGTTTCTACTATGTTCTTGATATGCACAACGTCGCTAATGCTCTCGCAGATCAAATGTCGGACTCAACTGCTGACCAGAAAAAACTAGACGATTGGACTTATGCTAACAAGGTTTGTAGGCATACAATTCTTAGCACATTATCTAATGAATTGTTCGATGTCTACTATTCATATAAGGAAACTAATAAAATTTGGGAGTCTATGCTTCTCAAATACACTGCTGAGGATGCTGGGAAACAGAAGTTTGTCATTGGAAACTACTACCGATGGGAGATGACGAATGAAAATCATATCAAGACTCAGATCAACCAATATCACAAACTGTTGGAAGAGTTGAAGGCCGAGAACATCACATTACCTGATGAGTTCATTGCAGGATTGCTCATTGAAAAATTACCACAATCTTGGAAGAACTACAAATAGCAACTCAAACACAAAAACAAATAGTTGCCCCTTACCGATATGATCACCCACAAAATCATTGAGGACACGAACAGGAAGGAGATCAAAGCTGCAAGAGCAAAAGCATTGACTTCAAAGGCAAACATGGTACAAGTCAACAAGAAAAGATATAAAAATAATCCCAACAAAAGGTCTGATTACAATAAACCTAACTATGTGCCAAGAGTGAATAATCCTACTTTCAAAAATGGTGGAGGAAATTGTTATGTTTGTGACAAGTCAGGTCATCGAGCGGCTCGATGCAGATATAGGAAGAGAAATGACAATCCTCTTAAGGCAAATTTGGTCAAAGGAAATGATATAATTGATGCGATCATTTCTCAAGCCTTGTTGATGGCCAATGTGAATGATTGCGTGGTAGACTCTAGGGTTACCAGACATATTTATGCAAACAGAAATATGTTTACCTCCTACAATTCTGTGGGGGATGGAGAAGAACATGTTTATCTTGGTGATTCCCGAACTGCTGAAGTTCTTGGAAAAGGAAAAGTTCTTCTGAAACTCACATCTGGCAAGACTTTAGCTCTCAACGAAGTGCTTCATGTACCTAGCATAAGGGCAAATTTAATTTTCATGGCATTGCTATGAAAGGTTGGGGTTAAGGTATCTTTTGAGTCTGACAAAATTGTGATGACCAAAAATAATGTATTTGTGGGAAGAGGTTATTGTAATCAGAGACTGTTTGTACTCAATGTTGCTAAAATTAATGAAAATGTATCTTCTTCTGCATATTTGATTAACTCTATGGATATGTGGCATACTAGATTAGGACATGTGTTAGTACTTCTCATGTTAAGAAAATACAATATATTGGATTAATTTCTGGTCTTAATGATACATGGTTAAATAAATGTGAAATATGTGTGGAATAAAAAATAACTAAAAAATCTTGTTTATCCGTAGAAAGAAATACTGAAATTCTTGAATTAATTCAATCTGATTTAAGAAACTTAAAACAAACTATGACTAAAGGTGATAAAAAATATTATGTAACTTTTATTTTTCTAGGTACACCAAGGTATATTTACTTTGAAATAAAGATGAAGCGTTTGATATGTTTTTAGTACATAAAGCAGAAGTAGAGAATCAATTAAATAAAAGAATTAAAAGAGTTAGATCAGATAGAAATGGTGAATACACTTTATTTAATGACTTTTGTGAAAAAAAGAAATAATTCATGAAATCACAGCCCCTTACTCACCTCAATCCAATGGAGTAGCTGAAAGGAAAGATAGGATCTTTAAAAAAAAAATGATGAATGCCTTTTTAATTAGTTCTAATGCACTTGATAACCTTTGGGGTGAAGCCTTATTAACTGCATGTCACTTACAAAATAGGATTCCCTATTAGAAAACAGGTAAAACACCATATGAGTTATGGAAGGGTTATAAGCCTAACTTGAAATATTTAAAAGTGTGGGGGTATTTAACTAAAGTGATGTTACCTGAACCTAAAAAGAGAAAAATAGACTCGAAGACTTCAGATTGTATGTTTATTAGGTATGCTGATCATAATGCTGTAGAGAGATTTTTAGTTTTAAAAAGTGAAGTGCTAAATTGCAAGTCTATAATTAAGACAAAAAGTGCTGAATTTTTTGAACATGTTTTTCCCTTAAAATTAGAAAATATTTCTGAAGCTCCAGTGCAAAATTTATCTGATGATTTATATGAGGATTTAAGAAGAAGTAAAAGACAAAGAAAAGAAACTTCTTTTGGAAATGATTTTTACACATATCTTGTTAATGATGACCCTTTAACTGTTTCTGAAGCTTATTCTTCACCTGTTGCACCTTTTTGGAAAGAAGCCATTAAATCTGAAATTGATTCAATTACAAAAAGTAATACTTGGGTTTTAGTATATTTACTTCCTGGAGCAAGACCAATTGGTTGCAAATGAATTTTTAAAAGGAAATATAACCCCGACGGATCAATTAAAAAATATAAGACTAGATTAATAGGAAAAGGTTTTACTCAAAAACAAAATGTTGACTTTTTTAATACCTTTGCTCCTGTAACTAGAATTTCTTCTATTCGAGATTTGATTGCTTTAGCCTCTGCATATAATTTGGTTATTCACCAAATGGATGTTAAAATAACCTTTTTAAACGGTGATTTAGAAGAAGAAATTTACATGGTACAAACTGAGAGGTGTGTAGTTCATGGACAAGAAAATAAAATATCTAAACTTCTCAAATCTCTATATAGTCTTGTTGGAAGTAAAAATAAAGATTTGACAGTTTGTCGGTTGAGGGAGGTTTTGAGGAAACCTTCTGAAATATTGAGCCGACAGAAGTGCCAAATAGAGAAGTCGACAGTAGCATTGGATAAAGAGGAAGATTCTAATGAGGTTAAGGTATGATATCAGTGAGAAGAAGTATCCGACAGGGAGATTGCATTAAGTCGACGAAAATTGTTTAAGAATAGTCGAGTGCTGGTTTCGTCGAAAGTTGGGTACTTGCTGAAGAATAAAACCGCTCGAACGTGTTGGTCTTTTTAGGATGTCAGTTATTTTTGATATTGTCTATAAATACTAGTAGCCATAATGTAAAAGAGGAGGTTATTTGCTGATACAAAATCCTAACATCTCAACCCGAGCAGATTAAAGGATTTTTGTCCAAGTATGTCTTCCTTTGCCATTTCATGTCATTTAAATTAATGCAATGTTCCTTTAAAATTCTTTACTTTTTCAGTCTCATCTTTTAAATTTTCTTTACAGTTCTTCGCATTTTTATCTGCTTTTCTTTACTGTTTTTCCATTTAAATTCTACACTTTAATTTTGTGCCATTTACATGCTTTCAATTAATTTTTTGCATTTTAAGATTCCTGTAAAGTTTCTTTAAAATTCCTTTCAAACTTTCCTTTCTGCATTCTCCTGTTCATTTTACTTCAAATTGCTTAAATTTCTTCTGTTTACTGTTAAAACCATTTTTATAACGAGATTATCACATAACTCGTGAACTCACATTCGTTTGATAAAATATATTTGTTTGTTGGAATTAATTCTGAATCTTTGAACCAAAATTTCACATAAACAAATTGGCACGCTCGGTGGGACGAGTTTAGAGTAACTCGTAGTGTCATAGGAAATGGTTTTATGCGTTTAAGGAGTGGAAGATTTATCTACTCTTCTCAGAATACGCAAACCATGAGTAATATAAGTAGTCAGGCGTCAGATACACCTTCGTCAGCCGTTACTGTGCCACCTTCAGCTATCGTTAATACTGGGTCAGTAGATGATGTTATAGTAACTGGTGCTCTCCAGAGTAATCCAGTAGTAGAACAAGTGGTGCCTGGAATGACTCAGCTATCGCCGAGTCAGCCAAGAAACCAAAGCATAATAAATTCAAATTCGAGGTTTGTGCCCCAATATGGGTTGCCACCGAATTATGTACCTCCTATTATGGCACAAACGGGACTTGGTTCTACTTTAGCTAATACTGTCGGACAATCAATAGCTTCACAAGGCTAACCACAGATAAGTTCGGCCTTGACAAGTTTTGGTAGCCAAAGAATAGGGGTTGCAAGTACAAGCAATCTAACTCTCTTTCGACAAGAGAGATTGAATTTGGGACCAGTTTTCCCAAACATGTTGAGAGATAATCCCCAAAATATAACAGGGCCAACTATGAATTCTTTGGCCAGTTTTCGACAACAGATGGATGAGAGTAATCATGATATGGTGCATATGTTTACTCAACAAATGGGTGATGTGATTACGCCAATCATGGAAAATACAAATAATGTTTGCAGTGCATTGGCTCAGCAAATGGCAAAGCTAAACCAAGCCTTGGGACTAGTTGATGTGGCCAATAATAATATTCAGGGAGCCCAGCCTGGGGTAAATAGGGAAATGGTCGCACCACAGGCAAATGTGGGGCAAAATCAATAAAACTTAGATCAACCAGGCCAAAATGATCAGCCCCGTTTGGAATATGGAAATGTCCATATGCTTCGTCGAGGAAATGAGGATCAAATGGTCAGAAATGATGTGGCCATGAGATTACTTCTTCAAAATATTGGGGGGCACCAAGTAGTTGAACAAAATGTAAACCAAGTGGTGGAACAAGTGCTGAATAAGTTTGGTTTTAACGTTGGCTATGCCAACCAACCATATTTTGTATCAGCATTCCCTGAATGGGTCCAACAGGCAGAGTTGCCTAGAGGAGTTAAGATTCCAAAACTTTCCAAGTTTGCAGGAGAAAGTGGGGAATCGACCGTCGAATATATTGCACGGTTTACAATAGAAATGGGGGAGTTGGCCACTGTTGAAGGCCTTAAAATGAGATTCTTCCCAAGTTCCCTCACAAAGAATGCTTTTTCCTGATTTTCGACATTAAGGCCAAATTCAGTCCATTCTTGGGCTCAATTGGAAAGAAGCTTTCATGATTAATTTTTTAGAGGGGATTTGAAAGTGGGACTTACAAATCTTTTCAACATCAAAAGGATGTATAATGAAACTGTGGATGACTATCTTGCTAGGTTTCGACAAATAAGGAGTAGATGTTTTACTCCTATACTTGAGGTCGAAATAGTAAAGATAGTCAAAACTAGTTTAGATTATTATATAAGAAAGAAGTTGGTGAATCAACATCGATTGATCTTGCCCACTAGGTGAAAAGTTAGGCAAATAGAACAACTAAAAGTTGAAAAGATTCAAAAACAAAAAGATTTCTTAAAGAGAAAAAATGTGGCATTTGTCGGGTTAGATGAATCCGACAATGAGTTTGAAGGCAGCGATGATGAGTTCGAAGTTAACATTGCTGAACTTCGGAACAGTTCTCCTTATGTTTGTCAGGCATTACAGCCTACTAGAAATAAGGAGAAAATGTGTTACGTTAATAAAAAAACATATACATTCGACGTAAACAAAGCTGACAATATTTTTGATTTGTTATTAAAAGACAAACAGATTAAATTGTCGGAAGGTCATAAGTTGTTAAAGTCGGATGAAATTAAAGACCGAAAATACTGTAAGTTTCATAATAGTTTCAGTCATGTTACTAATGAATGTGTTCGTTTCAGAGACTTAATTCAGAAAGCAATAATGGATGGGCGTCTGAAGTTTGCCGATAAGCTTAAAGCGGATATGAAAGTTGACACAGATCCGTTTCAGGCTGAAGTATCTTGTGTTGACCAGCAGGTTCCTTTAAATGTTGGGATGCTCAACATAAGGAAGTTGCAAGAGCTCAACGTGGATACGAATGATGCAACCGACGTATATCCTAAGCCAGGTGAGTCTCTTGAGGCATTTCTTGAGAGAAAGAAAGATGAGGGCAAGATAAGGTTGTGCCCAAGGTGTAATGCAGTATATGATGAGCTTGCTGCGAAGAAAGCTGCTGAAGAACAACTGAGTATCCAACAAGGTAAGAAAAATGTTCTCGACGGAAAACCCTGGAGACCACAGAAGACTTTTCATGCTCCAAGGCCAAAGCAAGTTTACATGCCTAGGCTTAACATGAATGGTTGGTTAGTCAAATCACAGGGGTTTGTAGGAAACAAAGCTCATGTCAGACCAGTCAAGACAAGGGTGCCGCCTGCTAATGTTGTGGTGAATAAGTGGATGAAGAATTCCGTAATGGATGGACATACGTATTTTCGACGGAATGTGTCCGCCAGGAGGGGTAATTTCCAAAGGGATCAACCTTTTTGGAATGAAGACTACAAGAATGGGAGGATCAATCTGGAAAAAAATTTGATTGGCCAAGATGAAGCAGGGCCATCAAAGGTTCTTCCAATGTCGAAAAGCAAGAAAAGGAGATTACAGAGATTAAGACAAGCACAGAAGAGAAAAGATATGGCTGAAGGGTTAGTGATCAAGGAACAGCCCGTAGAAACAGGTTGTTTGGTTGTCGAGAAGAAACCACTGCTTGATCAGGATAAAGATGGTAGGAAGATAAAAAGTGTTGTTAATAGGAATCATTCCCAGAGGAGCCGACAACAAATGCAGTTAGACAACTTGATACTGATGATAAATTCCGACAAGAAAGGTTAGAAGAAATAAGAAGGGGTAAGCAAGCTCGAAGGCCAATTCCAAATAAAACAAAGAGGAAATGGCCAATTAGGTTGATAGCGGCAGAAAAAGAGGCAAGAAAGAACAGTTTACCAGTCGAAAAGGACATGGAGTTGATCAGCTCGACAATAGGAAAAGAGCAGATTAAAGACTATGGAATTAAAAATAGTAATATTGAAGACTGGTCAAACGAAGAAATCAGGAGAATTTTCGAAGACCCGGATCAAGATATTGAGTGGAGGAAGAAAATGCTCGACATAAGAAAAGAAAGAGAAAGATTGGCAAAGTTTGACTGTCAAGATATAGACCCAATGACTGATGAAGTTATTGAGGCTTTGAAAGATCCAGAGGATCCTTTAGGCCTTGGTGATGAGGAGCAATTCGACATGGATATCAACATGGAAGATAGTCTGGATGATATCTTGACGGCTATGGATAGCAATTTGCCGTCGGAAGATTACTTAAGGATTGAAAGGCATTTAGATGAAGAGTCGTCTGATGAAGAGGAATTTTTGAAGGCGATGAGTGTTAATTTAGTTTCGGTGTTACCTGCAGATTTTGAAGGGTATCACGAAATTGAATACACTGGGGAGAATGAAGATGTTGATGACCTCGACGATCATTGGCTTCTTTTCTAGGACAATATGATCACGGTCTTTGACAATACAGCTCAGCTTGAAAAACCGACAGAAGATCAGAAGGCTCATTTATGACCGTTACACATTAAGGCTCTGTTGGAAGGAAAACCCACTAATAGAGTTTTGATCGACAGGGGGGCAGCAATCAACTTAATCCCAAGGGCAATGATTAAAAAACTTGGGAAAGATAAGTCAGATTTGATGTCGACAAACATGATAGTCACGAATTTCAGTGGTAAGACTTCTCCATCAGACGGAGTGGTGATGCTGAAGGTACAAGTCGGATCTGTTGTAAGGCCGACATTATTTGTGGTAATACCGACGAAGTCAAGTTACAATCTTCTGCTAGGGAGAGATTGGATTCATGCCGTCGGAGCAATACCATCAACAGTTCATCAAAAGCTCATTCTTTGGAATGAGGAAGACCAAGTTGAAGTAATAGAAGCAGATGACAGTCCTTGCTATCTTCAGCAACTTCATGTCGATTTCAGAATATATGCTCCAAGTGTTAAACCAGTAACAGCAAGTGGTGGAGTGATTAATGAGGATGCACTTGAAGTTTGCTTGAGGGATCAGTTTGGTGTGCGACTGGTGAAGAAGGCCGAAGAAGATCGGCCAAGCACTAGTTATGAGTGTTAATGATTATTCAGAAAAATTATCGGCTTATTTGGCCGACAAAGCAGTTTTCACTGCTAAGAGCATGATGTCGGATTGCATAATTGATGACGATCCTTTAGGATTTGAAAAAGGGCTTGATGAAAAGTAGAGTGTGGAAGTAGAAGATCCTTTGGAAGAAATAAACTTGGGCACTGAAGCAGATAGAAGGCCCATTTTCGTAAGTTCATTTCTGCCAAAGGATTTTAAAAAAAACTTGTCGGGTTAATTATGGAATATAAAGATTGTTTTGCACAGGGATTATGATGAAATGCCTGGATTGAGTAGAGATCTTGTCGAGCACGATTGCCTCTACGAAAGAAGGATGCACTGTTAGGCAAGCTAATAGGAGATTTGCACCTGAGGTGATATTAAAGATAAGAGAAGAAATTAAAAGATTGCTCAAAGCCAAATTCATCAGAACAACCAGGTATGCCGAATGGCTTTCTAATATTGTTCCTGTAGTTAAGAAAAATGGCAAGTTGAGAATATGTGTAGATTTTAAAAATTTGAACACTGTCACACCTAAAGATGAGTATTCTGTGCCAATTGCAGATATGTTAGTTGATGCCGCATCTGGACATGAATTATTAAGTTTTATGGATGGCCATGCAGGTTATAATCAAATTTTTATTGCCGAAGAGGACGTGTCGAAAATTTTTGGAAAAATTCATATTTTGCCTTCAGTGCCCGGGAGCTATTGGGACATTTGAATGGATAGTCATGCCTTTCGGTTTAAAGAATGCGGGGTCACTTATCGAGAGCAATGAATACAATTTTTCATGATGTCATTGGAAAATTTATGGAAGTCTATATCAAGATTTGTTTCTTTTTCCAGTAGTCCTTCACCACCAAGGGCTTCTCAAATGCAAAAAACAAAACACAAGTTAATTAACATCATTGTCAAGTCGGAAACGAAGGAAAGCCATTTGACAAACTTAAAGCAGTATTCGACGAATGAGGAAGCATAGCCTTAAGATAAATCCGAAAAATGCGGTTTTGGAGTGTCGGTGATTGCCAAATTCTTGGGTTTCCTAGTCCATAAAAAAGGTATAGAAGTGGACAAGAATAAAGCCAAGGCTAGTTTTGGAGGCCACACCACCGACCACAAACAAGAAAGAATTGCAATCTTTTTTAGGAGAAGTTAACTTCCTAAGAAGATTTATATCCAATTTGTCGGGAAGAACCAGTAGTTTTTGCTCCATTGATCAAGTTGAAGGTGAACAAGATTTTGTGTGGGAACCTTGCCACCAGGAAGCCTTCGACCGGATAAAACGATTTGACAAAACCACACAGGTCATGATGCCTCCAGTGCCTTGTCGACCGTTGAAATTGTATATATCAGCATCAGAAGAAACCATAGGAAGTATGCTGGCTCAGGATGTAAATGACGTAGAAAGGGCCGTGTATTATCTTAGTCGGGTTTTAAATGATGTCGAGAGAAGATATAGTGCAATAGAGAAATTTTGTTTAGCATTGTATTTTTCATGTACTAAGCTTAAATATTACATGATGCCTTGTAATGTACTGGTTATGTCAAAAACTGATATAATAAAATATATGTTATCAAAACCAGTGTTAAATGGTCGTATTGGAAAATGGACTATTGCTTTGTCGAAATTTTCTTTACAATATGTACCAATGAGAAGCGATAAAAGGCCAAGCAATTGCCGATTTCTTGGCCGATCATCCTTGTCTGGATGTAGAAAATATAAATATTGTCGGTTTAAAACCTTGGTGTTTATATTTTGATGGTTCAAGGCATCAAAATGGAATTGGAGTGGGGATTTTAATTGTTTCCCCTCAAGGTACTCCAACTAAGTTCATGTTTGAACTTAAATATGCTTGTTCTAACAGTGAAGCTGAATATGAAGCCTTAATTGTCGGATTGGAGATACTAGTGGAAATGAAAGCACGTAATGTGCATATATTTGGTGATTCGCAGTTGGTCGTTAAGCAACTTGCCCAAAAATATAAATGTGTTAGTGAAAATTTAATGAAATATTATATTGTGGCAAGTAAGTTAATGAAACAATTCGACGAAGTGACTGTCGAACACATTTCCAGAGATTTAAATGAAGAGGCTAATGAATTAGCACAAGTAGCCTCTAGGTATAAACTTTCATCTAAGGTTCTTACAAATCTAATGGAAATAAAGGAACTTTTATATCCATTAGAGGAAAGAGATATACTACAAAACGACGTTTCGACGATTAATGATTGGAGACAACCAATATTGAGTTACTTGGAAAATCCCAGTCAAGATGTTCATAGAAAACTCAAGTATGAAGCGTCAAAGTTTGTGGTATTAGGGGAAGCCTTGTATAGAAAGTCTGTCGATGGAAATTTAGAAGTTTGCCTGAGTGAAACAGAGGCTTATATTGCCTTGGCAGAAGTCCACGAAAGAATTTGTGGAGCTTATCAGGCAGGTGAAAAGATGAAATGGGTCCTTCGACGTCAAAGGTATTATTGGCCAACACTAGTTAGGGATTGTATCATGTTTGCCAAGTCTTGTGAAGAGTGTCAAAGACATGGCCATATACAAAATGTTCTTGCTAGTGAGTTACATGCTATAGTTAAACCTTGGCCTTTCAGAGGATGGGCTTTGGATTTAATTGGTCAAATTCATCCTGTCTCATCGAAAGGACACAAATACATTCTAGTAGGAGTCGATTACTTCACCAAATGGGTTGAGGCTGTAGCCTTGAAGGATGTAACACAGCAGGATGTGATCAACTTTATTGAAGATAATATAGTTTGTCGATTTAGAATACCACAAACTTTGACAACCGACCAAGGATCAGTATTCATTGGGAAAAAAGTTGTCGAATATGCCAGTTCAAGGAAAATTAAAATGCTCACGTCGACGCCATATTATGCTCAGGTGAATGGCCAAGTAGAGGCCATGAACAAAATAATCATAAATTTGATTAAAAAGCATATTGGTCGACAACCTAGAAACTGGCATAATACCCTTAATCAAATTCTATGGGCATATAGAAATTCACCAAGAGAATCGACGGGCACTTCACCATATAAGTTAGTTTATGATCATGATGCAGTGTTACCAGTTGAGATCAATCTTCAATCCATTCGAATTAAAAAACAAGACGAGTTACCAATTGAACATTATTGGAACTTGATGTTCGATGAATTAAACGAATTAAGTGATGAAAGATTAGTAGCTCTAGAAAACTTGATTCGACAGAAGGAAAGAATTACAAAGTTTTACGACAGTCGAGTCAAGTATAAATCTTTCAAGATAGATGACTTGGTTTGGAAAGTCATTCTGCCCATGGATAAGAATTGTCGAAAATATGAAAAATGGTCCCCAAAATGGGAAGGACCATTTAAAATTACTCAAGTATTTTCTGGGAATGCTTATGCACTTGTCGAGGTTAATTCTGGTTTGAAGATTAAATCAATTAATGGCAAATATTTAAAGCCATATAAACCGACAATGTATGAGGTGAAGATAGAAATTGAGTAAATATGAAATTTCATTCATATATTCGACAAATACAAATTACATACTGATGTTACATTTGGTTTAGATTGTCAAGGAAGATAACAGAGAAGTAAACCGATTCTAAATAAACCAGAAGCTTCTCCCCAGCTGAATGTGTGCTAAATTGAGCTCGGAGGATCTAAGGATAATGAGGAGTCGTTGATGGGGAGTATTACCTTCGAGAAGTGCCAAAGTTCAGACTTTTGCAGGACTGGGTCCTTGAAGACTGCATGATTACCCAAATCTGTTGTTGGCGCGTTGGGAGTTTGAGAGCTAGAAGCCATTGGAGAAGGTAAGAGTTTGTAGAGGAAACGGGCTAGAGCGAGAGGTTGAAGATGAACAGTGAAGAGAAGTGAAAGTTTGAAGACGGTAAACAGTGTTAAAAAGGTGAAGAGTCGTGTGAATTTGAAAAAGTAGTTTTTGCGAGAAAATAAGGGTAATTATGAGCCCTATTTATTAGGAACGACTATTTATTGTTTGCTATGATAAGATTGATTATGGCCGTTCAAGTACTGATGAAAGGTTCTGATTGGATTTAAATATATATATATATATATATATATATATATATATATATATAAAGGACCTTTGATTAAAATTTTTTCTTTCTTCTGTCGGCGTCGAAAGAAAATTTTTGGGGGGCATCTGTTGGAAGTAAAAATAAAGATTTGGCAGTTCGTCGGTTGAGGGAGGTTTTGAGGAAACCTTTTGAAATATTGAGCCGACAGAAGTGCCAAATAGAGAAGTCGACAGTAGCATTGGATAAAGAGGAAGATTCTAATGAGGTTAAGGTATGATGTCAGTGAGAAGAAGTATCCGATAGGGAGATTGCATTAAGTCGACGAAAACTATTTAAGAGTAGTCGAGTGCTGGTTTCGTCGAAAGTTGGGTACTTGCTGAAGAATAAAACTGCTCGAACGTGTTGGTCTTTTTAAGATGTCAGTTATTTTTGATATTGTCTATAAATACCAGTAGCCATAATGTAAAAGAGGAGGTTATTTGCTGATATAAAATCCTAACATCTCAACCCGAGCAGATTAAAGGATTTTTGTCTAAGTATGCCTTCCTTTTCCATTTCATGTCATTTAAATTAATGCAATGTTCTTTTAAAATTCTTTACTTTTTCAGTCTCATCTTTTAAATTTTCTTTACAGTTCTTCGCACTTTATCTGCTTTTCTTTACTATTTTTCCATTTAAATTCTGCACTTTAATTTCGTGCCATTTACATGCTTTCAATTAATTTTCTGCATTTTAAGATTCCTTTAAAGTTTCTTTAAAATTCCTTTCAAACTTTCCTTTCTGCATTCTCCTGTTCATTTTACTTCAAATTGCTTAAATTTCTTCTGTTTACTGTTAAAATCATTTTTATAACGAGATTACCACATAACTCGTGAACTCACATTCGTTTGATAAAATATATTTGTTTGTTGGAATTAATTCTGAATCTTTGAACCAAAATTCCACATAAACAAGTCTAAAACAATCACCTAAATAGTGACATGAAAAGTTTGATCAAACTTTAATTTGTGATGGTTTTTCTTCTGTTGAAGTTGATAAATGTGTATATACAAAATTAGTAAATGATGAATGAGTGATTATTTATCTATATGTGGATGACATGTTAATTTTCGGTACTAGCCATGACATAGTGCATTAAACAAAATGTTTTCATGCATTTAAATTTAACATGAAAGAGATGAGTGAACCTAGTGTAATTCTGGGTGTTTAAGTCATAAGGAAACACGATAATATAATACTATCACAAGAACATTATGTTGAGAAACTTTTACAGAAGTTTAGACATTTTGATGTCAAACCAGTAAGTGTCTCTTATAATTCTAACTCTCAGTTAAAGAACAATTGAAGTGATTTGTTGCCCAATCTCAATATGCACAGATTATTAAGAGTCTATTGTATTTGATAAATTTTACTTGACTTAACATAACATATGATATATACAGATTGAGTAAATATACACGTAAAGAAATCTAAAACCAATTCACTTGCCAAGCAAGTTGTAAACCTCAGGAAGTAATTACCATACGCAACAGCACGTGGTCAAGAGAATCAAGCTTCACAAGTACATTATTTCCCATGAGATTGGATTTATTTTATTTTTTGGTCAACCACGAGATTGGATTGGTTGAAGCATTTGGTGTTTGTGAGGAAGTCTTCCAACATGTTCGTTCTCGGAAGAAAATTAACAAGTAGAAGATGCTTGAAATACTAAATTATTCTTGATACACTATTATATTTATATAGTCAAATAAATGATATACTAGTATCCTTGATATACTATTATATTTATATCCTTGTAGAAGGATATATAGCAAAACTCTTAAATTATATAGTCAAAGTGGGAAAAGTCAAATAAATGATTGTTTGAACAAGAATAATTAAAGTTTCTTGAAAAATATGAGGAAGCATATGTGTAATTTTTAAGTAAGTATAGTCTATTATATATAAATATTTAAATTATTATTTAATATATATAAAATAATAAAAATTATTATAAAATTATATTAATTATTAATAATATTTTTATATATATCAAATAATAATTTAAATATTTAAATAATAACGTAATACATCGTACCGATCTAAATATTTTTGGAAGGGGAGATGCAAAAAAGCGTTTCATGTATGGGATTGGTGGGAACACTTGTTCAGAAACATATAATTATGCAACCTTTTTTTATATTAGATGTAATTATACACCATGGCTAAACTTAAATTGGGTTATGAAATTCATAAAGCATCATAACATATAATTCAGTAAATATTTTCCCCCACGTGTGTCATTCTCTTCTTGTTTTTTTTTTTAGTAATTAGAGTAGAGTATTATATGTCTCTAAATTATGTTAATAAAAGCACATGAGCACAAGAGTAAAATTGGTATTAAAACCGGTTTCCAAGAAAAAAGTTGTAGTTTCTAATTCAATTTTTTTATTAGGACAAAGCTTCTTGCACATTAGATGTGTGCATTTCTATCCACACTTAAAATATATAGTAAAATTAGAATGTAAATATATAAAAAATAAAATAAAATTAGTTATAATTAAATAATAAAAATTACACAAATATATAATATTAATATAAATACGTGTAATATTATTCGTTTCATCCTGACAGTTTTTAATCCAAACTTAGAATTATGAGAATAGGAGAAATTCTTGTTTGAAGACAAATGTAACACCTAAAATTTACATAACTTGATTTCCCTTGCTACAACACATTGAACATGTACACAGAAACAAGCTTCCATTACAAAGTAAATTATTTCCCGCAAAAAACAAACACAACATTACATCAATTATTTCACACATTACACACTGAGGTGTGGCTTACACGGTAAAAAGAGCTGTATGTTGGTAAATTTTACTTGGAGTACAGGTTCTAAACTCACTCAAAATACTTTGTATCATACTCAAAGGGTGCATAGACAATTACACACTTCATGTTATTAAATAAAAATAAAAAAGAAAAGAAAAACCAACGGATTAATTAGTGCTGCTCAATGAACTCTTTGACCCTGGCAATAAGAGCATCAGTTTGAGCACCAGTATTTGGGTCCATATCCACTGCAATTTTGTTGAGATAAAAACTGTGAGTCATTCCTTTGCTAACAAACAGCTCCACATCCTTGTTGGCCTTCTTTGTAACACCCCAAACTTTTTATGTATTAAACAGTAATTTTGACCGTTAACAGAAATCTACTTTTTAGTGATTTCTGTGTGTTGTAAAACTATTTTGAATATTCTGTCTGCATATTTGATCATTTTGAGTAATTTGCTTTCCCAATGTTAAAATAATAATTTTTGGTAAAAAAATCGACGTAAATTAATTTTTACTTGTTTAGTCTTAATTAATTTATGTAATCTGATTTGATATTTGTGAGTTTTGTAATTTTTGTGATTTTATGTGTGATTTTGGAATTTTTACTGTTTGTGGGCCCCACGAGGGGTATGTGGGCTCATGTGGCCATAAGTGGGCCCAGGTGGGTCCCAAAAATGAAAAATTTTTCACGTATAGAAAAATTTGTCTTGCTTTAGACGAGACAGGATCTTACTAAACCCGAATCCTAAAATAGTTTTAGAAAATTTCTTTTCTTGTATTTTGTCTTGTATTTAATTATCGAGACGATAAAAATACAAGAATTATATTTTTGTGAGGTTATAATGGATAAAAATAAAATTCTATATTATTAAAATATTATTAAGATAACATTAGTGGTTTGGATATCCACTATTAATTTAATTACAGTAAAAATTTAATCTTGATTTAATTAACGGTGGAGACTTGATCTTAAAAGTAAATAGGATCAATTATAACCGTTGGATTAAAATTAAATCAAGGGTAGGGATTTAATCTTCTAAATGGCTATGACCATTATCAACCCTTGGATGTAAAATTAATCAATGGTGGAGATGGATCGTTAATGACCATTGGATTTGGATTTAGATCAATGGTGGAGAATTGGTCATCAAAAATGATTACAACCATTTTGGACCCTTGGATGAAAAGTTTGAAGGTGTAATCTTGACCATTCATTTTTGGAGACACATCTAAGGGATGAGGTTTAAAGAGAGAAGATCCAATGGTCCATAATAAGTCTTCTACCTATAATGCTTTTAATTAATACCTATTTTACCTATAATGTTTTAAATTAATATCTAAAATGACTAAAAACAAAATGGCTATCAAATTGTCATATTTTTGCATGCATGAAGAAGGGGGGGACGGTTGAAGAAGCAAGGATGAAGGGAGACAAGATTAGTATAGGCTTTTTAGGCCAAAGAAAAAAAAATGAAGACAAGCCAAATGTCAAGACAATTTCCTATTGATCATCAATGCTTATGTTTTTCAAACTTCACTTTTTCTCCTCTCTAATTGCATGCTACGGCAATGCACTTCTTTGAAGACTAAAAACACTCATTTCTATATTTCCTAATATCATTTCTTCATTCTTTCACTTAAGTTTCAAGACCAAACCAAAGCAAACTCCATTTCTCTCCCAAAAACACACCATTCGGCCAAGCACCTCAACTCACTCCTCCATCACTTTTTAATTTCATACAACCTAGTTTCTTGAATCCTTTCATCATTCTAAGAACCTTTGTAGTTCACACCAAGTTCTAATTCTTCCATCTTGAAGGACTTTTACTAAGATCAAGTTCTAGAGTTTTTGTTGGTGAAGTGTAAGAAAACTTCATTTATTCTTTTCTTTTTCATGTTCTAAACCATGTTTGATCCATGGTTCTTCTTATTCAAGCTTGATATACTAATTTTCTTGTATTTGTTTCATGTTTAAGAACTTGTATTGGTGGAGATCTTGCTCCAAAGACAAAGCAACAAGCTCTTTGGTGGTTCTTCAAGAGGTAAGAGAGAGAGATTCATCTCACCAACCAAGCATGGTGGTGAGGGATGGTTTTATATTTGATGGATGGTGAATCCATGTGAGGATTCCTATCCATGGTCATGTAATAATTTGTGTGTGTGTTATGTGCTTTAATTATTTTTGCTTATGCTTGATATATTTTGCATGATTTACTTGTGTTTGCATGCTTAGTAAAATTTTTAATTGCTTATATGGTAAGTTTATGATATGCATGATGATATATGTTGAATATATTATGATGGATGTATGTTGAAATAAGCAAAATTTTGGCTCCAAAGGCCATGGAGGAGGTCACGGTTTTGAGCTTCCAAGACTAGGGTTTTTATTGAAAATTTTCAAGAACAATGAAGTTGATTTTTAGTCCTTGAACTAAAATAAATTTCAGCCAAGACACTAATTAAATTAGTGTTCACAAAAATGATATTTTCATAAATGATAAAATTGGATTATTTGAGAAGTAAAGAAAATAAACAAGAGGGTTTGTTTTATAAAAAAAAAAAGTGTACACGGTTTTAAGTAGTATTTTCATGAAGTTATTTTGTGTAGAAATAAGAATGAAACTTGTTTAAGTTAGAAGAAAAATATTTCATGGTTCCAATGGCCATTTACAAGATTTTGATGATTTAAAAAAAATGTTTTGATGTTATAAAATATAAGAATTTTCAAATAAGGATTTTGGAAAAGAATTAAAGTGTTGTCAAGTGGAATTTTCATAAATAAAAGAAAAAGGGGATTTATAGTGTTGAACTTTAAATTATTTTAAGGAGAATTAATTTTTAGAAGTGATTTAGAAATATAAAAGAAAACGTTTGTAACTTAAAATTACTAACATAGAATTTAAATATTTGATTTTGGAAAATGTTAGGAAATTTAAAATTTGAAATGATAATTAAATCAATTAAATAAGATTTGGTAAGATTAAATCAATAAAAAAAGTGATTTTGAGAAAATATAGTACGGAAAGATTTTTAATTAAGAATAGGAAGAGAATAATGTAAGAAATTATATTTTTATAAGAAATGTTCAAAATAATATTTTTAAAGTTAAGGAATATTTTATGAAGGGTAAAAACGGTGAAAAACGTTTTACGTAACTCAAAAACGTAATTTTTAAGTTACGCGATTTGAAAAACGTTAAAATATTTCTACGCGATTTATAACACGTTTAAATATTTTACACGATCAAAATGTTGTGGAAACATTGCTATGTGATTTAAAAATAAACGATTATTTTTTTACGCAATTTAGAATACAGTAGAAAATAGTTTCGCAATTTTTAAACGTAACAGAAAATGTTACAAATTATTAACGTAATGAAAATATTTTGCGAATGAGAAAAATACGGTAATGTGATTTAACTGTTTATTATACAGTAAACCTTACAGTTAAAAACAATATATGAATACTGTATAAGAAATTGAGAAGTTTGCCTGTAATTGGCATTAATCCATTTTACAAACGAAAAACAATATTTGAATCTGGAATGAGAAATTATGTGATTTACTTTTGGTTGGTAATTGGTGCATTACACATGCATTGAAAATGGTCAAACGGACTGAATATGGCTAATTGCCTAGGAGAAACGTACACCTCTTGAGTGGGTGCGATATGCGTAGTGTAGGTCACTGGTTGACCTTGGGGGCATCGGGGTGCGGGTTGCTCGTAATGGGCAGTTGGTAGCTCTTCTGCACCGTGAGTTAGACCGATGCAACACACCGATGATCCAGACCGAGACACTATTCTTAATCGAGATCTGACAAAGACTGTTGTGTATGTGCTAGATGTGCAAGATATAATTATAGCACTTGGTCTGAGGCACGAGATACCGGCAGATCTTTTCGATCAATTTCTCCGACTTGAGTATTAGCTCCATGGAGTAGGTCATTGAGTCTACGTGCGTGCATGAAACTGAGCATCTATATTTATGTGATGGTGTTTGTGTAATTATTTTGTGTTTTAAACAAAGGATAGTGGCATGATGGTAATTATTATTCTTGCACTATGATGATGGCATAATTGTGATCGTGATATGATATTTTTGATATAATATGTTGTTTGTATTATCTCTATGCTATTATGATGGTATTGGCGTAGGTGATCTCACCTCTTTGTATGTATATCTGTATATTGTATTTATATTGGGTGAAGACGTTGAGAAAGATACGGTACTAGAAGGAGAAGAGGAATTACTTCTCACATCAGGAACCGCAGAGTTCTGACAACATGTCAACAGGAGCTAGTTTCTTTGGATATGTACGTTTACAGTTTCATGGAGGAGCTAGAGAGTGGAGGACAAGTCTAGATGAGCGAGGACTTATTTATGAGGGATACCTGACTGTTAGTATTAGTAGGTTGTATCGTGGGAATCCATTTTTCTGTGTGACGATCTTTGTTCATGTTGAATTTCCGTTGCATATCAGGCGACATTGGGACACTAGAAATTATGTCCCAACGGAAATCAGCATAGTGTCGTCAGCCCGGACACATGTCCGTAGGGCTAATCGTCACAATGGATTCCTACCTGCTGAGGAACCTGAGGAGGACCCGTCTGAGGGGTCTTCTGCTTAGTTAAGCTTGGGCGAGTGTGAACTCTGATATAAGTTATGTCTGTAATTATTTAAGTGTGTTTATTGTTTCAATAAATAGTTTGTAATAAATAAACCTGACAGCACGTGTGAAATATGTATATGATGTAATTTATGTGTGAGATTGTTGTATCATAGTTTTATTTTCCGCTAAGTTTATTTTATTGTTATTGTTAAAAAAAAAAAATTTTCAACTCATATTTTTATCACAATATCACACTTTATGACTATGGAGGGTATTTGGGTAATTAAAGTAACATAAATGTGACATCCTACGGTGGGTGTTACATTCTTCATGGCTTCATAGTACTCCATCTCTGTGTCTATGATCAAGTCCATCTCCGCCAAGCATAGAAGAAACGGCGGTAGTTTCAGCCCGCTGAGTGGAGGAGCGCTGCCTTCCATGGGACAAGTTATGGGGTGGTCCTTGTTGGAACCCAGCGGCAATGCCAAGCTCAAGAACTTGTCCAGCATGTCTAAAGTCAGAAACGGTGACTCTGGTTTCTCTAGCTCGGACCTGCTCCGGTTTGACCGGACGAAACCAGGGTGAACCGGGATTGCCCCGGCTAGCCGCAGTGGGTCCAGGTGTGCTTTGCCGGCTCGGGCAGCCACTTCATGCACTATGTTCCCACCGGAGCTGTCTCCGATGAGAAAAACCCGGTTGAAGTCGCCGTGTTGCTTGAGCCACGGCTCCTTGGCATCTCCTTTGGCCACGGATTGTAGCCAGAGGAGAGCCGAGAAGGCGTCGTCAATGGTGGCAGGGAGACGGTTTTTCGGGGCACGGCGGAGGAAGGGGGAGACACAGATGACTCGAGCCAACCGGGCTAACCGGGTGTAAAGACACTAATGGGGTTTTTGATGTAGTCCAAGATGTTGGTTCTAGTAGACAGACTGAAAATGATGAAGAAGAAGAAAGTTTTAATGACGATGATAATGAAACATCTTCCTCCAATAATGAATATGAAACAAATAGTGATGAGCACAATGTTTCCTGAGTATAAAATTATATTAAGATGTTGTAGTTACTAGTTATATATTATTATGTCATGTTTAGAATTATATTTACATTATATTTTTATTATTTGTGTAGATGTCATCGTCACGAGGAGGTAAGGGGAAAGGGAAGGAGAAGGAGAAGCAACAACTTCAACGTCTTCGAATCAATTTAGGGAGGCCACCTAGGGGGCAATCGTCAGGATCATCTCCACCCCCTGTTACAATATCACCCACTACAGGTTTGCATCAGTCACCATCTATTGGGTACGTTATGATACCCACACCTAGATCTTAGCATCCGTCACCAACTTCTCATACACCACATGGTACAACATATGATTCTGGGTCACCTACTATTGGCTCGTCACCGAGTACCCGTGATTCTAATGTGAAAGTAACAAATCAAAGCAACAAGACATTTGTTGAGCCAGATGGTGATTTTGGGTATGTGGACAACTATTTATTATTCATTTATAGTTAATGCACATTCAAATGTTTTGTTGAGAATATTTACATTTTCTTTTTTAAGTTGTATCATAGATTTTTGCCATCTAAACCTGCTGCTGATGCCATAACAAAGATTATACGATCTAGATATAATCAACCTTGGACATCTTAGGGAGAAATACCCAACGATACTAGAGAAATGTGGTTTCGAGAGTTTCAAGTATGTATAAATTTTTATTTGTTTAATTATGTTTGTTTGTCTTGTAATAGTGCAATTTTTTTTAAACTTTAACATTATTTACATAATTTTTTTGAAGGGTTATGTTTGGTGAATGCCTCAGCATCATAACCATATGCGGAAGACATATAATAGTCGTAGTTCAAAGAGACTATCAGGTTTGCTGGGGCAGGCACGCAACTTAAATAAAATACCTTTTTGGATTGGAGAAGACATATGGGAAGACTTATACAGGCACTAGGCTAGTAGCATATATAAGGAGAAATGTCAATAAGCAAAGATGAATCGTGCTTCTGACACTGATGGATGCTTGCACACTGGTGGTTGCATTTCTACAGGCACTCATGCGCAGAAATTGGTAACTATTATCGCCAGTTGTTTAGTAATATGTTTTATTATTTTGTTATTAACTTATTTTCTCATTATTACAGGCCAAGACTTTGGGTAGAGAGCCCACAATTGATGAGACATTTCATCACGTACATTTGAGGGAATAAGACCGTACTGCATAGGTTTCTATAAAAGATAAGGATTTATATGTTAGTATTTCTTTAGAAATTATTGCCTTTAATACTACAATCATGTTATAACAACAACCATAAGAAGTTTTTTTATTTTAGGAGGAATTCAAAGCAAAGGAATCTGAACAATCTTCTTAGTGCTCAAATGAAGAAGGGGCATCTGGTACACAAATGACCAGTCAAGAGCTTTGGATTAAAACTGTTGGCGATCCTAAGAAGGGTCGTGTTTATGGCCTTGGTTCTCAAGCATCTATTTATGACCATGAAGGTTCATCCTCCTCAACGCCTATGTCGAGTCAAGTTCCTGAGCATGTTATTAATCAAGTTAAGTAATAGTGGCAATATTTTTTATTAATTGATTTTTGTATTTTGATGGATGTAGTCAATCATTTTATTTTTCGTATTTTTTGTTAATTCATTATTTGTGGAATGAATTGATGAATTTATGTTTACATATATTAATCAGGTTAAGGAGCAGTTGCAGCAGGAGATGTTGGATCAGGTTCAGGAGATTTAACAGCAAATAGAGCAGCAAAGCCAACAACGTGAAGCAGAGTAAAAAATGCGATTTGAACAATACCAGCGTCAACAGAACCAAATGATTAATGAGCTGAAATCATATGTACAACCCGCTGGCACTCAGCCAAGCCAACAACTACAACTAACAGAAGAAGATAATCAGAATAGTGAAGACGATCATGATAAAAATGACAATGATAATGAGGATTATTAAACTTTGTATTTGAACAAACTTTGTTATGTTGTATTTGAACAATGAGTTATGTTGTATGTGATTTATTATGTTTGTTTTATGGATTGGTTAAATGCATTGACAAGTTGAAATTGATGCCTAAGTGGATTTTGTTATATTGTGGATTTTGAATATTTAATTTAAATTAATTTTATATTCAAAAAAAATTGTGGTAGATTTTGGGGCAAAAATATCAGCCGCAAATTTACATAGATTTTTGTGGCGGAAAATTTGCCGCAAATTGAAAAATCCACTGCAAAATTCGCCACAAAATTACGGCTAAAAAATCCACCGCAAATTCAATCGCGAAAAAATCTACCGCAAATTAGGGGCGGAAAAATCAGTCGCAAATTAGCTGCGGCAACATATGTCGCAAATCAGGCGAGGAAAAATCTTCAACAAAATCAGCCACAAATTTGTGGTGGAAAAATTCGCTGTAAATTAGCCCATTTCCGGCAATGATTCCGACATGTTATCGGAGAGTTTTGTGGCGGATTTGGGATGGAAAAGTTTACCACAAATTTGCAATAAAAATTAAAATCTGCCACAAACTATATTGCATCCACCGTATTTGCGATGGTAGCGAATCCGTCGCAAATTCGCCTCAAATTATTAATTTGTGGCGGATTGTAAGTGATTTGCGGCAGTTTATTCTTTGCAAATCTCGTTTTTTCTTGTAGTGAGGGTTATAAGCCTAACTTGAAATATTTAAAAGTGTGGGGGTATTTAGCTAAAGTGATGTTACCTGAACCTAAAAAGAGAAAAATAGACTCTAAGACTTCAGATTGTATGTTTATTGGGTATGCTGATCATAATGCTGCATATAGATTTTTAATTTTAAAAAGTGATGTGCTTGATTGAAAGTCTATAATTGAGACAAAAAATGCTGAATTTTTTGAACATGTTTTTCCCTTAAAATTATAAAATATTTCTGAAGCTCCAACACAAAATTTATCTGATGATTTATATGAGGATTTGCGAAGAAGTTAAAGACAAAGAAAAGAAATTTCTTTTGGAAATGATTTTTACACATATCTTGTTGATGATGACCATTTAACTGTTTTTGAAGTTTTTCTTCACTTGTTGCACTTTTTTGGAAAGAAGCCATTAAATCTGAAATTGATTCAATTACAAAATGTAATATTTGGGTTTTAGTAGATTTACCTCTTGGAGCAAAACCAATTGGTTGCAAATGAATTTTTAAAAGGAAATATAACCCCGACACACCAATTGAAAAATATAAGGCTAGATTAGTAGCAAAATATTTTACTCAAAAACAAAATGTTGACTTTTTTAATATCTTTGCTCATGTAACTAGAATTTCTTCTATTCAAGATTTGATTACTTTATTCTCTGCATATAATTTGGTTATTCACCAAATGGATGTTAAAACAACCTTTTTAAACGGTGATTTAGAAGAAGAAATTTACATGGTACAACTTGAGGGGTGTGTGGTTTCTGGACAAGAAATTAAGTATGTAAACTTCTCAAATCTCTATATGGTCTAAAACAAGCACCTAAACAGTGACATGAAAAGTTTGATCAAACTTTAATTTGTGATGATTTTTCTTCTGTTGAAGTTGATAAATGTGTATATACAAAATTAGTAAATGATGAATGTGTGATTATTTGTCTATATGTGAATGACATGCTAATTTTTGATACTAGTCATGACATAGTGCATCAAACAAAATGTTTTCTTGCATTTAAATTTGACATGAAAGATATGAGTGGAGCTAGTGTAATTCTAAGTATTAAAGTCATAAGGAAGTGTGATAGTATAATACTGTCATAAAAATATTATGTTGAAAAACTTTTAAAAAAGTCTGGACATTTTGATATGAAACTCGTAAGTATCTCTTATGATACTAACTTTCAGTTAAAGAAAAATAGAAGTGATTTGTTACCCAATCTCAATATGCACATAATATTAAGAGTCTGTTGTATTTGATGAATTTCATTTGACTTGACATGCTATACGCAAATTGAGTAGATACTATACGCAACAGCAAGTTGTAAAGCTCAGGAAGTAAATTCTATACGCAACAGCACGTGGTCAAGAGAATCAAGCTTCACAAGTACATTATTTCCCATGAGATTGGATTTATTTTATTTTTTGGTCAACCATGAGATTGGATTGGTTGAAGCATTTGGCGTTTGTGAGGAAGTCTTCCAACAAGTTACTAATAAAGTAGCTTCGCCTCAAATGTTCTGTTATTGACACGGTAAAGGTTCGTTCTCGGAAGTCTTCTCGGAAGAAAAATAACAAGTAGAAGATGCTTGAAATACTAAATTATTCTTGATACACAATTATATTTATATAGTCAAATAAATGATATACTAGTATCCTTGATATACTATTATATTTATATCCTTGTAGAAGGATATATAGCAAAACTCTTAAATTATATAGTCAAAGTGGGAAAAGTCAAATAAATGATTGTTTGAACAAGAATAATTAAAGTTTCCTGAAAAATATGAGGAAGCAGTGTAGTAATTTTTAAGTAGATATAATCTATTATATATAAATACTTAAATTATTATTTGATATATTTAAAATAATAAAAATTATTATAAAATTATATTAATTATTAATAATATTTTTATATATATTAAATAATAATTTAAATATTTAAATAATGACATAATAGATCAACTTAAAAATTTCTGGAAGGGAGATGCAAAAAACGTTTCATGCATGGGATTGGTGGGAACACTTGTTCAGAAACATATAATTATGCAACCTTTTTTTATATTAGATGTAATTATACACCATGGCTAAACTTAAATTGGGTTATGAAATTCATAAAGCATCATAACATATAATTCAGTAAATATTTTCCCCCACGTTGTGTCATTCTCTTCTTGTTTTTTTTTTTTAGTAATTAGAGTAGAGTATATGTCTCTGAGGGTTCGTTTGGATTGGTGGTATTGAGTGGAATAGAATGGAATAGAGATAAGTTCCATTGTTTGGTTATATTAAAAAATGATAGAATGGGATGAGAGTGAGTGAGATGGATTCCATTCCATCCCACCAGAAACTATCATTTTTATTCTCCCCTAATTTGGGAAGTATGGGATAGAATCATCTTTTTTAGTATGAATATCATCTCATCCCACCAAAAATCATCTACTTCTCAAACAATGGAATGATAACTTTACTCCATTCCATCTTAAAATATCCAAACAATGGAATGATACTTTTTTTTCATTCCATCTCATTCTATTCCATCTCATCCCATCTCATTCAACTTCATTCCATCACTTACTAAATATCCAAACAAAGCCTTATGTTAATAAAAGCACATGAGCACAAGAGTAAAATTGGTATTAAAACCGGTTTCCAAGAAAAGAGTTGTAGTTTCTAATTCAATTTTTTTATTAGGACAAAGCTTCTTGCACATTTAGATGTGTGCATTTCTATTCACACTTAAAATATATAGTAAAATTAGAATGTAAATATATAAAAAATAAAATAAAATAAGTTATAATTAAATAATAAAAATTACACAAATATATAATATTAATATAAATACGTGTAATATTATTCGTTTCATCCTGATAGTTTTTAATCCAAACTTAGAATTATGAGAATAGGAGAAATTCTTGTTTGAGCACAAATGTAACACCTAAAATTTACATAACTTGATTTCCCTTGCTACAACACATTGAACATGTACACAGAAACAAGCTTCCATTACAAAGTAAATTATTTCCCGCAAAAAACAAACACAACATCACATCAATTATTTCACACATTACACTATGAGGTGTGGCTTACATGGTAAAAAGAGCTGTATGTTGGTAAATTTTACTTGGAGTACAGGTTCTAAACTCACTCAAAATACTTTGTATCATACTCAAAGGGTGCATAGACAATTACACACTTCATGTTATTAAATAAAAATAAAAAAGAAAAGAAAAACCAACGGATTAATTAGTGCTGCTCAATGAACTCTTTGACCCTGGCAATAAGAGCATCAGTTTGAGCACCAGTATTTGGGTCCATATCCACTGCAATTTTGTTGAGATAAAAACTGTGAGTCATTCCTTTGCTGACAAACAGCTCCACATCCTTGTTGGCCTTCTTCATGGCTTCGTAGTACTCCATCTCTGTGTCTATGATCAAGTCCATCTCCGCCAAGCACAGAAGAAACGGCGGCAGTTTCAGCCCGCTGAGCGGAGGAGCGCCGCCTCCCATGGGACACGTTATGGGGTGGTCCTTGTTGGAACCCAGCGGCAATGCCAAGCTCAAGAACTTGTCCAGCATGTCCAAAGTCAGAAACGGTGACTGTGGTTTCTCCAGCTCAGACCTGCTCCGGTTTGACCGGACGAAACCAGGGTGAACCGGGATTGCCCCGGCTAGCCGCAGTGGGTCCAGGTGTGCTTTGCCGGCTCGGGCAGCCACTTCATGCACTATGTTCCCACCGGAGCTGTCTCCGATGAGAAAAACCCGGTTGAAGTCGCCGTGTTGCTTGAGCCACGGCTCCTTGGCATCTCCTTTGGCCACGGATTGTAGCCAGAGGAGCGCCGAGAAGGCGTCGTCAATGGTGGTGGGGAGACGGTTTTCCGGGGCACGGCGGAGGAAGGGGGAGACACAGATGACTCGAGCCGACCGGACGAACCGGGTGTAAAATTGGTAGTACATGAACCAGTCCGGTTCGCTTATGCAGAACCCGCCACCGTGGAAGTGGAGGAGTATGGGCAGTTTTTCTTCGTCGCCGGAGTTTTTGTCCGGCAGATAAAGCCGGACACGGTGGTTGTCACCGGTGATGACTTCACGTGTGGCAACTCCGTCGATGAATTCTTCATGGGGAGTCACCGGTTCGGCCATGAACTTGACCTCTGGTGGACCGGTCCATGCCCGGTCTACTGAACCGTCGTGGTAGATTCTCAGCCAACCGGACACCTCGTCTACAATCTTCTTCTGTTGGACCATGGTGGCTATGATGAAAGACGGATATGTAGCTAAGAAGAATGTTATTAGAAGAGCGTGGTGGATGTGTTCATTTAAATGCAATGGGGTTGCTCAGTTGCTCTGTTTATGGAAGGGACAAGAGTCGTGTTGAAGTAGTGGAGTGCGTACGCGGAAGTTTCAAGGGAATTTACTAAATGAGAAAGGTGAATTGAATCATATAATTATTAACGAAATCCATATACGGAAAAATAGATAGATGATCCACAACTATCTAGTGCATGTTTGGTAATTATTAAAATTCTTGAAGAAATCCACATTATTTCACGGAAAAAAAGCAATAATTTTATCAGTTGAAGTGCTATTTTTCATTATCATTCATTTTATTAAACTCACTTTTAAACAATAGAAATGATCCAACTAAATTTATTTCAACTATCTCACACTCCACGTCCACAAACGTGATTTTGTTTTTTTCCTTTCTTATTTGGACTTTGAGCTCTAGAAATGTTTAGATGAAAAAAAAAAAGTTATTGATTTATATTATTTAATGTATCCCCTCATCTAAAATATTAAAAATATTGTTGAAGTAAGAAGCATAAGAACTTACATAATTGAGAAAGTATATATTAAATTCATTAAATAATAATATAAAACAAGATTCTTGCAAGTAAAATTTTCTGCTTTTAGCTCTTGCTTTGTCGGAATTCATTTTCACCTTACGGCAGTTTAGTGGTGCTGCTATTGCGGTAGAATTGCCACAAACAATCTTATACAAGCAATTTTTTTTTCTTTAGTTTGGAATGACGTTGTCTCACAGACTTATATAGACATAATCTTAAATTTAGATATTTTTTATCATGCTATTTCTATCTTACTTTTCGTAAATTTATATTTTAATTATACCACCTACACAAATATAAAATAATATATACCATATTAATGTGCACCAATCATTTCTCTTCTTTATGATGTTTGCAAACTGTAAGTTTGACCGTGCAAATACATTGTCGCAAGTTTATCGAAAATCTAGATTCAACAAGCTTCGTCCGGTGGTAGAGTGGCGAATGTAACAACAAACGAGAAAATTTTCGGTGGAACTAAGAAGAAGCAAAAAGAAAAAGCAGAGTCAAGTTAGGGTTGAAAAGAATTTAAGAGAGAAAGCGTTAGGGTTGATAACGTTTGAAATTAAGAGAGTATCTCATGGGTTGAAAACGCTTTAAATTAAAAAGGCATCAAATACGATTTTGTGTTTTATAAAACCCATTAAACGTTTGAACGTTTGAACATTTGAACATTTGAATGTTTCCCACCTCGGCCCGCCACGTAAAACGTGCATATTTCACGTAGGCATGTGGCATTACCGCCTTGCAAGACATCATGTCCAACCAACTATAGAGGTTACGACACGTGGATCAAATCAAAAATCGAATAGGAAAATTGGTACAAAAAGTTTAATAATTAGTACAAAATAATTAAATAAAATAAACCTGAGCAAAAACTTGTGATCGTCTGACATGACAACGGATGATTTATTGACGTCACTTCAATCGAGCACAACTAACTTTAGAAAGCAAAAATATTAATCTTATAAAATCTTTAAAACTTTAAAGACCAAGTAATGTGGGACTTTTTAAAATATCACAATACAAAGCTAAAAGAAACAACACAAACTGCTTTAGAAAACTAGAAAAGTGTTTACCAAAACAGAAGACAAGGAACAGATCATATATGCCCTACATGTTTTCTTTTGATTATGAACACCCAAAAAATAATCAGGAAAGCCACTCATCACCAACCAACTATATTTGTGGTACAAAGAATATGCGTTAGGCAATTGACATGACAACCTTTATTCGTCATATTTAACTTTAGGAAAAATATAATCATACAATCCTTTTAGAGATGCATAATTTAATGAAAAATAAAATAAAAAAAATATATATAATAAATAATATTGAAAAAGTATAAAAAATGATAGAAGAAAAAAATGAATAAGAATACGGTAGTTGTTAACTTTAAGGCCAATTATATTATATATGTTATACCAATAGGGTGGATTAGGAATGACACCCGTGTGTAGGGTAAATAGGCAGAAGAGATAGTACCTTTTCATTCTTTGTTTTTGTCTCCTTAATTTTTCTCCATCTTCACTCCCAATTCTCACTTCAAGAGAAGAATTCTCCTCGTCCTGGGGGAGGTGAAGACTCACCTCAATATTATTTTAAAAACTTAGAAAAAATTTAAAATTATATATAAAGTTGTAAATAATTTTAATTTAAGTTAATAATATCAACAAATTAAAATAACAAATTACTATGAAGTGATATATTTTTATTTTTTTAATTTTAAAATAATATAAATAAAATAATTAAAAGAAATAAAATAATGATACATACACACATATATATATATATAATAATAATAATAATTAATAATTTAATAATTTTTTAGAGATGAAGATTTTACAGGATGAGAAATATGATTTACGTTTTCGTTTCCGCATCTGCCTCAAGAAGATTTTTATCCCTATTCCTGCAAAAAAAATCTTCTTTAAATTCATGACTGCAAATAAGATAATCATCGCAGATATCTTCAAATGCAAGGATTTTGACATTTTAGGATGAATTTGAGTGTTTACATTCAGATACCTTGCTAAATATTGGCGATTTCTTATCTATTGATTTAGCCAGCTAGTGCTTAACACGTAACTACATGATCAATCTCATCTAACCCTTCATCCAATGCTAACTGTGTAAATTTGCTAGCATATTCAATTCCTTATTGACCCTTGCATTTTCTGAAATTTTACTTTTATCTCATGAAAAGGACATTTGTGGGCTCTATATATATGAGGGGAAAAATAAGTAGTCATAAGATAATCAATCTAGCTCAGATACCCCTTTTTCCATTGCACGTATGGGTCACGTTGTGACAGAGAAGAGATTGGCTCCTCCTTCATCTGGTGCGCAAAGCAAAATCCTGTAAATGAATGTTCATCTAAAGTTTGCAGGGAGGGATAGGTGCGTCAACATGCCATTGATTAATTTTAATTAAATTGATATTATTCTGAACTTCTTGTTTTACAGATAATTTAATTATTTTTTTCTTGTGGAGGGACATAATTACTCCACCATCATTTTTTTAAACATAATTGGGTTCCAAAGTTTACCTAAAGAGGTAAAATGTGGTTGATTCCTTCGTAGTGCAACTCTTTGAGTGGTAGAGTGAGGGGGTGGGTACTTGTAAAATGCACTTTGATGCTTAAGTCAGTAGTTGAGTAATGAGAGTAGAGTGTAATGGAAATTGGACGTACCTTGTCTCTCTTGCATACTGTATTTATATGAGCGTATAAGGGTCTTTGGTTTCTGAGCATTCAGTACGTGTCGAATACTGTTACTTGAGATCGTGGGAGACAGGATAGTGGGGACAGAGTCGTAAGGCCATTACCCTTCTGTCTTTACTTGCCTGCCCGTATGGGATATGATCAGGATTCATTCCTGCTGTTACGCCTAACATTTTGGCTACTTCATGCATACTGTATGTTGGGGTGCCAGCTTGGTAGGTCGAGTTGCTCCAGTTCTTTGGACTCGTACACGATCTAGAACAATTGCCCATAGCTTGACATTTAGATGAGACAACTAAAAGTTAAAATACATGTTCAATAGGAGCACACGACATGCAATAGACAAAAGGATCCGAGTCATAGTGTTCTATGCTGGATTTTGTGATGTTCTCTCCAAGGACCGAGGTCCGTGATGTATCATGGCGAAAAATTCGAGGCACATAAGTAAGGTCGGGATCTGGGTTGGATCGCTCTACTTACGTCATCATTTGGAGTCCGTGATAGATAGTTAGTTGCCCCCATGTGTAGTTGGGGTCTTGTACTCTTTCCTAGGTTTGAATCCGAAGTTTGAGGTGGCATTATGGCTTGATGGGCCCCCATGGTCCAAGATTCGAGATAGGTGTTTTGGGATGCCGCGCGTCGCTTCGACTTTGAACATTTTGTGCCTAGTCTTTTCGGATACTTTTGTTCAGAAGCGGTGTGCCATATGGCTGAGAAACAATGAAGGCCGTCGTTTGGGGTTCATAGCGTCATGATTATCCATTTTTGAATTTCGAAACCAAAAAGGCATCATGATAGGGTGCTCTAAACAGAAAGACACATCTGTCCCCATTAACTACAATGATTTGGGGGTGTCTTTTCATGTTTATAAATAGGATCAGGGTCTTGCCCTTCCCGCTTCTTCGCTTATCCCTGCGCTTCAGATTCTTTTCTCTCGAGATAGGTCCAAAGTCGGATCTCGGAGTTTTGTGACAAATGTTCTCCCTGTCTATTCGAGATAAGTCCAATGCTCAATCTCGACGATGGGATTTGTAGGAATGGACGAACGTCTATTTTGCTTACCAAGATGAGTCAGAAGCTCGAATCTTGGTAATTGGGTTCGTTTAACTTGGACGAACATGCATTTTGCCCGCCGAGATAAGTCCGAAGCTCAAATCTCAGTGGTTGGGTTCATTTAACTTGGACGACACAAAAGCCTCTAGCTATGGGGTCCACGATCCCTGGTGACAGTCGATTATGCTTAACCTCTGTAAAACTATGGTGGGTTTATAGGTTAAGGTTAGGCTTAAATAAGTATAGGTGAGAACCCTTGAATGCTCTGCTTAACCTCAGGGGGTGTTCAAGTGGCTTTCCCAATTTGACCGTTATGTACGGATGTCAGAATAGCTGATCTTTTCAAACCTTATATTTCTCAGACCTCAGTAAGGCGTGGTGACCTTGTGGGTTGACAGGATCAAGTATTCAGGGACCCGAGGTCCCTGCCGGGACATTGGCTATAGATATTATTGAGCCGGAGGACAATTATGAAGAGAAATGCTAATTTACTTATATGCAAAGTTGTTCATTCATACAATGAAAGCGGTGATTACAAAACATTACATCATTGTGTGGGTTACATCATGATGGCGATTGCTCTCCTGGTTGCTATCCCGTGGGCACACTCTATCTTGGTTATGAGTATCGTCCCGAGATGATCGTGGGCCGAGGTTGTTGTTCCTCGTTGGAGAGCGTCTTCTCTAGTAGGAGGGAGAAGGACTCTGGGGGCTATAGCTTTGTTTTATGTAATGACCCCTCATCTGGTTGCCTTTGGTTTTTCGAACATGCCATCCTAAATGTTCGTCATGGACACGGGATTCAATGGAATCTCAAAGGTTAGTGCAATCATCCGTGTTGTGGCCAAGGCCATTGTGTCATTCACAATACTTAGATGTATCTCTCCACGTTAGTTTCTTTAAGGGGGAAGCTTGGGTACACCACGGAGCTCTGTGTTCATGACCTCTTGGCATATATGAGCCCGTGATGCATTGAGGGGAGTGTAATTGTCATACTTCCCCTTAAGAGGCGGCCTTGGATTCCTCCTTTGTTGATTCGACTATTCGTCATACTTTGGCTTGACATCCTCTTTGTCGAGATGCTTCTTGGCCTTGAGGACGTCTTCAGCATTGATGTATTTGTTGGCGTGAGCCCGGAACTCAACAATGGTTTTAGGCTCTTTTTTGGCCAACGAGAAGGAGAATTGCCCCAGATGGAGTCCTTCCTTGATGTAAAACAAGCTGAGCCTTTCGTCTTAGTCGCAAACATTTACAATTTCTTTATTAAACCGGGATATAAAGTCCTTGAGAGATTCTTTTTTCCTTTGCCTTATTTAGGAGAGACATGAAATGGATTTAGGCTGCATTTTGTTGGTGGTGAAGTGTAGTAGAAATCTCGAGGACAGGTCTCTCCAGCTATTCACGGACCTCAGAGGTAAAGTTTTGAACCATCTCAAGGTTGTTTTCTTTAGGGATAGGGGGAAAGCACAACACATAAGGTCATCTTTTCCCCCAATGAATAAAAATACGGGCATATAAGAGTCCAAATGCACCTTAAGGTCTGTAGTTCCATCGTAAACCTCGATATTGGCGAGATACTTGAAGCGTTTCAAGATCTTGTATGCCATCACCCTATCAGAAAAGGGCAGGTTTTGTGATACCATGTCCTTTATTGCATGTGTTTATTCCTTTGACAGAACGGGTTCAAGCTGACAACCGGGGTCTGTGATCCTAGAGATCTCTAATTGGCGGTTGTCGCGCCGGTGTTGGTCCTTTCCATTTTCATGGTTTCTAACTAGGGGATGGTTCCCCTTCTTCATAGATGTAGTTAGCGGCCATTTCCAGATTGTGGATTCTTTCTTCCTGGTGGTGAATCCTTTCATCCTAGAGTCTAACCAAGGAAAAGAGTTCCACTCTAGACAGTTCCTGACAGTTAGCCATGTCCTGACGAGACTGGACTTCATTTTCCAACCTGTCCCCAAGGTGTCGTAACGTCGACACCCGCTGTCCAGCGTCTTCGAAGGGTGTTCTTTGAGGGCCAAGGCGTTGCCTTGCTAGAATCCTCAAGGAAGGAGGGGGAGATTCTCTCTAGTGAAAGACATCTCCTGCTTGTCCTGCCTGAGTTCCGGGTATACTACAGTTGACTTAATGACTAGTTGATGAATCGCGAGGTCAGATGTTGGGTGACGGTTTAAGGAAGAAGGGTTATGCGAAGTGGATGTGTGATTTTGGTTGGTTGACATCTGTCTCCTCCTCATATTCACCATGATGGTGGCAGTAGTGGGAGTCTTTCAAAGTGGAGTTGGGAGTTAACAGACAACACTAATGTTCAGAATTAGGTTCTGAGGTTTACTTGAAGAGGTTACAGGTGGTTGATTCCTCTGTAGCGCAACTACTTCAGTGGTGGAGCGAGGGGTGAGTACCTGCAAAAGGAACTCCAACGCTCAAGTCAGTAGTTGCGCAAGAAGGGTAGAACGCAACGAAAATTAGGTGGACTTTGTCTCTCTTGCATACTGTATTTATATGAGCGTACGAGGATCTTTGGTATCTGAGCATTCAGTGCATGCTGAATGTCTTTACCTGAAATAGTGACGACACGATAGTGGGAGATAGGATAATGGGGATAGGGTCGCAAAGCCACTACCCTTCTGTCTTTACTTGCCTGCTCGTACGGGATATGATCAGGAATCGTTCTTGTCGTTACGCCTAGTATTTTGGCTGCTTCATGTGCATTGTACACCTGGGTGCTAGCTTGGCAGGTCGAGTTGCTCCAGCTTAGCGGGTCGTTTTTCACCTCAAGCCAAAATTGTGAAATTGTATCATGTTGCTTAATGCTTGGTAGTAAATAAATAATACTGATTTATACATTAGTTTTTATTTTTGAAAAAAATGTGTAATGCAGGGGATGAATTTGTTAGACTGTTTTAATACTTTTGTTCTTGATATTAATCTCATTGTCATTATTCATTGTGTACTCAGTTGGTAAGCCATAGAATGGTTGGGATTAATATTGGTTATTGTCTATGGTTAATTGGTTATGATGATTAGCTTATGCTTCTTACAACCCTAGCCAAACTTGGTCTCTCTCTCTCTCTCTGTCTTTTCTTCTATCTTCTTCCAGCAAGATTACCTTTAAAATATTTTTGAGTTATAACAATTTTTTATTATTTTAGTTAACTTGATGGTTTCTTCAAATTTACAACATTGGTTATACTAGTATGTATTTTTATCATATAGGGCAAAATGATTATATGCCAACTTTTGATAAGGTAATTGTTGCCATGTGTAGAGACATTGAAATTATCACGTCTATGAGCCTTTCCAAATGGACATCTTCAAATAGTGAATCACATAAAAGTCAAGGTTGAAGCAATTTATTATGTAATTTAGGATTTGCAGGTTAGTGATCGCTCATTTATGAGAGTTTTTATTACAATCTTAACATAAGCATGTTGAGTTATCTTCAAGTTTTCTTATTTTTAAGGTTTGTGTTCGTAATAACTTCTATGTTAAAATTCAGGTATGTTTTTCTTGCTAATTTAATCTGTGCCCCTAATTTTTAAATAATTTTGTACAAGTACTAGATCTTGCTATGCAATGAGCTTACAAAACAATCACATGCTTGTAAAGTTGAATGAACAGTTGCTTTAGCAATAGTGATTTAGTGGCTTAGTAATGGTAAATAGTCATCAAGTGAACCTGTTTTCCAGAATTAATGAGGATCTTAAAAGGAAATATCAAGTGAATAATATAGGCATGTAGTATTGTTTGTTTCTTTTTGTTTTTACTGTTCATTGATTTATTGATCATAAAATTAAGCTTTGATGGGTGAATCTGACTTGCTCTCAACTTCAATGTTCAAAGTTTTTATCAATGGTTTATTCCCAGTTAAAGTCCTTTTTTCATTTTCTAAAGACCACAGCCTATAGTTGTCTAAAAGAGACAGGCTCTGCACTAGAAGAATTGGAGTCCCACAAACTTCTTGTTATTATTAAAGTTACTGATTGAGAATATTATTCTTCAACATCGCTTTAAGTATTTCACTCATGTGAGCAGCCAAGGTACGTATTTCATTTGTTTTGAATTCCATTTTTCTTTGCCAATTAAGTATTATAAACTTTTATAATTAATTGAATGCAAATTAGAAATATGGAATCTATGAAAAGTTACAATTAGTGTTTCAAGGTTCAAGGAATACTTATTATGTAGGTAGTGACGTTTGAGCTTACAGCTAGAAAATATGGACATTTGATTGTTTGTTAATATGATTTTGCTAAAAAGTATATATATGAAACCTATATTAACTACAAGGTTTCATTTATTCCTAGAAAAATTACCTACCTTTTATGTTGTTGATCAAACTCCAAATTTTCTAAAATTTTGTTTCCTTTGCATATAATTACATAATAAAAATTATTATTTTTGCTATTTATGTTAGAAATTGCATGTTAGAGATTGTAATAATATATAAGAGATACTTCATAGTCGTTGTGCCCAATGTTAAAACTGATTATTATACATTCAATGGAATTACTTATATAAATTTTCATCAACATTAGCATGTTTCAAGGTTGTTGGTTGTGTCGAAGTTAATTTTATATTAGTCCGCTACAATTTATCAGTGTTTTCCCACTAACTTGACTTCTTTCACAATTGATACAATGTGTATTGAAGTAGTTGGCTACTGGAGACATATGAAGAGCTAGCATGCTGGAGATGATTCTTAAAGAAGTAAGAAGCTGATTTATCTTTGCATCCCCTTTTTTTAAAAAAAAAATATTGAATAAGTATTGATTCGTATAGTTATTCAGATTTTCTTGATTATATTAAGCTCATTTTACCTTCATGTAGAGCTCATTTTGCCCATTTTCTTGATTATGTTAAGTTTTATATTTACATTGATACCGAACTACTTAAACATGACGAAATATGAATATAAATTTTTTATATAAATAGTAGTTCATTATTTTGCAATGCAAATTACAAAATTTCTAATTTTTTAAATTATTTTTTTATTAATAAAAAGATTCTTTGTATTTTTTACTCCTTAAAATCATATAATGCATAGGTACTGATATAGTTTAAGCATAAGGATAAAAAATTTATATTATTCTCATATTCACTTATACGTGTCTCATGTATTTTCTCTATTATTGTACAAATTAAGATATTGAGTATCACATAAATAGATAATTCAAAAATGGGAGTAGTATCACAAATATTGAATGGAATGCAAGTGTAATAAATCCAAATAAAAAAAAAATTCAAAAATAGTTTCAAAAAATCTAGAAAGATTTTGAGTATCTTGATTTGTTTACGTCATTACTTGACAACTTTACGTTATCGTTTCTCGAGTAAAATTCAAAAACCGTTTGAAGATCTTTATTTTGAATAAAAATGGCAATCTATGTAATATAACAAAACATGTTGTTTAAATAAAAGTGTTTCAGAAGATGTAACTCCAAGTTAATTCTTTATTTTTAATCATTTGTTTTTTTTTCAACTTTCAGTTATTTTATATTTTAAATTATATAATTTTAAATATTCAATTAAATTTTTTAGGCATACTCAATTGATAACAGTTTCATTTTGCATTTAGAATTCAAAATAAAAAAAATTATAAAATGGTAAGATTTTAGTCTGTTTTGTTTTTTTTTTCTCAATTATTGTCTTTGAGTTATATGCAGGTGAGACATAAAGATTATATTTTTGATGTTTTTTTAATTACTATTATGAAGAATACATTTGATTTTAAAAAAAATTATTTTTATTTATCCTTATGTTCATTACTTTAGATATCAGAGTTGATTATTTTTGTTAGTAAAATACTAATAAAGTAGTATAAGTTTATCTCAAACTTTATTATACAATTATCTATTATGTTTTATTTTATTTATACTTAACATTTGTTGTTATAATTATTATTCATATTATTAGTTTTACATCAGATTGCAAATAATTTAAGAGTTAGTTATATTTTTAATTTTAGTTTGATAATAAAGATGTTTAAAATAAAAAAAAATATTATCTCATATATTGCATGAGTTCAAAATATTAGTGAATAGATATTATAATAACAAATAAAAAAAACTTACAAAAATTAAAATGATCAATAATAATAAAATTAAATTATACTCAATGCATTAAAATACTCTATCATTTTATAATATATACATTTAGTTTACATAATTTAAGTAAAATAAATAAAATAACATATTAATTAAATTAATTAATTGACATATGACTTCTTAGATTTTTTAATATTATTCTCTTTCACAAATCTAATCTATTTCAATATGATACAAATTACAAATCCAATCCATTACATATGATCTATCAATGCTCTCATTGGGATTAATTTCTTCTATTATTTGTTCAAAAAATTATCTTAAATCTAGTAAATAATTTTACTAAAAATATCAATGAAACATCAATATTATATGATACGAGTTTTCAATTGCATTTGAACGATCTTACTAAACAAACTTTATTATAAATTTGAATTTTTTAATTGATTTTATCATCTCTTTTTGTAAAGTTTTTATTTCATATATGTAAATATTATTATTTTTTCATTTAAAGTCTTCAATGTCTGGAAATATAAAATATTTAAATATTATATTATATATATGAACGAATAAATTTTAAAAAACACTTAATAATTTTTCAATTTCCTTATAATAAATTATATTTAATTAATTTTATTATATTCTTATGCAAAAGTTTTATTCCCGTACGATGTATATGTTGAAGTTTTCTAAATAATATAGAATAAATATAGTAATTTAAAAATATAATTAATTAATCTAAGGTAACAAGATACATATATAGTATAGATAATATCGACACTTACGAAAATTTTAAAATTTTAAGATCAATCTCTAATTAAAACAATTAATAACGTGGTTAGCTAAAAATAAGTGAAAAAAATTTCATTTTTTTAATATGAATTAATATGCAAAGATATATTTCTTTTAAATTATAACATAAGATGTCCCATAACAATTATTGAAGTCATGTATTTGTTATATAACAGATATTTAAACATGTTATTTCATGTTTTTTTTTCATATTTAATTAAAAAAAATTTTATCTTTGTATTTTTTAATATATTTTTATTTTTTTAGGTTTTTGATTTATTATTTATTATTAATTAATTATATATTTTTTATTCATGTAGCACTAGCCACATCTGTTTATACATAAAAAAGAAAATACCACATCAAATGACACGTGACAAAAATTTATTTATTCTACTTCTAATATGTTAACAAATTAAAACATTAACATATTAATTTGGAAGATAGATAAAAACATTTCAGGTCATATATCTTCTTTTTCTATATTATATTAATTCAAAGGCATCTTTTGTATAGTCAATTCATGGCAAGCCTTGGTTTATGGTGGTGCAGGTGTCTGGATGGTTGGCCATGGTGCTTGTCAAGTTTAGTGGTGTTGGGAGTGACGTGGTTGCTACTCGGAGTGGTACCCGGTGGAGGGGGTTTGAAACTGGTTTCGGTTCTGTAGTTTAATCATGGAGGAATGGTGGTGATGGTGGAGGAGTAAGGTTTGGATGGGTCGTTATGTGTGGTTCCGGGAGTGGGTGGTTGGCGATGGGTGAAGGTCGCTTCCAGGATATGGGTGTGCCTGGTTCTGAGGGTAGGCAAGGAGTGGTACCCAATTATACTGGTTCCCGGTTGGGATGTTGCGGTACGTGAGGTGTGGGTGAAGAGTTCTGTCACAGCAGTAATTGTGTTGTGGCTATGAGGGTGGAAGTCATAACAAATTCTGCTTTGGCATGGTTTGGTTGCTGACTTGGGGTTCAATGTTGACGGTGGCTTTGAGAGAAGGATGGCGATGGTTTGTCATGGAGTTCGATGGTGATATGGATTTTTGGTTTGGTCATAGGGGATGGTGAGTTAGTGATTCAAAGTGGCCTTGGGTGATTTTGTTGGCTAGGTCATGATGCAAGTGTGATGAAGGTTTAATAATGGTGGTGGGTTACTGAGAGTTTTATCATGAGGGCTTGCATTTGTATGGGTGTTAGGGGTAAAAACACAAGTTCTAATTTGATGAAGATATTTTCGACAGACGGGTGATATTCGACGAAGTTGGATGATTCGATGAAGATAATTTCAACGATCGGATGATACCATTAAGACATTCGACGAGTAAGGCTTTCAACAGTTGGATGATGATATTTTTCTAAGTGTTGGACTGACGTACATTAATGGTCAAGGGTTGGTTTCATCGAAAATAAAGTTACCAATTCTGAATTTGACAGGAGTTGGTTATTGTCGAAAGATTTCATAACTACTCTCAGTTGAGTAAAATATTAGTGTAGAAAAACATGACATACCTGCCATATATGTGGTCAGTTTTTAGGAGTCAGTTATTTTCATAATTTGCCTATAAATACTAGTATTCACGATGTACAAATGGTTAGTTAATGGATATACAATCCTAATATCTCACTCAAGCAAATTAACAGATTTGACTCCAAGTATGCATTCTATTTTCATTTCAAGTCATTTACTTTAATGCAATGTTCTTTTAAAATTCTTTTATTTTCTGCTTTCTTTTACATTTCTACATTTTACATCTCCTGCACTTTTAATCTTCAGCACTTTATATTTTATGTACTTTTAACTTCCTACATTTTACATTTCATACACTTTTACTTTCTGCACTTTAATTTCTTGCAATGTTTTAAAGTTTTTTTTTTGAACTTCTATTTCTTTCCTTTTACTTCTTGCGTCAAATTTTACAAATTTCATCTAAAAAGCTTTTCCAAATGAGATTACCATATAATTCTGAACCCTCATTCGACAGAAAATATATATTTATTTATTGAAATTTGTCTTAACCAAATTTACCCATAAACAAATTGGCACGCCCAGTGGGACGAGTTCAGAGTAATTGGTAGTATCACGAACCTCTTTGCATAAAAGATGGTTTTATGCGTTTAAGAAGTGGAAAGGTAGTTTATTTTTGTCCTTCTCAAAATACGCAAATCATGAATAACGTAAATAACCAAACGTCGGATGCACTTTCAATTGATGCTAGTGCGCCACCTTCGACAGCCGTTACTGCGCCACCCTCAACTGTTGTTAGTGCGGGTCCTGTGGTGGATACAATAGTAACTGGTACTCTTCGGAGTAATCCAGTGATAGAATAAGTGGTACCTGGAGTGACTCAGTCATCACTAAGTCAGCCAAGTAATCAAAGTGTAATGAATTCAAATTCAAGGTTTATACCACAATATAGTTTGCCACCCAACTATGTTCCTTATGTGTTTGCACAAATGGGACTTGGCAGTACTTTGGCCAATACTATAGGCACAACAGTGGCCTTACAAGGCCAACCACAAATAAGTCTGCCTTTAGTAAGTTTTAATGGCCAAGGAACGGGAGTTGCAAGTTCAAGTAATCCAACTCCTTTTTGACAAGAGAGAATGAATTTGGGACCCGTATTCCCAAATATGTCGAGAGACATTCCTTAAAACGTAACTGGGCTAACCATGAATTCTTTGGCCAATTTTCGACAACAAATGGATGAAAGCAAACATGACATAGTGCATATGTTCACTCAACAAATGGGTGCTGTAATTATGTCAATCATGGAAGCTACAAATAATGCTTATAATACATTGGTTCAACAAATGACAAGGCTAAATCAAGCCTTGGGAATAGAAGGGTTGGCCAATGATAATGCTCAAAGAGCCCAGTCTGGGGCAAATGTAGGAGTAGTTGTACCCCAAGTGAACGTGGGACAAGACCAGCAAAATCCTAGTCAACCTGGACAAAATGACAACCACGCTTGGAATATGGTAATGTCCATATGTTCCATTGAGACGATGAGGATCAAGTGGCTAGGAATGATACAGCCATAAGATTGCTTCGACAAAATCTTAGGGGGCACCAAGTGGTTGAGCAAAATGTTAATCAAGTAGTGGAACAAGTGCTGAATAAGTTTGGGTTCAATGTTGGATATGCCAACCAACCCTACTTTGTTTTGGTCTTTCCTGAGTGGGTACAACAAGCAGAATTGCCCAGAGGAATTACAATTCCTAAACTTTCAAAGTTTGTTGGTAAAAGTGGGGAATCGACCGTCAAGCACATCGCATGGTATACTATAGAAATGGGAGAATTGACCACTATTTAAGGCCTTAAAATGAGATTATTCTTAAGTTCCCTTACTAAAAATGCATTTTCTTGGTTTTCGATATTAAGACCGAATTCGATTCATTCTTGGACTCAATTAGAAATGAGTTTCCATGATCAATTCTTCAGGGGAGATTTGAAAGTTGGACTTACAGATCTCTTTAATATCAAGAGAATGTACAATGAAACCATAGATGATTACCTATCTAGGTTTCGACAAATGAGGAGTAGATGTTTTACTCCTATACCTGAAACAGAAATAGTGAAAATTGCTGCAGGGGGTTTAGACTATTACATAAGGAAAAAATTAGTGAACCAACATTTAGTTGATCTTGCCCAACTAGGTAAGAAAGTTAGGCAAATAGAACAACTGAAAGCTGAAAAAGTTCAGAAACAAAAAAGATTCCTTAAAAGGGAGAAAGTGGCATTCGTCGGATTAGATGAATCCGACAATGAGACTGAAGATAGTAATGATGAATTTGAAGTCAACAATGTTAAACTTCAGAATGGTCCTCCTTATGTGTGTCAGGCTCTTCAGCCTACAAGAAATAAGGAAAAAATGAATTATGTCAATAGAAAAACATATACATTCAACGTAACAAAAACTGACAAATCTTTGATTTATTGTTAAATGATAAACAGATTAAACTGTCAGAAGGCCATAGATTATTGAAATCTGATGAGATAAAAGACCGAAAATATTGTAAGTTTTATAACGATTTCAGTCATGTTATTAACAAATGTATTCGTTTCAGAGATTTAATTCAGAAGACACTAATGGAAGGGCGTTTGAAGTTTGGTGACAAGGCTAAGACAGATATGAAAGTTGATACAGATCCATTTCAGGCCGGAATTTCATACGTCGATCAACAGGTTCCTTTGAATGTTAGAATGATCAACATAAGGAATTTGCAAGGATTCGACATTGACATGGAAGATGCAATGAACTTTTATCCCAAGCCAAGAGAATCTCTTGAAAAGTTCCTTGAAAAGAAGAAAGAAAAAGGCAAGGTAAGGTTGTGTCTGAGGTACAATGTATAATGCACTTGCTGCAAAGAAAGTTGCTGAGGAGCAATAAGATAATTCACAAGGTAAAAAAAAGTTTTTCAACAAGAAAGTTAGAAAACTACAACAGCCCTTCAATACTCCAAAGCTAGTTTATACTCCAAAGCCTAAGCTAGTCTATATACCCAGACCTAATATGAATGGCTGGTTGGTTGAGTCATCTGGTAAATCCATGTGGAGCAATTCATTTCCCAAGGGCTGTGTTAGACCAGCTAGGACCAAAGTGCCACCTGCCAATGTTACTGTGGACAGATGAGTTAAAAATTCTGCAATGGCAAGTTACATGTATTTTCGACGAAACATGGCTGCCAGGAAGAATAAATTTCAGAAAAATCAACTATTATGGAATGAAGAGTACAGATATGGTAAAATTAACCAAGATGAAATTTTGATTAGCCAGGATGTAGCAGGGCCATCAAAGTCTTTATTAATGTCAAAGAGTCGAAAAAGAAGGCTGCAGAGGTTGAGACAGGCATAGAAGAGAAGGAATTTGGCTGAGGGTTTAGTAATTAAAGAACAACCCATAAAAATGGGATGTTTAGTAGTCGAGGCTAAGGCAACACCAGACGAAAATAAAGATGACAAGAAATTGAAAAGTATTGTCAGAAAAGAATCCGCAGATACGAGGGGGGCAATCCCAAATGAGCCGACAACAACTGAAGTTAGACGGCTCGATAGGAATGATAATCTCCGACAAGAGAAACTTGCAGAGATAAAGAAAGGGAAACATGTTCAAGGGCCTACTCCACACAAAATTAGAAAAAAATGGCAGATTGGACTTGTAGCAGCGAAAAAAGAAGCAAAGAAGAACAATTTGGTAGTTAAGGAAAATAAGGACATGGCTAAGTTGAAAGCTGAGAAAATGATAACGAGGATAACTGAGAATAAAAGCAGTAATGATGATGAAGATTGGTCAAAGGAAGAAATCTTGAAAGTCTTGAAAGATCCTAACCAAGATGTCGAGTGGGGAAAGAAAATGCTCGACATGATCAAGGAGAAAAGAAATTTGGCGAAGTTTGATTGCCAAATCATAGATACGGACTTGACAGCTGATGAAATTATTGAGGCCTTGACTGATTAAGATGATCTTTTAAGCTTTAGTGATAATGAACAGTTCGACAAGGATTTCAATCTGAACAAAGATCTGGATGACATTATAATGACTATGGATAGTAGTTTGCCATCAGAAGACTATTTCAAGCTTGGAGGATACAAAAGTAATAAAGAGTCAGATGAGGAAGAGTTTTTGAATTCAATGTGTGTAACTTTGATTTAAGTTCTGCCTATTGAGTTTGAAGGATTTCATGAAGTTCAGTATATTGGAGAGAATGAAGAAGACCTAGATAACCTCAGTGATCATTGGCTGTTCTGTCAAGATAATATGTTAATCTTGTTCAACAATACAATATATTTTGAAAAGCTAACAAAAGAACAAAAGACTCATCTCCACCCATTGCACATCAAGGCTTTGTTAGAAGGCAAACCGACAAATAGAGTCTTGATAGACGGAGGAGCAACTATCAATCTGATCCCAAGGGCAATGTTGAAGAAGCTTGGGAAGAACAAATCTGATTTGATGGCAACTAACAATATTGTTACTGATTTCAGTGGCAAAACTTCCCCATCAGACGAAGTAGTGATGTTGAACGTACAAGTCAGATCCATTGAAAGGTTGACATTATTTGTCGTAATTCCAACGAAATCCAGTTACAATCTTCTACTGGGGAGAAATTGGATATATATCGTTAGAGTAATACCATCAATGGTCCATCAGAAGCTCATTCTCTGGAATGCAGATGATCAGGTAGAAATAGTAGAGGCAGATGATAGCCCTTGCTATTTACAACAGCTTCATGTCGATTTTAAAATCTATGCTCCAAATGTTAAGCCAGTCACGGCAAATGATAGAGTTAATGCACTTGAAGCATGCTTAATGGATTAGTTTGGCATTCAACTAGTGAACAAGGCCGAAATGCATTGGCCAAGCACTAGCCATAAGTGTTAATTAGTTGGATCGACTATTAACTTATTTGGCCGACAGAGCAGTGTACACCACTAAAGGTGTATTGTCAAAGTGCATAATAGATGATAATCCTTTGGGATTTCAGAAAAGATTTAATGAAAAGCAAAGTGTATAGGTCGAAGATCCTTTGAAAGAAATAAACTTGGGCACTGAAACAGATAAAAGGGTCATATTTGTGAGTTAATTTCTGCCAAAAGAGTTCAGAGAACAACTTGTCGACTTAATTAAGGAATACAAAGATTATTTTGCATGGGATTATGACGAGATACCTGGGTTGATCAGAGATGTTGTTGAACATAGACTATCGTTAAAGGAAGGATGCAAACCTGTCAAGCAAGCCAACGGGAGATTTGCACTTGAAGTTGTATTAAAGATAAAAGAGGAGATCGAAAGATTGCTCAAAGCCAAGTTCATTAAAACAACCAGGTACTTTGAATGGCTATCTAATATAGTCCATATGATTAATAAAAATGGCAAGTTAAGAGTATGAGTAGACTTTAGGAATTTAAATGCTGCAACTCCTAAAGATGAATATCCTATGCCTATTCTGGACTTATTAGTTGATGCCATATCAGGACATGAATTGTTAAGTTTTATAGATGACCATGCAGGTTATAATCAAATCTTTATAGCCGAAGAGGATGTGTTGAAAACTGCCTTTAGATGTCCAAGGGCCATTGGGACATATGAATAGGTAGTCATGCCTTTCGGTTTAAAGAACGCAGGAGCCACCTATCAAAGAGCAATGAACACCATTTTCCATGATGTCATTGGAAAGTTTATAGAAGTGTATATTGATGATGTAATTGTCAAGTCAGAGGCAAAGGAAAGTCATTTGACAAATTTAAGGTAGACATTCGACAGAATGAGAAAGCGCAGCCTCAAGATGAATTCAGAAAAATGTGATTTTAGAGTGTCAACTGCCAAATTCTTGGGTTTCTTAGTTCATAAGAAAGGTATTGAAGTGGACAAGAATAAAGTCAAGGCAGTTCTGGAAGCCACACCACCGACGAACAAGAAGGAACTACAATCTTTTTTGGGAAAGGTGAATTTTCTGAGGAGATTCTTATCTAATTTGTCAAGAAGAACCAGAGTCTTCGTCCCATTGGTCAAGTTGAAGGCTGAACAAGACTTTGTTTAGGAGCCTTGCCACCAAGAAGCTTCGACCAGATAAAATAATACTTGACAAACCCTTCGGTCATGATGCCTCCAGTGCCTCGTAGACTATTGAAATTGTACATATCAGCATCGAGTGAGACTATAGGGAGTATGTTAGCTCAAGAAGATGAGAATGACGTCGAGAGAGCCATGTATTATCTTAATCGAGTTTTAAATGATGCTGAAAGGAGATATAGTGCAATAGATAAACTTTGTTTAGCATTATATTTCTCATGTACCAAACTCAAGTATTATATAATGCCTTGTAATGTATTGGTTATGTCAAAGACTGATGTAATAAAGCACATGTTCTTAAAGCCAATATTAAATGGGCATATTGGTAAATGGACCATTACTTTGTCAGAATTCTCTTTACAATATGTTCCAATGAAAGTTGTCAAAGGCCAAGCAATTGCTGATTTTCTTGGCTGACCATTCATGTTTGGATGTTGATAATATAAATTTCATCAGGTTAAAACCTTGGCGTTTATATTTTGATGGCTCAAGGCATCAAAATGGAGTTGGAGTGGGAATTCTAATTGTTTCTCCTCAAGGTACTCCAACTAAATTCATGTTTGAACTTAAATATACATGCTCCAACAACGAGGCTGAGTATGAAGCCTTAATTGTCGGGTTAGAAATATTAATAAAAATAAAAGCATGTAATGTGCATATTTTTGGGAATTCACAGTTAGTCATAAAACAGCTCACCCAAGAATACAAATATGTCAGTTATAATTTGACCAAATATTGTATTGTGGCGAGTAAGATAATGAAGAAATTTGACGAAGTGATTGTCAAACATATCCCTAGAAATTTGAATGAAGAGGCTAATGAATTAGCCCAGATAGCCTCTGGGTATAAATTTCGTCCAAGGTCCTGACAAATTTAATGAAGATTAGAGAACTTTTATATCTATTAGAAGAAAGAGATGTACTACAAAATGACATTTCGACAGTTAATGACTAGAGACAGCCAATATTTAGCTATTTCGAAAATCCAAGTCAAAACGTGGATAGAAAGTTTAAATACAGAGCGTCGAACTTTGTGGTACTAGGAGGGGCTTTGTATAGAAAATCTATCGAAGGAAATTTAGAAGTCTGCTTGAGTGAAGCAGAGGCTTATATTGTCTTGGCAGAGGTCCATAAGGAATTTGTGGAGCTCATCAAGCAGGTGACAAGATGAAATAGGTCCTTCAATGACAAAGGTATTATTGGCCTACACTAGTCAGAGATTGTATAATGTTTACCAAGTCTTATGAAGAATGTCAAAAACATGATCATATACAAAATGTTCCTGCTAGTGAATTACATTCCATAATCAAACCTTGGCCTTTCAGAGGATGGGCTTTGGATTTAATAGGCCAAATTTACCCTAGATCGTCGAAAGGACATAAATACATTCTAATATGAGTTGATTACTTTATTAAATGGGTCGAGGTTGTAGCCTTAAAAGAAGTAACCCAACATGACGTAATTGACTTTGTAGAAAATAATATACTTTGTCGATTTGGAATACCACAAACTTTGACAACTAACCAAGTGTCGAATATGCCAATTCAAGGAAGATTAAAATGCTTACGTCGACCCCAGATTATGCTCAGGCAAATGGCCAAGTAGAGGCCATGAACAAAATAATCATAAGTTTGATTAAGAAGCATATTGGTCAACAACCTAGAAATTGGCATAATACCCCTGACCAAATTCTATAGGCATATAGAAATTCACCAAGAGAATCGATAAGCACTTCGCCATATAAATTAGTTTATGGTCATGGTGCAGTGTTACCAGTTGAGATTAATCTTCAATCAGTTCGTATTAAAAAATAAGATAAGTTACCGGTTGAATATTACTCAAACTTCATATTTGATGAATTAAACGAATTAAGTGATGAGAGATTAATTGCTTTGGAAAACTTGATTCAACAAAAAGAAAGAATTACTAAATTTTATGATAGTCAAGTTAAGTATAAATCTTTTAAGAATGACAATTTTATTTCGAAGGTGATTTTGCCCATGGATAGAAGTTGTCGAGAATATGGGAAGTGGTCTCCAAAATGGGAAGAACCATTCAAAATTACTCAAGTATTTTCTGGGAATGCTTATGCACTTGTCGAAGTTAATTCAGGTGTGAGAGTTAAGTTTATTAATGGTAAATATGTAAAGTCATATAGGCTGACAATGTATGAAGTAAAGATTGACAGAGAATGATTAAAAATAAAATTTCATTCATATATTCGATAATTACAAGTTACATGAAAATAATTGTGATATTACAACTTATTTAAATTGTCAGAATATTACAGAGAAAAATAGACCTATTCTAAATAAACCAGAAGCTTCTCTCCAGCTGAGGCATGTGTTTCGTTTGAGCTCGTGGGACATAAGGAGGAGGAAGAAATAGACGGCCTTTGATTTGTCTTGAGTGAAATGATGGTTGGTCGTCTACTCCCTGATGAGTCATCCTCATCATAACAGCCATGTTTTAAGAATATCGAGTTGTTACGATGATTACTGAAACTTTTCAGAAATATTACGATTCTTACTGAAGCTCAAGATAAGTATCACAATTAATACAGAGTCCTTCTTTCAATAAAATAAAGTGAAACCATTTTTCCCATTGAGAGAAGAGGAGACTATCTGAAGACATAGTGAAAGTCACTGAGAAATGAGAAAGAAAGGGTCAAATTGCACTCTTTGAATCTTGGTGTCTCAGAGAACATTATTTATAGGGGATTTTTACTGATAAAGTTAGTGTTCAATGTTTTGTAACTCGCATTTTTATTAATTATGATAGTTATAATGTACAGTTACGAGATACATTGAAAAGAAGCGGGTCAAAAGAGTATTTAAGTGTATAGAATTATAGAGCAATAATAAAAACATATCGGAATTGATCAAAAGGAATGTTTATTAGGTATTGGCCTAGAAGGCCATACAAATCCTATCAAATTATTAAACCGACAGTATATATATATATAAAGAAATACATTAAAGTCCTTTGCAAAGCTCCCCAAGAATCTTCCAAGGATTGTTTGTCGGTGCAAGCTATTTGATAGTCAGCTTCAAGGGAATTTATCTTGGCCAACACTGCTTTAGTTTCGACGGCCCATTGTTTGATGTTGCTGATAATGCTTTGTTACTTAGCAGTCTTTTGTTGTAATGCAGTGCTAAGCTTTTGCCTTCGACGGCGAGTCTCTTCAAGTTTTTTCTCTAAGTCTTCAATCTCCTTGTCTAGTTCTGCCTCCTTATTTTTTCCTTTGACGAGATAATCTTTTAAATTAGCTATCTCGTTCTTTGCGTCAGTCAGCTGCTTTAAGATCCTGGACTTTTCTTGAATTTCTTGGTCATAAGCAGGAATGACTCGACAGATGGTAGGCATTTTTTACGACAAATTTTAGAGAAAGTCTTTGATAGCCATAGGCAGAGCTCGACTGGCTATTGATAGTTGTTGAGAGAGGGGCTTTAATTTAGTCACAATGGTCGTCATCCTTTCTTGAAGCAGTTGGTCAGAAATTAAATGCTCAAAAGAATAGGTAAAGACATTCTTTAGGTCAGCTAATAGTTCAATGACGTAAGAGTCACTAGAATCTTGTCCTTGGTGTGTAGAAGAATGAGCTAACTGAGGAGAACATCTATGACTACCCGACTGAATGGATATTAATTCATCTAAATCCACTTCTGTGTCTTTGACACTTGCTGCTTCAGCAAAAGTTGGATTGGTTGGAGAAGGTGGAAGTGGATTGCTAGGTGCAATTTCGGCCATAAAGGTGTTAATGTTGAACTCGTTTGTGAAAGTTTGGTTGAGTTTTTCTTGATTTGCTTGGGAAGAACTGCAAGCACCAGAAAGGATTTGAGTTTCCAAGTCCGTGGCAGTTTAAACCTCTATTGGAAGAGGCAGAGAGATGGCAAGCGTTGCAGGGGCAGAAGATTAAACCTCTGGAAAGGGATTCTCATTACTCTATCTAACAGGGCTGTTGGGTATAGCAGGATTTGCTAATTCCTTGCAAGGAAAAAAGAGAGTATTAGAGCCAATAAAATCAAAAGAATTTCATAATCAAAAGCTTGGAATATTTTACCTCAGGAGACTGTCGAATTTGTTTCTCAATGCTTAATTTGATGTCGGGTCCTGAAGGATTTTCCGCAGTTTGTTTAGCCTCTGGATCCTGAAATGGAGAAAAGATCAAATTATTGAATGAAATCCAAGTTTTAAGCCCTTGAAGAAGAAATTATGTCGACTAAAATTACCTTGGGTATGAGAGAGGTGGTTTCTGTTTTAAGTTCAGCAGTAGGTTTCAAGCTAGAACTTAAAGAATGAGTCTTCTTTTTCTTCGTAAAATTAAAATGAGTTGAATTTTTTCCAAGAGATAAAAGAGAAAGTAACAGAAGACAAACATTTAAAGGATTCTCAATAGATGGGCTTGGAGACTCAATGATTTCAACAGAAGAGGTATAAGTCGAATCGCCTACCTATATTCGACACAAGGTTTAGTTTCGACGAGTTTATAGACTTAAGTTTCAAAATATGATCACGAAAGATACCTTGGAAGTTCTTGCTTTTGATGGTTTAGTAGTAGCCTTGTGTTTAGCAGGATTTTTCGTCGAAGCTACTTTGGTTGCCATTGCCTTTGGAGGTTTGGGGATGAGAGGATTCTGAGTTTTCTTGCCTCTTTTCTTTTTGGAGGAAGTTCCTTCTTCTTCCTCTTCTCCTTCTTGTGGTTATTTATACTCCAGAAGCCTCTTTAATGGGGTTGCTGTGAAAAGAATAATAATTAGCATATGGGATAAGAAGTAAATTACAAAATATAAAAAGAAGTACCTTCGAGTATTTTAGTGATGATTTGGGTATCCTTGGCAAATTGTTCGTGCAACAAGGCAAACCGACGGGTAAAAGTAACTTCTGGAGTTCTTGTAAGAAAGATGTTACTCACAGAATAAATCCTATCAAGAATAGGGAAGTTACCAGCCCTTGTAGATTTACTTGGGAATTCGTCAGCCAAACTGAAACGAGCACAAGGAAGAGACACTGATTTTGGAAAAGGAACTTGAAAAGGTTCAAGTTGTGCCAAAGGATTTTTTATGGAACCGCAATAAAGTTAGTGAAGCATTTTTCCTTATGCATTTGTTTTTGTTTAGCCATGACTTTTTCACATTGTCGAACAATTGTGCCAAGACCTGAAGTCCCACTTGATCTTGTAGTATTTCTCAAAAGCTCTAGTATCTTGAATATGCTTACCTTTGGTTTTTGTCGAAGGCTCTTGATCCTGCACAGGAATAAGAGTTTCAGTAATGCGGTTTCGATAAATCTCAATATCAACATGGTAAGGACTATAATATTTAGTCTACCATTCGACAAAATCTTTGGTAACCCCTTTATAAGGTATAAATGCAGAAATCAAGAAATGATGCTTGTATCTCTCATTCTTCATAGGCACATGAACAAGATCTGCCATGTCTGACAAACGGCCATTAATGAGATGCTCTTTGGCTTTTGAAGAGAATGGTGCTGGAATGGCTTGACAAAATCCTAGTTGACGAGCTACCATGTTTGGCATATGCAGCTCTATGGATCTATCCGTTGAACCAGGGAGACCAGCAACTAGGACTTGCCGACAAAGAAAATTAGACCAGATAGAAATATTATCGTTTTGAATGGAAGGATTGTCAGAAATTAGTGGTCGAGTAAAGCCTTCAAGACCAAGAGAACGATCAACAAAAAGTGCGAAATAAATGTCTTCAGTATTGAAGGAGATGGAATGAAAAATGCTAAAGAAATGCAGGAAATTCTATAGGTTTTGTTTGTGGATTTTTTCATGCTTGACATGGCAAAGCTTTATGCCATAGGTAGCAGAAGAAATTGTTGAAGGAGAAGTATTGACCAGGTAATCTTTTAAGATAACATTCAGCCAGAGTTGGAGCAACCATATAGGGCCACCAGCGTTGGTTTTCTTTGTCTGGGACCTGATGTTTTGAACAATCTCGCTAATGCCGAGATAAAGATTGGCAAGGATGAATTGACCAAGAGCTAAATTTTTACCTTCATAAAGAAGATTGGCAAGATGAAGATAAGATTTGGATACTTGAACTGACTTGGTATATAAAGCATAGACCGACAGCCAAAGAAGAAGAAAACTCACATGTTCTTCATCAGATACAGAACCTTTTTCTATAAAATAGAAGTTGACGAAGTTTAAAAAAGAAGTTGGGGCTTTCGAATAAATATCAATATATTTAGAGGTAGGAGGACAGGGGTTATGATTTCTTCGTCTAGTCGAAGACCAGTTATGACAGTTACGTCAAAGAGCGTATGTCCCATCATGCCATAAGGAAAGTGAAAAGTATTGGTGGTTTTATTCCAGAAGAAAAAAGACGCACCCAACATACAAGAATCCATTTTTATGGGGTAACGTGAGAGTTGGATGCAATCGAAGATACCTATGTCTCTCCATAAAGCTTCTTTAGAGGCTTGAACTCTATTAAGCCAATCAAGATACCACTGATTTGGCTAGGAGGGGTTCTGAAAAGCCTCTCAGATTTGCTAAAATAACTAATGGGAATAGAAGGAAGAGAAGTCAAGATAGCTTTTTCTTAGGGATTTTTACAAGGAAAAAAGCTTTGGATTTCTTTGGTAATGAATTCTTTGGGCAGAACTGGGCCCAACAAAGCAGCTGGAGGATCTAAAGAAAGTGAAAGGTCGTTGATAGGAAGAATTACCTTGAAAAGATGCCACAGTTCAGATTTCTCTAGAACTGGGTCTTGAACAACAACGTGGCTGCCCAAATCTACTGATGGTTCATTAAAAGATTGAGAGTGAGAGGCCATTGTTGAGAGTGATGTTTTACAGAAAAGACACACGAGAATAAGGTTGAGGACGATGAACAATAGAGAATGGAGTAAAAGTGGCGTGATTTTGTGAATTGAAAGAAGTGATGAACAATGGATGAGGTGAAAAGACGCGTGATATTCGTAAAAATTCAAAAAGCTGTTTTCAGAAAGGGATAATTATGATCCCTATTTATTAGCAAAAAATGGCTATTTAATGTTTGAAATGATAAGTTGCAATTGTGATTTTCAAGAAATCCACAGAAGATTTTACTGGATTTTTGAAAATCAAATAAAAAATGCTTTCGAAAGGATTTTTGATAAGGTCTTGACATCGGATTGGAACTAGAAGATAAGATTAAAATTTATCTTTCTTCCAGCAGTATCGAAAGAAAATTTTGGGGGGGACATTTGTTGGGGGTAAAAACACAAGTTCTAATTCAACGAAGATATTTTCGACAGACGGGTGATATTCAACGAAGTTGGATGATTCGACGAAGATAATTTTAACGGTCAGATGATACCATTAAGACATTCGACGAGTAAGGTTTTCAATAGTTGGATGATGATATTTTTTTAAGTGTTGGACTGACGTATGTTAATGGTCAAGGGTTGGTTTCGTCAAAAATAAAGTTACCAATTCTGAATTTGACAGGAGTTGGTTATTGTCGAAAGATTTCATAATTGCTCTCAGTTGAGCAAAATATTAGTGTAGAAAAATGTGGCATAACTGCCATATACATGGTCAGTTTTTAGGAGTCAGTTATTTTTCATAATTTGCCTATAAATACTAGTATTCACGATGTACAAATGGTTGGTTACTGCATATACAATCCTAATATCTCACTCAAGCAGATTAACAGATTTGACTCTAAGTATGCCTTCCATTTTCATTTCAAGTCATTTACTTAAATGCGATGTTCTTTTAAAATTCCTTTATTTTCTATTTTCCTTTACATTTCTGCATTTTACATCTCCTGCACTTTTAATCTTCATCACTTTATATTTCATGTACTTTTAACTTCTTGCATTTTACATTTCATGCACTTTTACTTTCTACACTTTAATTACCTGCAACGTTTTAAAGTTTTTTTTTTGAACTTCCATTTCTTTCCTTTTACTTTTTGTATCAAGTTTTACAAATTTCATCTAAAAAACTTTTTCAAACGAGATTACCACATAACTTTAAACTCACATTCGACTAAAAATATATATTTATTTATTAGAATTTATCTTAACCAAATTTACCCATAAACAATGGGTCGATATATGGTGGCCATTTCGGGATGGGTGTAGAGGAGTGTAAGTGTTGTTAGTGTTGTGCAAGTTAGTATAATGGCTAAAATCAATTCAAATCACACACAATAACAGGTTAATCACACACAAAGTGAAATATTGTATCTTACACTACTCTGGGCTGGCTGGTGAAGAAACTGAAAAGTAGAGAAACTTACCTGTTGAATTTTGAATGAAAGAGCTTGGAGCAATTCTCCTTTGTTCTCTCTACTGCCAGGAAACTCTTTCTCACTTACACTTTTGTTTTTTTTACTCACATCATACTCCTTTGATTTGCAAAAAAAAAAAAAACTACTCTCTCTGGTGTTGCCATTTAGGGGTGCACATGGGTCGGGTTGGGTCGAGTTTGAGGGAAAAAAATGTCCAAACCAAATAATTGGGTTCGGGTCGGGTTTTGTCGATTTTTTTCGTGTAACCCGACCCGAACCAACCCGATGGAAATCGGGTTGGTTCGGGTCTGGTAATCGGGTTGGTTGGGTTAGATCGATCCATGAACATTTTATAATAGAAATCACTAAAAACGATGTCGTATTTGGGTCATCTGATCAGGTCATCGGGTTGGTTCACCAAACCCGTCACCCAAACCGATAGCTAAACGGGTTTATTAGGTCTGACCCGTCTACCCGAACCAACCCGGATATATATGGTCAGGTTGGATTCGCGGGTCCGCGGTTCGGATTGTGCAGCCCTATTGCCATTGCCACCTTTTTCAGTTCTTCGGGGTTTTTGTACATGAAAAATTTGGATGTATACTTACAAACCCAAAAAAATAAAATTACTATCATGACCTTAGCACTTAGAGCTCCCAAATCATTTGGGGTTTTTTTTTTGTGTTCTCACTTAAATTTTATTAGATATTTTAAATTTAATTACATATTTTATTTTTATTTTTTATCTAACAAAATTTAAATAAAAAATAAAGAAAGAGGCCGAAAAAGAGACATGAGATCTTCGTTGCTTTTGGAGAGACTTTCTTTCTTTTCACTCAATCTTTTTTAGATAAAATTTGACTCTAATTTAAATTAGAAGAAAATTATTAAATTCTCTCTAATTTTATGTTATGTATCTATTTTATTAAATTAATAAAATTAAAACATGTAAATTACAACACATAATATAAAATTAAAAAGAATTAGAGAATTTCCATCTAATTTTGATTGGAGTGTTTTGTCTATCTTTTCGTCCCCTTTCATGTACTTCTTTTATGTTGCATTAAATACATTGGAGTGAGTCCAAAACTCCCTCATTCCTTCTCGTCGGAGAATCATTGCAAAACAACTAAATTGAAAGTGGCCATCTTTTTTTATCTTTCCTTCTTTTTTTTGAAACATTCATGTGGAATTGTTAGGTAATGGATAATAAATTTTGGACCAATGACCGAGTGAATCTTGAATAAAATAGGTCTAAAGTTTTATGGAATCAATATAAAAAAAAATCTATTTTTCATTTTATTCTTTTCTTATGTTTTTTTTTTTACCTAGGTAAAATTAAGTGTCGACCCGACGTGATTAATTGGATAACCACATGGTATGTAATCTTTCAACATCTCTTGCTGTTGTGCGACTGCGAAGCGAAGTCGTTAAGAGAAAAGATGCTTTGGCCGACATGGCACGTCGATTGTCACTAGATTGAGCATCCATATTTAACCTGCATGGCTCTCTCAATTATTGCTTATTGTTCTGCATTTCCAATCAGGGACTCTCTCAATTATTGCTTATTGTTCTGCATATATATATTTATTTTTTTTTTATATTTTTTTGTCTTTTACTTAAAATAATATTAATAATATTATTTTTGCTCTATTTAAAATTTTTGAGTCTGTCACTATTTCTAACTAGACAAATTATTGTCCTATAAAGGAATCAAATAATATGATTGGATTGCCAATGGTCTACTATTTTATTGTATAACCACACGATATATTTTTGGTGAGCGAAATAATAAAAAAGAAGATAAAAGAGTATGTTTTTGCCGACATCTTTGTTCAGTTATATTATTTATACACTAAAATTTACACATTATTTTTACATCATAAATCACATAATATACGTTGATCATCATATATATAATACGTGCCTATCACCCCATAATATACCTATCACCACATAATGGTAATCAATTACCATCTTCACATAATACATACTGATAACTTGTTAATTGTACGCTGATTATCAATGTAAAAAGAGTGTGCAAATATCTTTTTCTATCTTTATTAGTAGTCTCAAGAGCATTTTTTATAAACATGCATTGCTATGAGGGTAGTGCATTTTCTTCCAAAACTTGTGCACCCTCTTCCCTTATGTTGGGGGAATACCATATCTCCCATATTTAATCTTGTTAGGAAATATCATATTTCTTTCTACATAAACATGTATATAAATACTAATAATTAAAAAAAATATCACACAAATTACGCACAAAGTTTAATATGATTTGATCAATATGTCTACATCCACAGATGAGAATAGTTAAATTTATTATCAAAACAAATCTAATCTATAGGCCTTATAAGACAATTACTCTCAAACTTTCATTTTCACTCTTATAACCCTACCAATTCCCTAATGCAAATATTTATAGCCTACCAAATCTTGTTGTTTATACGGAGGTAGAAAGGACTAAGTAAAGAACTAAAACTTTATTACTTTTTCTCAATCGGATACCATTTGTACAATAAACTGCTTTATTTATAGAGCTAAAACCAACAGATAAATGCTTGAAACTAGGAGATGCAGCCACTAACTCCTACGGACTAGGTAAAACCAAAACAAACTTATAAAACCACTAAAACAAATTCCTATTGATACAGACAACTAAGAAATTTTAACAAATATTTCTAACAATCCCTCCCTTTAACTGAGAGTTTTCAAACATTCAGTTTAATAAGGCTTATCAAGTGTACAGACTCCAAGCAACTTCCTTAGCTTTTGAAACGTAAGCAACTTCAATGGCTTGGTCATTATGTCAGCAATCTGATCTTCACTCTTGCAGTAGAAAACATCAATTATTCCATCCTTCATGAGGTCCCTTTGAAAGTGAAACTTCAAATCTATGTGCTTGCTTCTTCCATGCAAAACAATATTTTTAGAGAGCTTGATGGTAGAACTATTGTCACAATAAATTGCAGTAGCTCCCATTTACTTGAAATGCAACTCTTCAAGTATTTTCCTCAGCCAAATTGCTTGACAGGTGCAGGTTGTTGCAGCTACGAACTCTGCTTCGGTTGTTGACAAAGTGACAATTGCTTGCTTTTTCGAGGACCACGAAATTGCTCCCTGAACCAAACATGAAAATATAACTGGACGTGCTTTTCCTATCATCAAAATCCCCAGCATAATCAATATCAGTAAAGCCAAACAAGTCTAACTTTTCACCTTTCTTGTAAAACAAACCATAATTCACAATTCCTTACAAGTAGCAAAAATTTCTTTTTGTAGCAAGAAGATGCATCTCCTTTGGACATTCCATGTACCTGTTAATAAGACTTACTGCATGCATAATATTAGGCATTGTGGCCATTAAATACATCAAACTTCCTACAATTTGCTCGTAAAGGGTATTGTCAACCCTTCTTCCTTTTGGATCCTTAATAAGCTTCAAACTAGCCTCAATTGGTGTGCTAACATAATTACAATTCTTCATTTGAAACCTGTCTAAAATCTCTTGAGCATACTTCTTTTTGAGATAAAAATTCCAGTTGCAGATTGCACTGCTTCAATGCCAAGAAAGTAATGCATCATTTCAAGATCAAACATGTCAAATTCAAGCATCATAGATTGCTTAAATTTTTTAAACATAGCAATATCATTTCCAGTATAAATCAAATCAACAACATGTAAGCATATAATAAGCATCCTTCCTCTTTCTCCAATCTTAACAAAAAGTGTATGCTTATATGGATTTTTTTTAAAACCTTCCTTCAATAAATAAGCTTCAATACGACTATACTAAGTGCGTGGTGCTTGTTTTAGCTTGTATAATGCCTTTTTGAGTTTATAAACCTTATTTTCACTTCCAGGCTTCACATAACCAGGAGGTTGGTCGATAAATACCTGTTCTTAAAGGTCACCATGCAAGAATGCTGATTTCACGTCCAATTGGAAGATAGGCCATGAATGTTCTGTCGCTAATACAATTACTATTCTGATTGTATCTTGTCTTGCAACAAGAGCAAAGACTTCTCTATAATCCACCCCAAACTATTACTTGTAGCCTTTAGCTACTAAGCATGCATTGTGCTTGTCAACTTCTCCATTCTCCTTCAATTTCATCTTGTACTCCCATTTGACATCAATTGTCTTATGCCCTTTTGGAAGATCAGTCAACTCCTATGTGTTGTTTCTTTCAATTGCTACAATTTCCTCGTCCATTGCCTCCTGCCACATTGCTTCTTTAACAGTCACTTCAAAAGTGGTAGGATCGCAATATGAAAACAGATCAAAATGCGTAAATGGATCCTCAGATTGGTCAATACCAGTTACCTCATAATCAGTCATCCAAGTAGGTCTTCTTATAACACGTTGAGGTCACTTCTTTTCTTGTATAGCTATTGGAATTGGTTGTTGTCTATCCTCCTCTGGTTGCTACTTTTCATCTTTTTCCTCTTCATCAAAATTAGCAGGAATTTGTTGTTCAATAGCATCACTGCTCCACTTCCAAAACTCCTCTTCATCAAAGATAACATCTCAACTGATAATGATTTTCTTAGTGTTAGGATTATATAGTTTATAGGCTTTTGATTGATCACTAACACCAAGAAAAATGCATTTTTCTCCCTTATTGTATAGCTTTGTCCTCTTCTGGTCTGGAATATGGCCATAGAAAACACATCCAAAAGTTCTAAAATGATCTACAATTAGTTTCCGTCCGCTCCATACTTCCTCTGGTGTCATATTTTGAACAGCAAGTGTGGGACTTCTATTCAAAATATGAAAACTCCAACTGACTACTTCAGGCTAGAAAGTTTTTAAAATACCACTGCTCATCAAAAGACTTCGCACCATATTCAAAATAGTGCGATTTTTTCACTCATAAACTCCATTTTGTTAAGGCATGTAAGCTATTGTAAGCTGCTTCTTGATTCTATGGTTCTCACAAAATTTTGCAAACTCTTGTGAGATATATTCTCCTCCACGGTCCGTACGAAGAACTTTGATCGGACTGCCTATTTCTTTTTCAACCAGTAATTTGTAGTTTTTGAAAGCTTCAGATTTTTCCTACAAAAAATATACCCAAGTTTTCTGACTAAAATCATCAATAAAGGTAATTATGTATCTTTTACCTCCATTGGAAGATGGATTTATTGGCCCACAAATGTCAGAGTGAATTAGCTCCAAACCTGCTTCGCTCTCAATGATTTTTCTTATGGGAATTGATTTCAGTGTTGTTTGCTAATAACACATTCTTCACAAACTTAAGATAGAGCAGTAATCTGAGGAAGGCCAGTCACCATATGTTTCTGCTGTAGAGTCTTCAATCCACCAAAATTCAGATGACCACAGCGAAAATGCCATAACCATGTCGTATCCTTCAGTTTTGTTGAGAAGCATAAATGAATGGTGTTGTGGAGATAAAGCGGGAACATACGATTCATAGTCATGTTAACTTTAACAATTAATCCCAACTTTGCATCTTGAATTTGAAATACTCTATTTTTTATAGAAATCTCATACCCCTTCTCTTGCAGTTGTCCTACACTAAGCAAGTTGGTCTTTAAATATGGAACAAAAAGAACATTAGAAACAATGTCGGTGGAGTTTTCCTTAGTATGGAGTGTGACCTTTCCTTTACCTATGACAGATACTGTGGAGTTGTTACCGAACTTGACTGTGTTGCAGAAAGATTCATCTAATTCAGAGAACGCCTTATTATCTCCACACATGTGGTTGCTACAACCAGTATCTAAATACCACAAGTTTTGTTGTCTTCATTCATATGAGACACCATCAAAAGATATACTTCTTCTTTTTCTTCAAAGTTAGTTCTTTCTCCATTTGGCTTATTCAAATTAGTTCGACATGCTGATGTATAATAGCCATACATGTGACACCTGTAATATTCAATATTTGACTTGTCTGTTGACTTTGGTCTATGAGTTGTTGGGTGATGTCCTCTTCCTCTTCCTTGATTTTCTTGGTGTCGATGGTATTGTTGTTAGTTGCCATGATCATTGCTTCCTCTACCTTTACCTCTACCTCTACCTCCTCATTTCAGTGTTGAATGATTTTCTGTTGATGCCTTTAGTGCTTGTTCATCTGCATCTTCATGTTTGAACTTTTGTTCATGCACCAACAATGAGCTTTGCAGTTCATCAAGTGAAAGCTCATCTATATCTTTAGATTCTTCTATAACACAGACAACAAAATTAAATTTTGGTGTCAAGGATCAAAGTATTTTTTCAAAGACAGTTATATCTTCTGTCTTATCTCCATGGATTCGCATCTTATTGACAATCGTCATCACCCGAGAGAAATAATCTGCAACTGATTCTCTTAAGTTCACTTGAAGTGTTTCAAATTCTAAGCGTAAAGCTTAAAGTTTCTGCCTCATTGCTCTTGCAAAGCCTTGATGCTTCTTTTTCATGGAGTCCCATATTTGCTTGGAAGTTTCCTTGTGAAGAATGGTCTCCAAGGTTGCATGATCAATTGCCTGAAACAAATAGCTTTTAGCCTTAATATCTTTCAGCCTCAAACTTTCTATTTTAGCTTTTTGTGTCTCTGACACTACAGTGCCAATAGTTATTTCTGGAACTCCATTTGAGATAACTTACAAATACTCCTTAGACTTCAAGAAGTTCTCCAACAACATGTTTCATTGATCATATTGACCATCGAAACGAGGAATTATAGGCTATAAAAAATTTTATGTTGCCATGAGGACTGCGAATGCAAGTAGAAATGGTTACAAGCCTTTATTTCTAAGCTCGGATACCACTGTTGTTTATATGGAGGTTAAAAGGACTAAGTAAAGAACTAAAACTTTATTGATTTTTCTCAATCTGATACCATTTGTATAATAAGATACTTTATTTATAGAGCTAAAACTAACAAATAAATTCTTGAAACTAGGAGATGCAGCCACTAACTCTTACAAACTAGGTAAAACCAAACCAAACTAAAACCACTAAAACAAACTCCTATTGATACGGACAACTAAGAAATTTTAACAAATATTTCTAACAAATCTTGCTTAAGAAGTAATTATTTATAGTTTCCTATTATAAACAAATCTATTTCAAATCTTTTACATATCTTTTACATATCTCACATATCTTTAACATATTTTTGAAATCCTTTAACAAATCTTTAACATATCTTCTCATATCTTTCATATTTTCACAAAATAAGAAAATAGCAATAACAATCTTGAATGGAATTTGTGTTAAACCCAACAATCTCCATTTTAATCCAAATTCCATCATCATCTCTAACAAAAAAATCTTCAAATCTTAAATTTATTGTTATGAATGGAACATATCGCTTGACCTTCATGCCAATAAGACTTTTGACAATACTTGTCACCATTCATAACGCTCAATCTTCCAAATCTTCGAATCAAATCTATCTTCGTGCTTGCACCATCATTATATGGAGCATACCGCTTGACCTCTATGTCAAGAAGACTTTCGATACATTTATCACATTTGCTGCCATCATAACGAAACACGTCACTTGACTTTCATTGTCTGACAAACTTTCGACCCAAGGGCCGAAGGGACCATATTATTGCCTAGATCCTTGAACCATAAGCTGTGATACCACATGTTGAGGAAATACCATATCCTCTTATACACAAACATGCATATAAATACTAGTAATTGAGAAAAACATCACACAAATCACGCACAAGATTTAACATGGTTCACCTAACATGCCTATATCAATGGATGAAAAGAATTAGATCTATTATCAAAGTAAATCTAGTCTGTAGGCCTTACAAGGTAATCTCTCTTAGACTCTCATTCTCACTCTCATAATTCTACCAATTCCCCGATAGAAATATTTGTAGCCTACCAAATCTTGTTTAAGAAGTAATCATTCCTAGTTTCCTATTATAAACAAATCTCTTTCAAACTTTCACGCATCTTTTACATATCTCATATTTTTAACATATCTTTCAAATCTTTTAATAAATCTTTATATATTTTTGCATATCTTTTATATTTTTATAAAATAAGAAACTAGCGATAACAATCTTTAATGGAATTTGGGTCAAACCCAACACCTTATTTGAACAAAAAATGGTTGAAATTATTTTGTTCAACAATGTTGAGAAATTGATTGGAAGACTAGGTTCATTGGTTGTCAAAAGTTCGAACGTGAAAGATGACCTTCAAAAGTTGAAGAATACTATGCTGACAATCAAAACTGTGGTTATGGATGCGAAGGAGCAGCAAGGCACCAACTATCAAGTTAAAGACTGGTTGGAGAGGCTCAAAGATGCACTTGATGATGTTGAGGACTTGTTGGATGACTACTGCACTGAAGTTTTGAGGCAAGAAGTGCTGATCATAAGAAAGCAAAGAAGTTTTGTATTTTCATTCAATATGACTCTTAAAATGAAGGAAATTAGGGAGAAACTAGAAGCCATTAATGATGATAGAAAAAGGTTCCACTTTACTGATCGCATTCCTGTGCAACGAGTTGAGAAGCAAAGGCAAACTCACTCCTTCATTCGTGAGGAAGACGTTATTGGAAGAGAAGAGGAGAAGAAGGCCATTGTAGAGTTTCTGTTGAACACCAATGTGAAAGAGAATGTTTATATTTTTTCTATCATTGGCATTGGAGGACTCGGAAAGACTGCACTTTGCTCAGCTTGTGTATAATGATAAAGCAGTCCAAGCACATTTTGAGTTGAAAATGTGGGATGTGTATCCGATGATTTTGATGACTATGTGCTGTAGTTGAAAATGTGCTGGAATTAAGCCTCATTGGCTATGTGCTGTAGTTCAATTATTACGTACTTAAAGATAGTGAATATATGATGTAGTTACCAAGTGGCAAGTGCCTTGGTTTGCTTCTCTCATGTTGTTAATGTATAATGTAGTTGACCAAATACTTAGCTTGCTTTTCTCATGTTGTCCACAACCTTAACAGGCGAAGCAAACAAGGAAATAACAAAATTACTTTAATTTCTACAATTCCTTAGTTGATATGCACCTACTGTTTAGAGTGATGGATAGCATTGGAATCATTCAAGCGTGCATATAACTTTCGTTTTGAACTATTGAAACAGTCCATACAGAGGGGATCAAATAAATTCTTAACTCCTTCTTCACTTGATTAAGCTAATGATGATTGACTTCATACTAGATTTGCAGTTTTGCACTAGAGTAGATATTTCCATTGTTTCAAATTTGGGTTTTTCTTTCATGTGTTCCAAATATTTATAATTCTTTTTTTCTTTTTGGTTGCAAAGGAGGTGTAAGACTGCAAGTATATGAATAGGGGAAGAGAAATGGTCTAGTGGAGGATCAAATTGGGTTGTCAAGTATTAGTTTTCCAATTTCTCAATAAATCTTATGGGCCTAAATTTTCAGAACAAAATCTTGACTCACCATATATGGATTTTTCCATCATGCTTTAATTATTGCAATATTTTGAAAGGGGTTGCACTACTGAATTAAATATTTCTGGAAAGGCTCAACCTATACACACACAAGTGCCTGTGCGTTTATATCTAAGCCCAAATTTATATTCTAGCCTAATACCTAAGGTATAAAACCCAATCAGTATGGACTTGTTATCATATATAAAGACCCAATGAGTATGGACTTACGGTCATAAAGACTCGTTAAGAGCAGAATTTAAGCAATGTAGGACTTATTAATCAATACACATACGGATTTTAAGTTTAAAACATACCAAAACTCACAAAAGGTAAGTTGATATGGTAAATAAATCTCGACTCTATGAGATGATAATATAAATTTAAATTTTAAAAAAATAATTTTTATGAAAAGATTATATAATTTTTATATTTTTATGGTTAAATAAAAATTTTTATTTTTATAGACAGTTCAAATGAACTAAATCTATAAAAATACTTAATAATATCAAAAGAAAAATATCAAGACCCACAAACTCTAACAAAAATCTAGTTTATATTCGTGCATATTGGTCACAAATGGATTCAATGATTGAAAATAATTTATGCCAAACAATCAATAAACTGTAACGTACAATCTTATTAAAGCGCTATACATAACACAGAATATGAATACATCTTATTAAATTAAATTTTAAAATGTATAATAAAATTATATTAAATATTAACTGCTGAAAATATTATTTAAATAATTTTCTCGTTCGTTCACCAAAGCGAGGACTTCAACTTCAACTCTGTATAGAACTCACCGCATTCTTAGTAATCATATAATGTGTGTTAGGATTAAAGTTGATAAATTTAAGTTTAAATTAATTTAATTTTATAAATTTAAGTTTAGTTAAAAATAAATTTGTAATAACGTAATTTATATTTAATAATTTTTATTTCAAAAGTGAATATGATAAAATGAATGTTATTTGGATTAAAGATTAAAGATTAAAGTCATTTTTGAAAAAAAATTAAAAGAGAAAATATCTTCCAACAAATTTTTATCCAATAGAAAAGTAAGAAATTCTTACTTTCACTACAAATGAAATTTAAAGATCATTTTCAATTAAAATTAATTGAATTTTACTAACAATTTTTTTTACTAAATATATTGACACATCTTTCAAAATTCTAAATTTTTAAAATACTTCAATTACAAACTAAACACACTCATAATACTTTGATTACTTTCCATTTTCCAATCCACTTTATCCTCTTTCCCAAACAACTGTTCTTGGGCTCAATTAAGCTTATGCTTGTCTACTACCATCATCATAATACAGCGTCGAAATCTAAAATAGAATTTCAGTACCAAAAAAGAAGATAAAGAATTTCAAAAGTTTCTCATCAATTTGAATCTATTACTATTTCTTAAAAGGAACCCCTACTATATACACGTGTTATTCATGACAAAATATTTTCCCGTCCAATTACTTTTTCTCTTTTCCTTAATTTAATATACTGTAGTTAACTTAATACATTTTTGTGACTTTATTTACAATACTATAGTCAACAGGGTGGGGCTAGGCAATGTTTCTCCTATTTCTATTGTGATATCTATTTATAATTTTTACGGAGGGAGGTAGGCACTTATAGGTATTTGTAGAAATTTAATAATTTAATATAAATTTTAAACTTTGTTGAAGTTAAATTCCTAACCATTGAAAATAGTTTTTTTGCTAAAAATTCAATGAATAAAAAATTTTATTCTTAATTTTGTTTTCCTATCTACATTATTTATATATTTTTAGATAATAAAATAGGGACGGGATGAGTATAGTGCTTCTCTCATTTTGATTGCGGATATCTATTTATATTCTTGTGCATGAGGTGAGTACTCACCTATATTCAGATATATTTAGTACTTATCTTATCTTAATTGTGGGTATCTATTTATAATTTTTGTGGAAGAGACGAGTACCCATGTGTATTGATGAATATTTAATATTTCAATATAAAATTTAAATTTCACAAAAAAAAAAAATAAATTTTAACATTCATTGAAAACTCAATAAATAAAAAAATCTTATTGGTTACATTATTATTCATGTTCTTATTTTTATTTTACTATTTACATTATTTATATGTCCCCAAATAACATGAAGGGGCAGGCAGTGCTTCTCTATCGTAGATATTCATTTATAATCTTTCGGAAGAGGCAGAAACTTATGTGTATATACGGATATTTAATAATTTAATATAAAATTTTAAAATTCATCAAAAGAAAATATAATAATAAAATAAATGTTACCATTGGCCAAATTTGTTAAAGGAAAATTCTATCCAACGAAGACAATTTATTTTGTTAAAAATTCAATAAATAAAAAATATTATTAGCTACATTACTAATCTTATTCTTATTTTTAATTTTAAATCAATACATTAAATTACTCTATCATTCTAATTACTAACTTATTAAAATTAATCAATATATTAGATTAATATTTATTTTTAGATGATAAATTGTTATTAAAGTATTTTAAACAAATAGTAGCTTGTGCAATCACAAGGGTATTATACTAGTAAATTTTAAAACTTTCACTTGCATGGAATTGCTCCAATTTTTTTCTATCAAAGAGGCAGCAATAATCGCACTCAGTTACTTAGTGGCTCTGACTACTTTAATTAACTAAACCCGTTATGCACTTGTCAGCAGCAATTTGGAATCATAACGGCTCTGCATTTTATTACAGCCAAAAACTTTGAGGTTGATCATATAAAAAAGAAAGTTTGTAGGAAGTTGATGGCGACTATAATTAATTTATCATGATCAGTAGAAAATAAATAAATAAAAAGGTTATCATAATGACTACTTTGTAGACTTGCTTGCAAATATAGGAGCAACTAAGCAAGTTGATACTATTGGTTGTGCACTATGTAGTCAAATCATCCCACAAAAATTAAGGAATAATAAATTGCATGTATATATAAATGGGGATTTATATTATATTCATTTTTTTAATAAGTTGGTATTAGGATGAGTCGTTAATCATTTTATTGATTATTAATTATTTTTAAACAGTTATTATCAATTCAACGTTCAATAAATTCTTAACAACTCATCTTAAATATCAAACTCGTCAAAATACCATATAAATTCCTATATATAGTTAAGTATTTTTTTTTTGAAGTTAGGTATGCTTTTTTACTTGCCACTAATCAAACTTCTAATTTAAAACACATCTTACTTTCTCTTGATTTGCATTGTAGAGGTCTCTTCTGGCTTTTCCTCTAAGATTCTGTTCTGTTTTCTTTATTCTTTGGGTTCCATTTTCATTTTCTTTTGAGTTATATCAGGTTATACGATATTTATCCAGTTTTGTTTACCTTTTCTTTTTTCAGTTATTTGACAGTTCATTTTGCTAATTTTTTTTTGGTTATATTGACATACTTTATCTTTTTAGAATTTAATTTAGATGCATTGTTAATATAAAAATATTTTACACGTGCATTTAATTATGTATTGTCATATCTTTTAATAAGTTTAACATTTCATGTATTTGTTAATATAGTCAAATTCATTAAATGATAAGTTAATATAATTTATTGTAAGTGTAAAACTTTTTTACACTAAGATACTTATAAATTAAACTAATTTTTTCATGATAGATATTTAATATTTTTTAGTTGATATGTTATTTTTAGGATATTTTTCTCAAATTTATCCTTTTTCTCCATAGCAAAATCAAACGAAATATCAAACTTTAGAAGAGCCGAAATTAATGGTGGCTGTAAGAAAATCAACATACAATTTAAAGCTCACTTCGATGTTAATTTCTGGATATGTGCATGTCTAAAGGTGTTTTCTCCTTGTGTTTTAATGGAAATTAATATACTACTTGAATAAATAAAAAAAATCTATCACTACTTTATCCATTTTATGAACTGTGTCCAAGCCAGAAATACTAAAATAAGAAAGAAGCATCGACTCACAAACAAGGACAAGAAGGCCCTTGTTTTATATTAAATGTATTTCTGGTCTCTAAAAATATAACACATTTTAATTTAGGTTTTTTTTTTGTTTTATTCAAATTTTTTTGGTTTTAATCACAGTTATTAGTAAGTCTGTGCTTATGTGGAAACAGATTGACTGACACATGACCTCAAATAAGTGGAATATCAATTTGCCACGTAACTACATAATGGAGACTCACTGACAGTAAAGACTAAACCAAAAAATATTTAAATAACTTGGATTAAAACTAAATAAATAATTTAATAGAAACAAAAAGTACTATATTTTTATAGAACAAAAACACATTTAAACCTTATTTTTTTAATGCTTAATTAGGATTTTTATCTAATTCACCTCTAAATTATAACTAAGATCCTTCTAATTTGTTTTAAAATTAATTGCAAGCAAAAATCTATGTCATACCTTGCAGACATAATATTTACAAATACACATTAACCCTAAACCATGACATGTATATTAGTGATCTAATTTAAAAAATTTGATTTTAAAATTACATCTAAATCATAAAACTTATAATCTCAATACAACAATCACAATACATATAAGATTAAAATAATAGTCTTTTCTTATGTTTATAATATGGGTAACCTACCTTAATAGAAACTCATACACAAAGCTCGTTTATCACTAAAATTCACGATAAATTTAAATGCTTATAAAAATTTAATAACAAAGTGATCACAAATTAATAAGCTAAACCAATAAATGCTTTAAAATATTTTACATTTAATTAATCCAAGTTTTTAGGAAATATGTAACTATACTAATACACATGGGATTAAATAATCTAACACCTTGCCAACAAGAGGTTGTTGGCTCTCTTAATCGACCTTCCGTTCATAATAAATATATAACTTAAGTTCAAATTTAGGGATCTCTATTAATGAACAATTTATAATCTTATTATAAATTCTAATTTGTGATTTGTCCTCCTATTGAAATGTAGAGATTTTCCCTCACTTTAAACTTTTGTTCATAAAAAAAATAATCTAACAACCTCTTCTCTATACTTGCAAAGCTAATCTGAACAAATGCTTAATTATATCTCTTTCGATTAGATAATCAAAGTAGATATTGTCGTATTGAAAAAAAATACCATGTCTCTTTTCTTTTTGGTCTCATAGTTCGGATGTATATGAATAAACTAAAAGCAGGCAATGCAATTACTACAAAACAAACGCATTGAATTGGGGGGCGATTTTTAAACGGCTGCACTCACTCTCGCGCAAACATTTTGCAGCAGTTTTAAAGCAATCGCTGGTACAGTTTTTCATTTTCGGCTTATTTTAATGGTCGATGTCATTTCTGCAGTAATTTTTGGCCTTTGCATTAGTTCTATATATATTATATTGGTTAACCTCAAGCGGCTGATCAAATTTTAGATGAACATATAATATATGAATAAGCGTCACATATTTAGTTCTCAATTATGATAATTTCTTGAGACTTGGCGCAAGTCATATTATTGTAAATTTCTTAATTTCAACATGTTATGCTAATTTCTTAAGATTATGTTGTAAGTAATATTTTTATAATTTTTTTAGTCTCAAATTGCATAACTTGTTTTAACTGAATCAAAAAGATAAATTGGTTAAGATGTATACAAATTAACTTGAACACTACTAGCTTGTAATACCAAAATAATATATATATTGATTTTGCGGCAACAAGGTGTGTGTTTTGTTGTCTATGCTTTCAGAGTAATCGGTACCCTATCCTGAGGATTGCATTGTCGTCTACACATACAGAGTAACCATAGCAGTCTTATGTTATGGCAAGCAAGTCCTCTGATGATGATAAAGTATTGCCATTTTTTTATGTTTTTCCTTTTCTTATGATACTATTGTGCTTTTTCTTTATTATGTTATTATTGATGCTTTTCATTTATTTGCACAACATATGCTTGCGTTTTCGGTTAAAACCTTCAATTTAGCACACTTGTTATTTAATGTTAAAGCAAAAATGAAGACCAAAAAGATGTAAAGCATGCAATGCTATATCTTAGCCTGTTGGTACCCCCAATAGGGTTATATGTGTCCTAGACGTGGAGAAATGAATCTTTGACTACACCTTTTGAATTTGTTGAAACGTGTAGAGAGTCTAAGTAATGGAAGGACATTTAGGTCAAGAAAATAGGCTTTTTTAGAACAAGATGAACTAGTAATAAAGCTTAATGGGCACCAAGCACAAATGGCAGATTATATAATCTTCCGTTTAAAAATTTAAACGCTTAAAGGAAAGTTGGAATTAGGTGGGATGGAATGTGGACGATAAAGGCGCTTTATTTTGTTTGGAGCCATGGAAGGCAACAAATTACTCTGATCATGCATGAATAATTGAGTTAGAGATATGCAAGACTAATGGAAAGCATAATTTCCTTCAAGTGAAAATATTAATTAGTCATGTGTGGAAAGAATGAGACAAGATTGGCTAATGCATTTTTCCTTCTTGTTTTACTTTTCTTATGGTCATCGTCATTCTCAGTAATGCTTTTACTTTTTCATGGACTCAATCGATACTGTACTACCATTATCATATCATGAGCGCTGCATGATGGTGCATAGCTTTATTGCCATATATATGTATCTCTATAATATTTTCAATTTAGAGGTTGGGTGCAATCTTGAAAATAAAGTGATGAAAAATATTGCTGTAATTTTGAGAATATTTCCCAGTGAAACTTTGCGTCTCTAATCTATCACCTTTTAAACTAAACGCCCATTCTCACACAATACGTCGTTTATATATATATATATATATATATATATATATATATATATATATATATATATATATATATATATATAACGAAATAATGTCATAATATTTAATTAACCTTTGTAATATTAATTGGATATCACATAGTATCAGAGCGCGTTGACATCTATTCTTTTCTTTTTCCGGTATTTTCTTTTATTTCGTTCTCTCAGTTTCATTTTGTCTTTATCGAAATATCTCAATTCCTTCATTTTCTTTCATTTTCCCTTTCCATTTCTTTCTGTGAAAAGCCAAAATTCAATTGACAGTTTAAATTGAGAACACTTTTCACCATACATAAAATCTCAATTTATAAACTTTATCATTTTTCTCTTCTTTCTATCATGTTTTCTAACAGTGTCCACCTAGTTGAGGAGGAAAAGAGTAAAAGAGTAGTCAAAAGAATAGAAGAGCAGCTTTGTAATTGATTCGTTTTGGAAATGTCACCATGGTTTCCAACACATCCACAGTGGTCATTTCACTACTCGATCCCCACTCCTTCCTGCCACTTGACCTCAGTGGCCTGTATTATTCTACATCAATTTTTCTTAGTGCACACAACACACATGACAACTAAAGCTACTTGCTTCTACAGCTTGCTATAGCAATATACGATCATTCCATGCATAGTTGTCAAATCACGATTCAAATTGTGAATCCAAGCTCATTTTTTAATTGTGAATCATATCATATTTAATTGCAAGATTCAGATACACAATAAAAAATAGCTTAAAATATATTGTGAGATTTTAACATAAAATTAATTAATATTAAATAAAGTGATCTAACAGATATATAAATACATTCGAAATATTGAGGTAGACGATGTAAAACTTTAATACTTTTTCATACACCTCATGCCCTGATAAAATAGACGAACATAACGAAATAGGCGGAAACAAAATATAAAATTTAATAATTTTAAACTAAAATAACTTGAGCATAAGTCATTTAAAACAAAATCATAAGTCATAAACTGATAAGTAACCAAGTCCAAACTAATTATCCTAGTGTAGAAGCAAGAGAAAATAAGAGGAGGAGGAGAGATTTTGAGTTTTTTGGTGCCAAAGTTTGTTCCTCCTTTGCTGTTTGAGTTTGAGAAGGAGGCACACATGGCTGATTGGAGATTTGGCACAATAGGTTAATAAAAATAGGTTTCTTTTTTCTCACCCACTAAGCAGAACGCAGTGTTATGCCATTCTGCTATTTTTTTTTTCTAGAAAAATGCTAATTTGAGAGAGGGGCACACACTAATGCATGACTGATGAGATTTGGGGGCACCAAATGACAACAAGCTAATAAAAACGTGTCTTTTTTTTTTTCATCCCATGGCCACTAATCAGAACATCGTTTGGTCATTTTGCTTTTTGAGAAATTCTTAGGAAAATATAGTTTATTTTATCATTTTTTAGACATTTAAATTATTATTTAATATTTATAAAAATATGGTTAATAAAATATATTTTTATTATGTATTCTATAACTTCATACATTTTAAATAATAATTTAAATAATTATGTTAGATAATGTTTAATTAAAAATTACTCTTTGCTCTATTTTTTTAAAATAAAAAACAAATTTTGGAGCTTTTCAAAAATCGGGTCACGTCGGGTCATTCACGACCCGATTTTGCAACTTGTGTCGTTGCGTGATACAGCCAAACATTGTGCAAGCATAATCGCAAAATGTGGTTTGATTCACATTTTGGCAATCGATCCCACGATTTTGGCGATTTGTGAAATAATTACAACCACTCTCTAATTCACCTGTTGATTGGTATCGTTTTCGGACAAACTCATATCGAACCGTATGAGTTGAATCGCGTATCGTCCAATTTTGACAACTATGAGAATTAATTAAGGATTTCGTTCAGGGAGTCATGCACTTTTGAAGCACTTACTTATTTTGTAAAATATATATATAAGTATCTGATAATTTTATAAATACTAAAATGTTCATACAATAGTTATCAAAAAAAAAAATGTTCATACAATTTGCTTCAAAATCTTATACGTGTGGTTTCTTAAAACTAATATAACTTTTTAATAAGCATACAAAAATCTTGTGATTTCATATCGTAGAAGAACCCAGAATTTAAAGATGAGCTAGCAAACCATCTACAGTTGCTTGCTTGATTTCTTCACATATTGTTAGAAAGAAAGATATTATAAATGTAATGCGTGTATTAAACTTTCTCTTATTAACTTTGGAATTCTCATTCTGAATTTGTACTTTGGTGCATGATTGCAGTGTGTTTTTCCACACTTGTTCTTTAGGTAAATTATATGGTTATACTTTTTTGTAATTGGGACAGTGATAAATAATGATCGGGGATGATTAGATGCCCATTTATTTTTGGTGTCCCACTTGAAGTTGTCTTTGAGTGACGGATGTAATAATTTTAGATAATATGGATAAATATATTTGTGGTCTAAATAAATGTAAATGAGTTTGAATAAATAATATTTTTTATTACTATTAATATGTAGAGATAAAAAAATGTGAAAAAAATTTTTATATTTTGAATATATTAGTATCAAATTCACGTAAATATTATTAAAAAATAAAAAATAATATTATATAAATATATTCATGTATCAAATTACGTGAATATTGTTAAAAAATAAAAAATAATATTATATAAATTTTATTTTTTATTATTATGAATTTATTAATTTGTATGTATATAAAAATAAAAATTACACATATAAATAAATAAAAAAGATATACAAATATATTTATATAAAGTAATTTTTTTTTTAAAGTAGAGTGAAAATATGTGTTTTCACTCTCCAGCACACATGAGTACATCGCTGCTTAGGCCCCAAATCTTTCTCTTGGGAATTTATTGATTATTCAAGCACCTAACTATCTTTTAAGATATGCTTACTGATGCCAAGAGTTTCCCTAGCTAGTTTGTTGTATTTGTTCTTAATATTCTATTTTTTTTTACCTATGAAAACTCCATTATTGAAAATCGATTTTTTTTTGGTTTACTGAAAATTGATTTATTTCTAAAAAATAAACATATTAAATTAATAATAAGAAAAGAAGCAACATAAATTGTTTTATTTCCCATACTATTGAAGAGAAGGTGATCAATAACATAATCCAAGTGAGAAATTTAGAGTATCTCTATATCTCGCTACATGGTAACCTCTCCATTTTTAATTCCCTATTGAATAAATTTCAAAATGGTTCTAAATTGTGAATCCTTCATCTTATAACTGATTAAAGGCATACAACTTTTTAATTTTATTTTACGAATTTTTTATTTTCTTTGATTGTCAAAGCTTCTAAGAAAATATCTCTACTTTACCCTCCATCAACCTTTTTTTTAAATTTTTGTTTAAAGTTTTTCCTTTTTCCTAGTAGTTATTTTTAGGATATCGCTATTTTCAAACTACTTATTTACATTTCATATTAATTAATTATAGTTCTTTTTAATTTTTATAAAATTATAAATAATTAATAAAAAGTACAAATAAGTAATTATTAGTGTCAATCTATATTATACTGATACTTCAAAATAATCACTATATTAATATCTAATATGTGTCTATTTAATATTTCAATACTTTATATATATATATATATATATATATATATATATATATATATATATATATATATATATTATATATATATATATATATATCTTTCAATTAAATTTTAAATTTTTAAATTTTTACTCCTATCTATTTTTTGCACCTATATCCGTGCTTCTTACTTAGTTGCTAATACGCTCACCCTTCTTCTTATCATGCTGGTCGCTGGAGTTGGAGTGTTTCATGGACTTGGTTGATCAAATACCACTTTCCTACGCCACTGGCACTGGGGTGACTCAGATGCCTCAACAGTTACCGCCACAGGGCCACGTGGAATCCACTGCTCTCTCTCTCTTTCACTGTCTCTTTCATCGCTCTTTATACTTCACATGGGCATATATTTCAGCAAATGGATAATTGCAATTTTTTCATCATTATATTTATTTTGTTTTAATTTGTTAACAACCCTAGTGAAGGGCTAGACTTAGATAAATCTTAGGTTCATATTTATGTTCTCAGGACATGCAAGATTTCTATGCAAGATTTATCTGTTACGAAAGTACTAACTCACCAAACATGCACTTGAAGAACGTAATGAGCGATCATTCAAAGTGCCCTTGACCACAACGTGGAAGAGAAACATACACATACATTGAGAGAAAGATCTTTTAATAACCTAAGAGATTGATTTAATGGTACATGAGTAAATGATATATCGATAGATATACAACAAATAAATAAATTATTAGTCAAAATATGTACAAATTAGTTTAAACATCATTTGACAACAACAACAAAAAATCTTTTAACATTAATATATTTAAAAGAGACCAATTAATGAATCTCTCTCTCCCCCTTCATAAATTAGAAAAATTTACATTAATTTCGCATCTAATAAACAAGAATACATAGGTTTTTGTTGGTATTTTTGGGGTTCATACTCAAACTATAAGACAGGGACACTTGGTTATATATTATTAAGTGGGAGATCATTAAACCAAAACCTCACTTGAACAAGAGTATATAATATTATTTTTACACCTAAATATCTAAACTTATATCTTTTCTCCTTTTTTTTTTTGGAAAAAAAATCAAACTAGTCTCACTTTTCTCTTTTTTTTTTCTCTCATTTTTTTAAATAATAAGTAAAAAGGAAAGTATATAAATTTAAGCGTAAAAATAATATTATTGTAGTTGATGCTATTAAATTGACACTTCTTTCATGTGGTGTTGATTGATTCATATCAATACAAGAATCAAGCAATTTCCATCATGATAACCCTATAAACTCGATTGGCATTATGTCGATTTGGGACCATTATAATTAGGTAATACTGATATTAGGGAAATAATATTTGCACAACAAAAACTTTATATCATTTTCATACTTTTTTTGTTTGGAAAAATAAAAATAGAGAGAATGTATATTAAAATTTGTATTTTTTTATTTTATTAGCTAAGATGTAATTGGTATAAGAATAGTGTATGTTTTTTCGTCTGTAAATATAATTTTTTATAACATTAATATCTCCCTTATGTATGATTATCACACTACCATAGTTATTATGTCAAAGAGGAACAATTTATATCGATCGCACTGAATCAGGATCATCTTATCTTTGTATGTTTACAAATTTACTAGTGCTATAATAATCTTATTTTACATAAATTCTATCAATTATTGGTTAACTTATATATTTATTATATTGCTGTACCAACTTTTATATATATACGGGGGATCCATTTACACTTAATGTAAGTAAAAAAAAATTACATTTAATCTTACACCCTTTATTTTATTTTGATATTGTAATTGTAATTTATCTTACTAAATAGTCATATGATCAAAATAAAATAGAAGATGTAAGATTTAGTGTAAGTCTTTTTATTTACTTACACTTAAGTTTTTTTATTTACACTATATAAGTAAATCCTCTCTCATATATATATATATATATATAATATTGAGTAACCCCACTAGAATTGCTAGATCAATGCTTAGAGTGGGATCTACTTTGAATAATGGATAGAAAAGGGTACATATTAATTAACTCAAAAACTGTAAAAGAATAAATATATATTATATATTTATTATATTGCTGTGCCAACTTATATATAAAGTATATTGGGTAACCCCACTAGAATTGTTAGATCAATGCTTAGAGTGGGATCTATTTTGAATAATGGATAGAAAAGGGTACATATTAATTAACTCAAAAACTGTAGGAGAATAAATAAATGTTCCAATTCCATTTGAAATATTATGAAAGGCAATTACTCTTATAAAGAAGATACAGTTTTGCAAATGAAGATTGTGCGTTCTTTTAAAATCTTATTCTACAACAAAGCTTAAAATTATGTTCATCACTTTTCAATCCATTATTATGGTCTTAGTTGTTTATTTTATCGTTTAGTATGTTTCTATCTAAGCATTAATATATGCATTGTCAAGCTGCCCCCCATTCAAAGAGATCCCTAACCCCACCCCACTAGAGCAAGAGGAAGAGGCCTTGCAACATACGTGTACACATATATGACGTATACAATTGAATCCAGGTTGGTATAAATAGTAGGAATTCCCATGCAATTTCTTATGAAGAAACACAAGCCTTCTTCAAGTGTTCTTCCCCTTTATTTCTCTAAAGAATACTCCCCCTTTCTCAAGATCAACCTCTCCTTTTCTAAAGCAGAAGAAAAATGGCCACTGAAAGGCTTAGATGCTGTGGAAAATTCCTTGAGAACTCTAAACCCTACTTTGCCATGATCTCTTTACAGTTTGGCTATGCTGGCATGAACATTATCACTAAGGTTTCCCTCAACCAAGGCATGAGCCACTATGTCCTCGTGGTTTATCGCCACGCCTTCGCAACCGCTGTCATCGCTCCATTTGCCTTCATTTTTGAAAGGTTCACATAATAAACATATACCATACTAGCCACCTAGCTTATGTTATTTTTATTAACTGTTAACATATAAAGCTTAACAAATTAATGCTAATTCATGGTTTCAATTTTTCAGGAAAGGTCAACCAAAGATCACATTCCCAATTTTTATGCAAATTTTCATCCTAGCTCTCCTTGGGTTAGTAATGCACTATACCAAGTTCTATTATAGCATGGTGAATTTATGAAAATAAAAAGTTGTATACACTAATATGATTATTGTGTAATTAATTAATTAACTTAACAGGCCTGTGATTGATCAAAATTTCTACTATGCTGGGTTGAAGCTCACATCCCCAACCTTCTCATGTGCAATGAGCAACATGCTTCCAGCCATGACTTTTGTGATGGCAATTTTATGCAGGTAAATTAACCAAAACCCTGATTTTTTTTAAGGGTCCCTATCTTCTCTCTAAGAAATAGTTTTTAATTATGGATGGAATGTATGAAAAGGATGGAGAAGATAAACGTGAAGAAGGTGAGATGCCAAGCAAAGATAGTGGGGACATTAGTTACAGTGGCTGGGGCCATGCTGATGACCTTATACAAAGGGCCTATTGTGGAGATGGTATGGGCTAAACATGGCCATCCTCACAATAAAACCTATGCAACAAGCACCACAGGAACCTCAGACAAAGACTGGTTCTTAGGTTGCACCTTCCTTATCATTGCCACCCTTGCCTGGGCTTCCCTCTTTGTTTTACAAGTAAGACATCATAAAGGAAAAAATGTGCTAGTCATTTTGTGCTCTCTCTTTCTCTCTCTCACTATCTTTGTGTGAGGAAGTGTATCTTTTTGTTGATGTTACGTAATTAAGATTTATGTTTCATGCTATTGGGCAGGCCAAAGCTATAGAGACGTACAAGAATCATCAGCTAAGCCTTACATCACTTATCTGCTTTATAGGCACTCTTCAAGCTATTGCTGTTACTTTTGTTGTGGAACACAATCCTTCTGTGTGGAGAATTGGCTGGGATATGAACTTACTTGCTGCTGCCTATGCTGTAAGAATAAGAACTTGCTTCCTCTTCCATTTAACTTTATTATAAAGGGGCTTTGTTGCTTTTTCTTTTTCCAATTTATAACAAGCAGTGATTCATGTTTCTTTTTTTTTTTCCTAATAATTCATTAATAATTTGATTATTTTAATATTTTTATTAGGGGATTGTGACATCAAGCATATCATACTATGTACAAGGGCTGGTGATTAAGAAGAAAGGACCTGTCTTTGCAACTGCCTTTAGCCCTCTAATGATGATTATTGTAGCCATCATGGGTTCCTTTATCCTTGCAGAACAGATTTATCTTGGAGGGTAAATTTCTATTGCCCCCTCTCCTTGCATTTACATGCATGGATAGATTAACAGAAAACAAAGTTGCAGATAAAGAAATCTACAATTCATGAAATTACAATGTAGCAGGCCTTCATATTTGGTAGGATGCATGCTGACTTGAGTGTCTCCTTGCGTAGATGAATTGGCCCCTAACTTCAATCAGTGGCATATTGGCAATAAAATATTCCATCACATTCGTCTCTATTCCTATTTTAATATAATCCATGTATACACTTTATATTCAGAGTACCAATATACAAGTTAATATATAAAAATAATTCTAGCTTGGTTCACTGTAATTACGTTTTAAAACAATTTATTACAGTCTGCAAATCATATTTTATAATAAAATTGATTTTCATGATCAATTTTATTTTTATTTTTTATCAAAATAAAAACTAGAACAGTTTCTTTTTTTTTTCCCCAACTTATTTAATGTTGTTATCATTCATCATACGCTAAAGCTAAGTGGTGGCTAACTGAAGAATTCGATTTTGGCCTTGTGGGTGCAGTGTGATGGGTGCCATCTTGATTGTTATAGGCTTATACTCTGTCCTGTGGGGAAAGCACAAAGAACAAATAGAGAGCAAAGTCGCAGATGATATACCCTTGCCTGTAAAGGATGCTCAAATTGCTGGAAATGCAGGCCCAGTGATTGATGCCACAGATAATTTTACTGAAGCAAAATCTGGTCAGAAAGAAGAAGCCAATAACAAGCTCTCTTCAGTTGTAATAAGCATGCCTATCCAAGGGGCAAAAGCTTAAGCAATCTGGAATGAGAATAGGGATGGGGTTTTTTCATTCTTTCATCATCCCCCACATTGTCCCTTTTTAGTAAATTTTTCTTTCCCCCCTTTTTCTTAAAAAAATTGTTATAAAAGGGATCTTGTTTGTTGTATCTAAGCAATATAAATTTTGTAAGAAATTTCCAACTAATCAATATAGAAAAGATAATCTTAAAGTTTCTGTATCTCTCTCTCCCTCTGACCCTCTCTATCTCTTTTTCCATGCTTATTGGTATAGTAGTTCTGGAATTTCTTTCACTTTATTTTAATATTTTTGTGGCAGAATTGCTGACACCTGATTCAGATTCCACTGAGGCTGGTAGTGGTTTGACTTCTCATATTAATATATGTCAGATCATTTTACATTGTTGAGATTCTCCTCCGCACCAATTACTGATCTAATGCTTCATTACCTTATTCATAATTAACAATTCTACCATTAAGTGAAGCCATTGTGGTTAGGTTCAGTGATTGTGTTGTGACTTTTGCGATTACGGTACGGGGGCTTGCAATTGCCCATTGCGGGTCTACTGTTGCTACAACCGTGAAATATTTTTAAGTTTGTAGAAAATGTAAAAACAAAAGAAATTTATTATAACTCTCAAAATAATTTAATTTCTAATTTTTTATAACTTTTTATTCATTTAATAAGACTTTACAGTGTCTCAATGACTAGTTTAATCGGATCTATGATAAAAATAACATGATTATTGTGATAAAAATTACAAATAGGCCATGTGAACTCTATTGCTGGGTCATTAATTGCTAATAAATTATTAAATTAAATATAATTAGCTAAACCTTAGATAGATTAATTATTTGTAATATTATTAAAGTTTAAAATTTAAAAAATTCCACTCTTTCAATTTTCAAAGATTATCAAATAAAACTAAGATAGAAGTTAATAAATAATTAGCTTTAATTTAATTTTTAAATCCTTCCAATTTTTTGCATCCAAAAATTCATATCACATTTTTAAGTTTCGCTAAAATTTCATGTTATAAATCTATAAAAAATTTCTCTCCCATTTTTTTTTTAAAGTACACTAACAAATGTATACAATTTATTAAATTTTGTTTTAATATTAATTATATCTGTTTTTTAAAAAATTCCTTTAATTTATGTAAACGAGATGTTATTTTTTATACTTAAAATTTTTTGTTACAAAAAAATTTTAAATTAAAAATAAGTATAAATCAAATGTAAATCTTTTTATGCCGCCAAAAAGGGCAGCCCACGTGTGTACGTAGTTGCATAGGCTACAACTGGATACTATACCATGACTCCACGAGACTGTTAGCATAAGAATAATATTCTCATATATATATATATATATATATATTATAGTTTTAATTATTTAATTATAAATAGTTTTATTTTAATTCTACCATCTTTTAAATGTGAGAGATATAAACTAATATATTAAGTGAAAAAGACATTATTTGTAATAGTTAAAATTTCTTTAAAATGAACAAATAAAAAAATATTTATTATTAAATTTTAATATATTAAAATCATGATATATTTCTTCGTTAATTAATAATAGTAATAGCACAGGTCCGTACCAAGAAGTTGAAACAATGTGTGTACACCTTCCCCTTTATTTATTTATTTTAAAAAAAAAGTTGAAACGGTGCGTTTTATTAAGCTTAGAGGTTTCATCATCTCCACTCCCTGAGCGCCTCCATCGACGAAGAGCACATACTGCTTTTTTTGGCTAATTTTTTCGCTAGCTCTTGTTCACTTCTGCATGGAAACTGATTTGCACACTTTTAGAGCCATCTAGATTGCAAAAGTTCCGTGATATAGAAAGTAGAAATCACACATGAATTGCAGGAATGGACTAAGGACTGAAAGGAGGGAGCGGAGCTCCAGAGTCATCAGGTTAGTATCCAGCTCCCATATTCTGTGTGTTAAATGAATCTAAAAGGAATGTTGGATTTTACACCTGTTATCTGAGTTGCAAAATTGGAATTTAAAGCTTGAGGAACTTTGCAATTCAGCTTGAGATTAAGAAATTTTCCGATGTTCATGCTCATGATTTATGGTTATATGGACTTTATAAAGTAACTGTAAAGTATCATGTGCGAGGCCTGGTATTCTGGTTCATTTATTAAGTATGCTCTCATTGTCTTTACTTGGTTGCACACGTAGATTGTTTGATAAAATGCCAACCTGAGTGATTAAATGAATTACACAGGTTCTGTTTTGTCTTTCTTTCTTAGAGTTTGATGATTTGCGAATTTGCTCAATACCTCTGCATTTTAGAGAGCTTGGTTAATTCGTCATTCCTGCCCTATATTATTTAACTTGAGTTTGTATAGATACAATTGGTTCGTTGAAATGCTTAACTTCGTCATTGCTTCCCTGTTTTATTCTACTACATCAATGTTTTGGACTGAAATAAAACTTTGACAGCGAAGATGGAAGAGCAAGCTGGCAGAGGTCAAAATGCTTTCAGTGGAAAGCCACAATACGTGATTTATCCACAAACTTTTTCATGAGTTCTCTGCATCTGCTGTCAAGCTGCCCAAACACTTAGACATCAATTAACACCTTCCTTTATTTGTATCCCACTTTCTTAAGCTGGAGAGAACTTCATATTGTGGTTTTTTTGGTGAACTAAAAGGTTCTATAGTTTTGTGATCTCACGCATGAGGGTATTTCTAATATCCAAGATCTCTAGGTTCAACACTTTACCAATGCATTTATGAAGACTCTGTATATTTGTATTCCTAAAGCGTAGATATCTTAAGTGATTTAGCACTTTTAAAAACACGAACTTAGTTTAAAATGTAATCAGTAGTCACAAATGAATTTAGCAAATTATCAGCTTCAATAATGTTTATATCACAGATATGTAAGTGTCCAACCTACTTAGCACAGAAACGAAACTTGTTGCTTTAGCCAAGTGAGTTATTATATCAAAGATAATTCAATCATCTTCATGCACAAAACATACAAAGCTCAAATGCTCCATATTTCAAATGATCATTTCACATAACATATCATGGATTTGGTAGTTGTTAGCTCTCCTAATTGAATGAGAGAGACTTCAATTATTTATTTGCTACTTCCTCCAACGTTTTATACCAAAGTATAATAAGCATGATTTCACATAATAAGGTAAATCATCATAACTAAAAACTGAAATTCATTGGTAAGCTACTGAGCCTAAAGACCTTAGATATTAGAACTACCCTTGTGCGTGAGATAACATGTAAGATAAAAAAGATTACAAAGATATGACACCTTTTAGATAGCCAACAAAACCACAATATAGAGTCGTCTTTGACAGAGGAATGTGAGGTCCAGATAAAGGAATGTGTTGGGGCCCTATCGTCGCTACAAAAGCTTTATTATGTGCTGGAAAATCATCGCTGGAATAGACTTGATCAAAGAGCTAAGTAAGTTGAATAGAATATGGAGAAGCCCTTTGTGCCTCAATGAACTTGATGGACAGGCTTGAATCTCTTGATATCAGTGCAAATGATTATCAATTCATTGATTTACATTCTATTCCATCTCCTCCTAAACTTCAAAGACTTCATTTATTGGGATGATTAAGGAGGTTGCCAGACTGGGTGTCAAAACTTCAGAGTCTTGTTAAGCTAACAATGGCTTTTTCCAAGTTAAATGATGATCCACTGAATTCACTCAAAAATTTGCGAAATTTGTTGGATCTCTCAATTTGCAACAACGCATTTGATGGTGAAGTTGTGCTCTTTAAAGGAGGAAAATTTCAAAAATTGAAGAACCTGTTTCTTGAAAGGCTGAATAGATTGAATCCAATCATCATAGGGAAACAAGCTTTGCCTGTTCTTGAACAGTTTGATATTTGGAGTCTCCCTAAGCTGAAGAAGGTACCTCTTGGACAGCCTTCAAGTGTTAGATTCTGATTTGCCACTTGAATTCATCCAAACCATTGATCCTGGTGATGGTTCTTCACACTTGATCATCAAGTATGTGCTTGTTGTATATATTTGTTATAAGGTTGGCAAAGATGTGGTATCATTGTCTTTACGCCTGTAACATTAAACATTCCAACCCTAGATAAATCAAGAATGCTGTGGTGTCACAACTTTGAAATATGAAGTATGCTTTACTCTGTTCGTATAATTCTGCTATTTTGAATTTATAGATTTACAAATGCTACCTGGCTAGTTTATAAAACTATTTTAAATTTTAATTTATCTTTTATATTGCTTTAATGTAGTTTGTACCTCTTCATAAATTAAATTTAATTATTTTCACTCAGCATCCATAAATTATAATCAACTTATTGCTATTCATTCTTGTAAAATACAACCAACATGTTAAGATTGTGCCTCTAAATCAGTGTTCTTAAAACTGGTTTAACCGGATCGGTTGGACCGTGAACCAGTCACCCTACCGGTTCTAATTCACCCAAAAAAACTAGATGAGCGGTTGAATCGCCAAAAACTAGTAAAAAACCAAGAAAATTGGTAAAAGCCAGTGAACCGACCGATTGAACTGGCCAATTTTTAATTGATTTTTTTTAAAAAAAGGAATAAAGAAAAGCTTTTATGGCTATAATATTAGCGGTTTAACCACTGGCTAAACTTGTTGAACTGATTGAACCATAAACAGCTCACATCACCAGTTCAACTGTTCAAGTGGTTTTAAAAACATTGCTCTAAATTTGTAAGTTTATTATGTCAATTATATGGAAGTTTGAAATTCCCCAAGTATCTATTCTTCATCTAAGTTTAGAATTACAGATACTAGCATAATTTGTACTAACAATATCTTAATTTTCATTTTTAATTTTTCATTGTTTTATTCTCATGCAGGTCTGTAGTTTGCTCTTGTAAATTGTTGTATTGCATGAATTAAGTCTATGCATGTTTATTCATATAAAACATTTGCTGCTATCACATCCTGCATGCTAATATTGTGCTCTGAATTCATAGGTTTTCTTTTTATGTGTGGACAAAAGTTCAGATTATCCATCTTATTGCTTTTCATTCTTATAAAATACTGCCAACATGTTAAGATTGCGCCTCTAAATTGGTAAAGTTCTTGTGTCAATTATATGGAAGGTTGAAATTCCCCAAGTATCTGTTCTTCATCAAAGTTTAGAATTACGGATACTAGCTTTGCATAATCTGCACTAACAATATCTTAAATTCCATCTGTAATTTTTCGTTGTTTTATTCTCATGCAGGTCTGTAATTTGCTCTTGTAAATGGTTGTTTTGCATTAATTAAGTCTATGCATGTTTATTCATATAAAACATTTGCTGCTATCACATCCTACATACTAATATTGTGCTCTGAATTCATAGGTTTTCTTTTTATGTGTGGACAAAAGTTCACTTTCTCCATCTGCACTCCGCCACTATGGCGTAGGATGGTTCTTCTTTCCTTCGTTAGTGCCCTCAAATAAATTAAATTGTTGGTGTCATCTTGCACTCCATAACTGTGGTGTAGGATGGTTCCATAGCCTTTCTCCAACATTCCAATTTAACAGCCTTTCTGTGCAGATTTCTTCTCTATCTATGATAGAATTGTTGATGCAATCCTCAGTAATAGAATCAGGTGCCACAAGTAAAACTCTTTCTAGTCTCAACACAGAATTCAATCCTGAATTAAAGTATCTATTGACTGTCTTAATAAACGCTGGAATTTAAACTTGATCACATGTTTTTTAGTTTGGTAAGCCAATATGTCTAAAACCATGACATGTTCTTCTATAGCTATCAACCTGTCCTCCATTAGACTATCCTTATTGCAAAGAGTAGATAAGACTTGAAAAGTACCATTCTAAGTTGTTCCCGAGATGCAATATCATCATTAATTTGCCTCCCCATTAACTTTGCCCTTGACTGTTCCCTTGGCCCTTGGTATAGTGCATTGCCTAATGGAACGTCTCAAAATATTTTTTACCCACAACACACATAAATATATCGCATAATACATACCACCATCATCGCCAAACAACCTTGTTCCAACATTGAATACCTTAATAAATCATTAAGAAGTTCATTTGAGTTGTTAAGCCAGTCATTTGTGTCAAACCACTTAGTAGCATCTATAATACTTAACATTAGCCTCTAAAAGCCACATTCACAACAATACTTACTAAGAAAGATTGACAGCACCTAATAATTTGCTTGAAAGAAGCTATGAACCATCCAAAAGACCAATAATTGTATGGGCATTATATAGAAAACATTATTCATGGTATAAAAGCAGCATATAACTTTTCCAAATCTGAAAGGAAATGAAGTTTTTCTGAATAGAAAAATTTATCCCATGAATGTCCAGAATTGTTCTAAGAAAACAAGTCCATATTCTAATATTTTTCTCAATAGTAGACTTTATGGGAATTAGCTTCCCACATAAGGATTAATGCTATTTTGGATGACTGTACCACTTAACTACTATCATGCATGATGCAAGTGATGTTTGTTTTTTTTTTTTCCAAGGTCTCTTCACCTCCAAAAAAAACTATCGGATAATAAGAGACAAAAGGCAAGAAAGTTAGTATATACAAGACAAGACTACCACATGTTTCTTTTCTATGATCTAACTCTATAAAACTTGAAACAACCTTATTCCACTAGCATTTTCTATGGCAATAAGTGTAAATAACGTCACATATGATTTCTCAAAACTTCTGTCGGACACAGGACGAGTAGAGACATTGGATCAGATGTGGAGTAAACAGAGCACGTCATCGAGAATTGCAAGAACAAAGATAGACAACGACTAACATGAAAGAGTAAGGATGAGTTTTCTTTTAACTAGTCTCATTGTCCTATACCATTGAAAGTGTACTAACTCAACTATAGCGTTAAAAATGTAGTTAAAGTAAAAAACAATAATAATGCACAAGTATTTTTTTGTATATATCACCCACTATATAAGGCTAGTGTCATTGTCCGTCCTTTTATTTCACTCACAATATTTTCTATATATTTCTCTCTCATTGCTTATTTCACTGCTTTCTTTCTATGTCACTCTATTTTAATGACTACGTCTTCTCAACTCAGAACCATCTCTTCCTCTCCTCCACAGCCTTCAGTGGTTGATGCGACATAACTTTCGGTATGCTCTTCACTTGTCTCTTTGCTTGCATATCATTTGATAAAAGTTTTGGGTCTCTTACTTGATTATGTTGAATTCAACTATAAAAAATCTTAGGATTCTCGAGAGTTTTCATATATCTCTTATGTTATGTGTTGGTTTTTTGTTTGTTTTGCATTGGATCTTTGGTTAGCTATTCATAAAAGTAACAGAATCTATTTCTGTGTATATAATATCTCATAGATGCCTATTTTGAACGGAAAAGTTCACATTTGTGAACTGTTTCATAATCTAGCTGGATTTGGTTTGCGTTTCATCTTTTACATGGAAAATGATACTTTGATATACTTGATCCTCAATAACCCCTCATAGACATCCACGGAAATCATTGGATAACACTTTGGTCGCATGGTAACTTTTTTTGAATGGTCTAAATGAGTCCTCCTTCGAGTCTACAAGGGGTTTGTGAGAATAAAGCTAGGAAGCACTGATACTTCAATATGGTTGTCGTACCGGTGTCGGATACGTATCGAGTTGGATACTTCTTAGATACTTTTGGATACTTCCAACTTACATATTTCAATTATTTTTAAATTTTTATACCAATACAATTGGAATACCACAATAATTAGATAAACAATGGTATTTTATTGTATCTACAATGACTAATGATGACTCGTGAAACATTGATATTTTTATTTTAATTTAAGATTTGGATTTTTATGTTAATATTATATTAATTTTATATGTTGTATCCTAGTTGTGTCCTATAATTTTTAGGATTTACCGTATTCACGTGTCAATGTCATGTCATATCCGTGTTTTGTTTTTGTATCCATGCTTATTGAGAATAAAGTCTATGTAAGTATCATTACTCATTTTGCATTGTGAAAAATTGTTGTTTTCTGCTATGATATATATATATATATATATATATGGAGGATATCTCTTGATAATTTTTCTTCTTTAGTATCAATTCCTCTTTGTCATCTTCGCCTTTATCTATACATTTATTTATCTTCCTTTTCTATTTCTCAAAATTCTTTCCTAACTTTTTTATTATTCTCCCCATGATTTAATTGTAGTTAATGCAAATGAATTTTCTTCTTGATTCTCAAAGCATATAATAGCAATTTATCATAAATTTATTTAGATAGTTTATTATTATTATTATTTATAAAGTATTATGTAATAAATTGTTTGGTTATTTTTAAAAATAAAGAGCAAAATTGATTAATTCGATATAAAAGTTATGAAACTTTATTTTTGATACAAAGAACATAGACAATGAAATAAAGCAAATAGAACTTTTGGCAACATGCGTGAATATTCTTATATTTTGTTCTTCTATTTTTGTAAACTTAATTGGTTGTTACAATAACAACTGATATATTTCAACCCCTTTCCCTTATGTGGCCCTTATGTTGAACTTAATTGCATCCTATGATGCACGGATACGAGTACAGGTATCAGATACGACACGGGTATGGTACGGGATACGACTTTTGTTAAAAAAGTAAACTAACATTTATCAAAGTATCCGAGTATCTGGTACGGATACGAGTACGTATCCGACACGTGTACGACAAACATTATGAAGTACATGTGCTTCATAGATTGCATCCATTGTCTCTTCACCTAAATAGTTTCTTTTTCACATTTTTCCATTTATTTTACCACCAACATTCATCTAAGATGTTTTTCTTCATTCAATGATGGATATTGCAATTTAATGTTGTTTGATTATTCTAGATTACTTGATCATTTCATACATGTGTTGTCATAAAATCGTTGCCTAGTGGTCATCAACTCATGAAAAATGCTAGAGAGCCATAATTTTTTTGTCAAAATGATATGTCATGCTTGTTGACTCTTGGATGTGTAAGTGGTTCCTATCACTTTATCCCATCCAACAACTACCATTATGTTTTGTCAAAAGTCTAGCTATTTTTTTCTTGGTGTAGCATTATTTATAATTCATTCTATAGCCCACATACATCAAAACAATATCATAAAATACATTGATGGAGTTTTTCATTTTGTTGATTTATTTCAGGAAGGTGGCACTAAGAGTTGGTTTTGGTATATTGTAGAAGGTCATAATTTCAAACCTTGGTGTTACTGAAATAAGAAAGGTAACGGGAGATCTAACAAGCAATGGAGTCCATTCACAATTCCAGATGTTCAATGGAAGGAGACGACATTGCGAAACATAGACCAAAAACAAACTCTAAAGACCAAGACCATGAAGAAATAACTGTAGAGGAACTTGAGAGTCGAATATGGAGAGATCGCAAGCTATTGAAGCAGCTTAAGGAAGAGAGCATGGAAAAGGAAAATGGCCATTTGCAATCATCAGATCAAACAAGAAGGAAGATTATGTCTAGGGCACTCGATGGTATATTGAAGTATATGCTGAAGATGATGGATGTTTGTAATGCTCAGGGATTTGTGTATGGCATAATTCCTGAGAAAGGGAAGCCAATAATTGGAGCTTCAGAAAATCTTCGCCCATGGTGGAAGGAAAAGGTCAAGTTTGATCATAATGGTCCTACTGCAGTAGCCAAGTATGAGGCAGAGAATGGAAATATTGCTACAAAGAATGAAGAGTTGAATGGAGATGCAACTTCTCATCATAGCTTGCATGAACTCCGGGACACTACTATTGGATCACTTTTATCATCTCTAATGCAAAACTGTGACCCTCCACAAAGGAAGTTCCCTTTAGAGAGTGGTGTTGCTCCACCATGGTGGCCTAAAGGAAATGAGGAATGGTGGCCTCAGTTAGGTTTTGCCAATGATCCAGGCCTTCCTCCATATAAGAAGCCTCATGATCTGAAGAAGGCTTGGAAGGTGGCTGTGCTCACAGCTGTGATTAAGCACATGTGCCCATATTTTGACAAGATACGTACGGTTGTTCGCCAATCTAAGTGCCTGCAAGACAAGATGACTGCTAAGGAGGTTGCTACTTGGGTGGCTATTATAAACCGTGAGGAATCCTTAGCTAAACAGATGTATCCTGAAAGGTTTCCACCTGTTTCTAATGGAAGCAGTGGACCTGCTGATTTGTTCAGTGAGACCAATGATTATGATGCAGAAGGCATTGATGATGGCACAAACAACGTGGAAGAGCACAACCAACCCCACAATGCCAGTATGGTTCAAATGGAAGCAAATGTTCCAAGAAACAACCTGGTTATTAGACCAGTTGCTACTAAAAGAACCAGACAGCTAGGTGATGACATTTATACTTGTGATAACCTTTCACACCCTTACCATAATTACCACCTTGGGTTTCATGATAGGACTACAAGCAGAAATCACCTACTGAATTGCTCATACAGAAGCAACCCTTTCCAAATGCCTAGTTGGTCAAAACCACAACTTGATCACTTTCTCAAACCTGCAGCAGGTGGTACGGATATGGTTCATGGTATGAGTTCAAACTACAATACAAGCATTCAGCCGAACGACCCCATGGCTGCTTGGAACCTCATTCCTCTTGTGAACCATAACCAGCAGCAGCAAAACCTTCAACTTCAGACGGACAAGAATTTCTTTGGTCCAGGGGTTACTGTCAATGGAAACCTGTCTTCCGAAGTAATCAAATTCCCTGCACCATCCACTGAATCTGAGGTTGAAATGAAGCCATTTGTTTCTCAATTTGACAGTGCTAGGTTCAACCAAGCATTTATTGACTCTACCATGGACCTAACATCAAGGCAAAATTTCTCTAGAAGGTACAATTAAGGAAAAACAATTCCTTTCCTTGCTCGGCCGCTGCAACAAATTGGAGAAGAAGCTATTTGTTCTCTAGAGGAGACCATGATGTGCAGATGGTGATCTAATGAGTGTGTGAAGCTGTTCATTTAGTCTTTCTTAATCTAGTCAAATAAAATGAAGGGTACTCTTCCTTAGTTGTTGATGTTTTGTTTTTCTTAAGTTTAAAAGCAACGAGAGTTTTATCTTATGATGTCAGGTATCTGGTATGTGTTCTGGGCATTGTTAAGGATCGAGAATGAATTGAAATGGACTCGAACATGTCACATTGCTTTTGAGATGTCTAGTTGTTTTGGAAAATTTGAAATAAGCGTGTCATATTTATATACATTTTAATAAATTAGCCATGAATTTGTCTGTCTTTAAATATACTAGAAGTAAACCAGCGCGTTGCGCCGGTGAATTATTAAAATTGTTATAAATTCTATTTGGTTAAAGTGATATTTTACTTATAATAGATTTAACAGAAGTGGTGTTACCATTGCCAAATTACCTGTATGGATTGGGTTAGAATGTTATTTAGCTCAAAAATACTGAACAGTTATTTCTGAACATATAATGATGTAAAGGTCCATTTGACCCCTCAGTCATAGTCCCTTTATCTGCATCACTTTATATCGTTGTCCCATACCCAATTCCTAGTTTTGTTCGTTATTGGCATTCAAAAGCCACAGCCTCAACCTGGGTTCTTGATCTCCCTCTCAATTTTCTTAGCCTTGCTCATTTCTTTTAATATCTATAAATATGCCTTTAGCTGCTATATACTTCTTTCTTACTATTATTTTCCTTTTCTGTAAAAACAAATGGCGTCATTGTTCCACAAGTCAGTTGCTAGCTTCCCTTACATGCACTTTTTTCTTCACTTCCTTAAGGGAATGTTTGATCATATTTCTTAAATGGGCATTGTCATTTGTGACAAGAGTAAAAATTTATATACATAATGTCTAATAAAAAAGTAAAAAGAAAAGTTACTATTTGGATTAGGATACCATCAAACAAAAAAAAACCAATGTTGTCATCCACTTGCAATCGCAGACTCAACCCCCAAACCGCTGCTTATAGGCATAATTGTATGGGTTGTATTGGTGTTGTGCTATATGCCTGTAATCATAGCTTTGGTCAATGTTAAACAATCCAAATGAACGGCTTCCAACAAAGCGCAATAGGGCTTTTTGAGGCTATGCGACTACCAGCGATTTTTAATAATAATCATTGCGCCTGAGATTGACACCAAGACATGGTTCAGATGCGCTCCCACCATGCAAAGCTAACATTGGCTAGAGGATGGGAAACACATAAGCAAAGTAGAAGTTGCAAGGGTTGTTGGCTAAGAGAGTTTGATCTCTTTGTTGGTGGCGATAGATTTGGACATATCAAAATCCAATCTCACCTGCTACTGTTATGACAATACTATAGTTGCAGCTTGTTTTTATGTGCAGAGCTTAAAAAGCGCATGGAAAATAGGGGTTTTAATTGCAAATTGCGATAGGAAAGACAGTGGGTATTTATAACATACATGTAAACTAATGTAACGGATCCCAATTCAATCATCCACATTCGCTGCTCAGTGCTTTGAAAAGACAATGGTTGTTAATTGTTTTGATACATGGACAATAATATGTAACTGAAGCTTGAGAATTTAGTGATGATTTAGTTGAAATACTCAAAAGGTATGAACTTGACGTTAAGAATATGGAAGACAGTTTGAGCCAACAACACATAAACATGCTAAATTGGAAGAGAAAAGAAGACGGAAAACCGACGTGGCAATTAAAGAGATTCAAGCAGGTGTAATGGCAGCTCTATAGCCCGTGCTTGTGCTTCAGCTTTTATAAATTATATATAGATTTTATTAGGCGACGACTTATACAATCTTTTTATATCAAGCCTATAATTGACCTTGTTAGCTGCCATTTAACAATTTACATTTGATCACCAAAGTTAAGATCAACATCTATTTGTTGAGAGCTAAACTTCAGTTTCAGAAGGAAACATAGAGCTTGTAGAATAAGCGAATTTACATAGATAATTGATTTACAAGTCTAATTTGAGGGCAGCCTTAACTGCCCCTAGAAACAGAATCATCTTTCGTAAGAGCAACATAGTTCACTGGAATTACGTTATTCACTTTGCCACTTTCTCTACGTTCCTTCCTGCCCGAGGTTCCATAACGGCTTGAAGGAGTAAGCATTCGCTGCCCAATTGGTGTCCCAATTATGGTGTTAGCATTAGTGCTCTGACCCAGAGGCTTCTTTGTTGCAGACCTTGAACCAAAAAGTGCCTCTTGCTCTACAGCAAGCTGTTCCTGCAGCCGTTTCTGCTCCTGTTAAGAATAACAGAATAAGCAGTTGTGTAACCAAAAGTTCACAGTTGATGAAAACAACCAAGTAATATACGAATTGAAGTCCGAACATAAATACTGTAAGACTAGATCAGAAAGTGTCCAATACTACATCGGTAAATGATTGTATAACATGCACAAATACAAAAGGCAAAACTTCTCACAACATGAAGCTAAAAATTGCAACCAACATTCTAGCACAAAGAAAAGCTTCAAACTTATTATTTGAAACTTTTGGTACACATAATGATAGATTAGATTGAGATCTTTGAAACAGATATGGTAGATGCATTGCTTGTCCCCTTTGCTTAATATTTCAAACATTTAAACTCCATATTCTGCATTTGTCATTTTATTCATTATAATGCTTATACATGGCCAAAAAATGCCTATCCAAAATTTTCCCTTGAATAAAATGAAGAGGAGCATGACAACGACATAAAATGGCAGTAATAATCAATCAATTCATTCGACGACATTTTTTGTTTGAAAGATACGGAGTATCTCCACATACATGGGCATTAATAAGAATTCACATGATTATAGACAATGTTCAAATACAACTAGCAATAAGCCAATAACAAGATCTGCAGGAATACATAGGTCCTTACCGGGAAGTCCAAATTAATTTCCATTCTAAATAGCCTTAAAATAAATAATTTAGTCGTTCTCTTTTTCCAATGATATAGAAGTGGAAGTAAAGATTTACGAGAAGAGAAAAAAAAAAGAAAAAAGAAAAATAAACTATGACTGCGAGTGATACCCGAGATTTGCGCTTCTCTTCATCTCTCAGTTGCCTTTGCACATTATATTCATCCAAGCTATGTAACAATGGAACCTGAAAAATAAATATTTGTGTTGGAACCTGACTAATCTTTCCCCATATCACAATAAAAAACACAATATAGGTCATCACCTTTTCATATAAGAAAGGTATTCCTTTTTCCATTTCCCAGGCTGTTACTTTTGCAGTCAAATTCTCAACAATAGCTGCTCAGCAAAAATTCTTGAAGGATAGTTAGTGTTAAACCAATGAGGAAATTAGCAGGAAGATTATTACAAGTTACAGCCTAGAGCTTCTTAGTCCTTATATTTTATATATAAATTTTTGTTAAATGAACTTTATTGTCAGTCCTTGACGTGTTTAAATATGATATTCAAACTGTGAGAAACAACATTAATTACCTAACTATGCTAATCAGCCACCATAAGTACATAAAACTAAGGTATTGACTTATTAACTGGACTTTAATTTCTATTCAAAATCCAACAATTGGAAATATGAAAAAAGAACTAGATAGTCACTTTAGTGCTGTTTTTTTTTTAATATATAAAGATTAGTAATCTATGGCCAAGTTGGCCTTGCTATTTTAACACAGTGAGTACAGCAATTTTCTATCATCAAACAGGAAATATTCAGAGGAATATCAGACATTATGTAGGAATTAGCTTCATACAAGCCTAACACGAAACTTTGAACAATATACATATAATCCAATAATAATGTACTGTTTTTTTCTTTTTCGGTGAAAAGATAATCATATGCTGTTAAATAAAGTTTATTTCACCACATTCTTTATTGAATTCACTTTTTCCAAAATTAGATACTCCCATAATGCCATTAATATTATACAGAATTCTACTTGCAATACCTCATATGAAGCTCTTTGTTAGTTTATCATGGTTAAAAATTTCTCATTGGTGAATCTTAACAGCTTGTAGGCTGCAGATTGACTAACTACTCATAAACCTTTGTGGCCTAATCAAGTTAAGCTTTCTCAGACAGATCAAAGTTGCTCAATCATCTGATGTTGACATAATTGTCTAGTGCCCCAATTTTAATCTCTAACTATGTTTTGCTTGCTAACTTCTCATTACTAGCACACTATCTTAAATATTCATTGGTCAGATAAAATTGGATATTGGTATGACTTCTTTCCCTTCAATAACAAGACAGAGGGTCACCACATAACCGACCTATATTCACTAATACTATAGATGTTCCATGGAACTACTTCTATAAAATTATGGGGTTGTTATTACTCAAGCTTGTCCACAGCTTACACCGGTATACTATCTCAATGTGTTCATATTTATTATGATTTAGATACCACTAACATCTTAATGGCTTTCTGATTCAAGTATAAGCGGCTACTAGTTTCCATAGTTTTCCCATTACCATGAAGGCATAATTACGAATCAAGATTATTACGAACTAATATAAATGAAAAAAAAAAATTAATGACTCACATGGTATCTTGCTGACCAGAATCCGTGCTTTCTCCGCACGCTTCAAATTTTTGTGCGCTCCTCTTACTGCACTATATCGATTTTCATCCTGAAAGAGGATGAAAAATGTAAATGATGCAAATGGCCTATATTTCGTGTTTGTTTCTCTTAATAGATCTAAAAAATAAGTGCAGATAATATAACAAATGTCAGGCATTTTTTATTAATTGTTAAAAACTACGTAAATAGTGTCTAGATTCGTTATATAAGCAAACTAAATCATAATCAAATAATATAATTACGGTAATTAGGATCTTTTGTAATCTTTGTATTTATTACAATAATTCTATATAATTCAACCTCCGATGTGTAATTCAGACACACGGTTTTTTTCATATATCTCTCTTTTTTCTCTTTCAACATAGTATATAGAGCTTAAAGAGAGGCAACCCTAGAACCATGCACGTTCGATGAGTCCACTGCTCTCCGGTGAAATTTTTTTCCTACTAACTATGTTTCCACTCTAGTTTGCCGGTAAACACCATCTTCCCTTCGCTACCACCATCCACCGCCGTCATCCACCATCATTTTTTCCAACCGGTGACCTCACTAGTCACACCACTAGCTTGAGTTCTGCCAACCCCTGAAGGCGCAGCTCTGACAACCATTCGATGTGCTCCTATACGCGGCCTCTTCTCTTTGCATGCAGCCCACTCACCGCCCCTTCCTTTGGTGTGCCCGGCCACCTCTCCGGCAGCCGCCGGTCTCATTCAACTCGCCCCGACCTCCTCTACACGAATCTGAGCTCACCTCCATCAACCAACCTCTGTGTGGCCTTGTACACTTGCACAGAGCCATTTAGGTACTTGTGGTTTTGGTTTTTACCCTCTTGTGTTCTGACCTATGGCTAGTTCTACTTTCTCAACTGGCTCTAAAGACCTCTTGAAGGCTGAGCCTCCTATTTTCACCAGTTACATCAGTGCCTCTCTCTCTGCTGACAAATTGGATGACAGTGACTATGATACTTGGGCTTCGGACATCAAACTGTGGCTCAACGACCAAGGCTATAAAGAGCACCTCACCACGAAGCTTGAGTCTGTGCCTGAGGCTGACAAATCAAGGTGGAAAAAGATTGATGCCTAGTTATGCAGTGTTATCAAATTCACTATTCATCCCTCCCTCAAGCAGATCTTCATATTACCTGTGAGTCTGTTTGGGAGCAAGACAAGGTTCTTTACACCAATGACACTCAACAGCTATATGGGGTGTGTCATAACCTCATGAGTGTTGTCGCTCCTCAGAAGTTTGATGGTCCTATGTTAGCCTATTTGGAGAAGGTCCATGGTGCTCTCCATGATTTCAATGAGTTGTTGCCCCTTACTGATACCCTGGCGAAGGAACTCGAGCAACACAGTACCTTTTTCATGCTCATGGCCTTGTATGGTTTGCCTCTGGAATACTCTATCAACAGTGATCAGATTTTGGGTTCTCCCACTATCCCTACTTTGAGCACGACTTGGTCCACTTTGCTTTGGCTCCTAGCCAAGTAGCCCTCTGATTCTATCTTTGCTCCAGCTCCGGTTGATACCTCTTTCCTAGTCTCCCATGTGAGATTCCAACCTAAAACCAATTGGCATTAAGTGGAATGGCCTAACAAATATATAAACTGCATCCGAAAGATTGAGACAGGCGATGTGGGACTCTTAATACCTCCTCCACAGATACTTGGAAGGAATAGGTGAGCCTAGTGAAGTAGGCAGGAGAAGCCTAACGTAGTAGGCGACAAAGATGGGATCTTGACTCTGATACCATGTGAGATTCCAACCTAAAACCAATTGGCATTAAGTGGAGTGGCCCAATAGATATATAAACCGCACCATAAAGATTGAGACAGGCGAAGTAAGACTCTTAACATCCCAGAACAACAATTGTGGTCGTTCTCGTTCTGGAAACTTGGGTAGACCCCGTCCAAAATGTGATTATTGCAGCAAGCTGGGTCATACCATTGATAGGTGTTGGATTTTACATGGCCGTCCTCCACGGGCTGCCAATGCTGCACAGACTACTATCCCTGATCCACCTGAGCCCTCTGCTCAACCAACCACATCTCCCGTTGCCTATGCAACTTTTCTGAAGTGGGTTGAACAACATCAAGCCTCTAGTTCCACTACATCTGTTGAGCACACTGGTAATGCATTTGCTGATCTCTCTCAGTCACCATCCTTGGGTCCTTGATTTTGGTGCCTTTGATCACGTCTCTAGTAATAAGCACCTTTTCTCCAAAATTTCTAATTATGGTTATTTACCTATAATCACTTTAGCAAAAAATTCCCAAATACAGTTGTAAGGGATTGACATTGTCCATCCCATCCCTTCCCTGTCTGTTGATTCTGTGCTTTATGTTCCTGAGAGTCCTTTTAATTTACTGTTCATTAATCGTTTAATCCGTTCTTTAGATTGTAACATTAAATTCACTAAAGACTCTGTCATTTTGCAGGACCGGAGTTCAGGACAAATGATTAGCGCTGGATGTGAGTCGAATGGCCTCTACCAGCTCCCTGCCACCCTCATGTTTGCTCTGTCACAGATTCCCCTCTCACCATCCATGCTCAGTTGAGTCATCCGAGCCTTGCCAAACTACAGCGAATGGCGCTGAGCTTATCTAAGTTATCTAGTTTACTTTGTGAGTTGTGTCAACTTGGGAAACACACCTATAGTCTGTTTCTCGACAAAGTTGGTCGTCGAACTGTCTTCCTTTACTTTAGTTCATTCTAATGTTTGGGGTCCTAGTCGTATCGAGTCTACTTTGGGTTCTAAATATTTTGTTACTTTCATCAATGACTACTCTTGATGTACTTGGTTATTTTTAATACAAACCAAGTCTGAGTTGTTTTTTATTTTTCAGAAATTTTATTATGAAATAAAGACTCAATTTGGTGTTCCAATTTGTACTTTGTGTAGTGACAATGCCCGTGCATTTTTATCTCAGCCTTTTAAACATTTTATGGCATCTAATGGCATTCTTCGCCAAATATCTTGTGCCTATATCCCTCAACAAAATGAGGTTGCTGAGGGCAAAAACAGACACTTAATTGAAACACTTGAACAATCTTGCTTCATGGTCGTGTCTCTTTCCATTTTAGGGGCAATGCGATTCTTACTGCCTGCTACTTGATTAACTGCATGCCCTCTTCTATGATTGATAACTAGGTACCCCACTCTGTGTTGTTTCCTCATCAACATTCTCTTTTGCCTCGTATCTTCGGGTCAATATGTTTTGTCCATAATCTCACTCCCAGTCTTGACAAACTTTATGCTTGCTCCATGAAATGTGTTTTTCTCGGTTACAATCGATCTTAAAAGGGTTATCATTGTTTCAACTACTCTCTACCATTACCTGGTCTCTACCAATGTAACATTTTTTGAGTCCTTTCCCTTCTGACTCTTCTAATTTGACTCCTGAATCCATTACTAAGGTCTTCCTTGTTCCTCCTCTTCTTGTCTCAGCTAAATCAATACTCCTCAGCCACCTTTTGTTGGAGGACCCCTACTGATCATATGCCCCTTTTAAGTCTATCATCGTCGACCCCAACCACCTCCACCGCCACTACCTCCACCAGAAGTTGCAAAGGTCACTGCGGACACTCCTCCGAAACCAACTCCTTTACCAGCTCCAGCATTGCCTCCTGAACTTGACCTTCTCATTGCTCTTCAAAAAGGTATACGATCTACTCGTAACCCTTCTCCTCACTATGTTACTTTGAGTTATCATCACCTATCTTCTTCGCATTATGCATGTCTTTCTTTCTTGTTTTCTGTGTCTATTCCTAAATCTCCAAGTGATGCCTTATCTCATCCTAGGTGAAGACAAGCTATAATTGATGAAATATGTGTCTTTTAGAACAGTGGTACTTGAGAACTTGTTCCTCTTCCTCTAGGGAAGTTTGTTGTAGGCTATCGGTGGATCAATACTGTCAAGGTTGGCCCAGATGGCAAGCTTGATCGCCTTAAGACGCGTCTGGTGGCAAAAGGGTATATACAGATTTTTGGCTTGGATTATGGAGACACTTTCTCGCCGATGGCGAAGTTGGCTTCTGTTGAGCTCTTTCTATCTATGGCCGCTATTCGTCATTGACACTCTCATCAGTTGGACATCAAGAATGCTTTTCTCCATGGTGATCTAGAAGAATAGGTTTATATAGAGCAACCACTAGGCTTTGTTGCTCAGGGGGAGTCTCCTGGCCTCATTTGTCGTCTTCACAAGTCCTTGTATAGTCTCAAACAATCTCCTTGGGCTTGGTTTGGTCGATTCAATGCTATAGTTCAGCAATTTGGTATGATTTGAAGTAAGGTTGACCACTCTATCTTCTATCGCCATACAGCCTGAGGTTGCATCTATTTGATTGTGTATGTGGACGACATTGTTATCACTGACAACGATCACCAGGGCATAACTCAGATAAAACAACACTTCTATCATCACTTTCAGACCAAAGATCTTGGCAAACTTTGTTATTTCTTGGGAATCGAAGTGGCACAATCCAAGAATGGTATAGTTATCTCATAAAGGAACTACACTATGGACATCCCTGAGGAAACATGTTTGTTGAATGCAAAACCTATTGACACTCCTATGGATCCTAATGTCAAGCTTCTACAGGATCAGGGGGAGACATTTTCAGACCCAGAAAGATATAGAAGATTGGTTGGAAAATTAAACTACCTCACTGTTACCTGTCCAAATATCTTTTTTGCAGTGAATGTGGTAAGTCAGTTTCTAAACTCACCTTGTGAAGGACATTGGGATGCAGTCATTCGTATCCTGAAGTGTATTAAAGGAGCTCCAGGAAAAGGCCTCATCTATGAAGATAAAAGTCGTATTCAGATTGTTGGATATTCATATGCTAACTGGCCAGACTCTCTTACTGATAGAAGATCCACTTTTAGGTATTGTGTATTCATCGAAGGTAATCTAATATTCTAGAAGAGTAAGAAACAAAATGTGGTCGCAAGATCAAGTAGTGAAGCAAAATATCGAGCAATGGCATTAGCTACTTGTGAACTCATGTGGTTAAAACAATTGCTTAAGGAGTTTCAATTTGGAGATATCATACAAATGACGCTCATTTGTGATAACCAAGCTGCATTGTATATCTCCTCCAATCCAATGTTTCATGAAATGACCAAACACATAGAGATAGATTGTCATTTTATTAGAGAGAAGATCCTATCTAGAGACATCACCACTATCTTCATCAATTCAAGTGATCAACTGGCGAATGTTTTCACTAAATCTTTTAGAGGTCATCGGATAAGCTATATTTGTAACAAGCTTGGTGCATATGACCTATATGCTCCAACTTGAGGGGAAGTGTTGAAAACTATATAAATAGTGTCTAGATTCTTTGTATAAGCTAACTAAATTATAACCAAATCATGTAATTACGGTAATTAGGATCTTTTGTAATCTTTGTATTTATTACAATAACTCTATATAATTCAGTCTCCATTGTGTAATTCAGACACGGTTTTCTTCATATGTTTCTCTTTTCTCTCTTACAACATTAATCAATGGAAAATAAAACATTTGTAATTGCTTAAAATGACTTAAACTTCATGAACCTGAAAATTAGCAAAACTCTAAGTTCCACATGTTAAGTTCAGGGGGAAAAAAAGAAACAACACTGAAAAAGTTTCATACATCCTGCAACAAGATTTTTTTTTACTAACAGTAAATTCTCAAAATGCATTCACCTTGTTTTAGATTCTTACATAACCTGAAGATATATGTCATTTTCGTAGTTAGAATTGACATATTAACTTCTGTTATCTAAATTGAAATGAACAAATGACATTACTCCCCATCATGGATAACCTGGTATTGTTGTCAGTAACAATTTAAGGTTTTATTTTCAAGACAATGCAAAATGAGCTAAGTAGAAAATGTTTAAAATCCAATTTTTCCTTTAGAGATCCAAGCATCATAAAGATAGTGAGATACCACATCTACACAGCACACAATCAACATAACAAAGCAAAGCCAACTACCAATAGTTCATGTTGGAAACTGTTGGCAACATATGTAATTAGGTGTAATTAGTAGTACAACTGTTAGTCCCACATCATGTAAATTGTGTAATTAGTCATTACTTATTGTATATATATTCAGCTTCCGTTGTGTAGTTGAAACACACGTTTCATCATATGTCTCTTCCTTTCTCTGTTTCAACATGGTATCTAGAGCCTAAAGAGAGGCAACCCTAGAACACGATACCCGTTGGGTCTACGCCCTCCGGTGAAAATTTTTCCGACCAACCGTGTTTCCTTCCGGTTTGCCGACCTTTTCCACTTGCCGTGACGTCCTTCCGAGACTTGTTTTCTCCCCTGTTTGCCGCCGCCACCACCGCCGGCCGCCATCCGCCGCCTCCTTTCCGGCCGCGACCTCACGGTGGAACCGCCTCCCCTCCGACCGGCCGGACCCCCGGCTCGGCCCAGGCGCGCGGCGCTCCACGCGCCCACGCGCGCGCCCGTCTCCACAATGCCCGCCCACCGTCCGGCCTATTTTTTCCGCGTCCGGCCACCTCTCCGGCCGCCGTTCACTTCGTCTGACTCGTCTCGGCCTCCTCTACGCCGATCCGCCCTCGATCCTTGTTTCCTTGCGTGGGATTTTTCGGTATCTTGTGTTTTCCATTTTTGCCCCTAATATTCGACCTATGGCAAGTTCTACCTCTCCGATGGCTCTAAAGATCATCCCAAGGTTGAGCCCCTATTTTCACAAGTTACCTCCATACCCCGCTCTCTGTGATAAATTAGATGGCAAAGAATTATGATACTTGGGCTTCGACATCAAGTTGTGGCTTGAAAGTCAAGGCTATGAAGACCACCTCACCACCGCTCTTAACTCTATACCTGCGAGGAACAACCCCGGTGGAAGAAAATTGATAAACAAATGTGTGTTGTAATCAAGTCCACCATTCACTCTTCTCTCAGGATCTTCCGTGCGCGACCACTTGTGCTTCTATTTGGGAACAAGCCAAGGTTCTTTACACTAATGACACTCAACGATTATATGGGTCTGTCACAACCTCATGAGTATTATTGCTCCTCATCAGTTTGATGGACCTATGTCTGCTTACTTGGGTAAGGTTCATGGTGCTCTGCATGATTTCAATGAGTTGCTACCCCTGCCCAAGAACTCGAGCAACGAAGCACCTTTTTCATGCTCATGGCCTTGTATGGGTTACCTCCAGAATATTCTGCTAATCGTGATCAGATTTTGGGTTCGCCTACAGTTCCCACTCTCTCCTCGGCCTGGTCTTCTTTGCTTCGGTCCCCGCGAAGCAACCCTCTGTTCTATCCTAGCTCCTCGGCTCCAGGTTGATACTTCGCCTCGTCTCCCAAAGTGCCAATCGAGGTCGTTCTCGCCCGGCACCTCGGGTAGGCCTCGTCCGAAGTGTACATTCTGCAACAGTTGGGTCATATCCGAAGATTGTTGTTGGACCAAAAATGGCCGTCCTCCACGGTGCCAATATTGCCCAGTGCCACCGTACTGATTTACCCGAGTCCTCTGCTCCACGACCCCATCTCCGTGACCTATGCAGATTTTCTCGAAATGGTTTGAGCAACAACAGGCTTCTAACTCTACTGCATCTGTTGAGCACACTGGTAATGCATTTGCTTGTCTCTCTCAATCTCCACCTTTAGGTCCTTGGGTTCTTGAATCTGGTGCATCTGACCATATCTCTGGTAATAAACGTCTTTTCTCTAAATTTTCTAACTCTGGCTATTTACCTCTAATTACTTTAGCAAATGGTTCCCAAACACAACCCGAAGGGATTGGTACCGTCCATCCCTCCCTTCTCTGTCATTGATTCTGTTTTTATGTTCCTAGTTGTCCTTTTAATTTACTTTCTATTAGTCGTTTGACCCGTTTTTAGATTGTCGCATTAGTTTCACTAAAGACTCTGTCATTTTGCGGACCGGAGTTCGGGACGGATGATTGGCGCCGGATGTGAGTCTAATGGCCTTTATCGCCTCTCCACCTCTCGTGTGTGCTCATTACCGATTCCCTCTCACCATCCATGCTCACTTGGGTCACCCTAGTCTTGCCAAGCTACAACAAATGGTGCCTACCTTTTCTAAGTTATCTACTTTACCTTGTGAGTCGTGTCAACTTGGGAAACACACACTGTAGTTCGTTTCCCGATAGAGTGTGTCGTCGAGTGCGTCTCTCTTTTGCTTTAGTACATTCTGATATTTGGGGTCCTAGTCGTATTGAGTCTACTTTTGGGTCAAAATACTTTGTTACTTTCATTGATGATTATTCTCGGTGTACTTGGTTATTTTTAATGAAACACAGATCAGAGTTGTTTTCAATTTTTCAAACCTTTTATAATGAAATCAAAACTCAGTTTGGTGTTCCGATTCGTATATTGCGTAGTGACAATGCCCGTGAATTTTTGTCTCACAATTTTCAAACTTTTATGGCATCTAATGGCATTCTTCACCAAACATCTTGTCCCTATATCCCTCAACAAAATGGGGTTGCTGAGCGCAAAAATAGACATCTTAGTGAAACAACTCGGACCCTTTTATATCATGGTCATGTTCCCTTTCGTTTTTGGGGCGATGCGGTTCTCACTGCTTGTTATTTGATTAATCCTATGCCCTCTTCTGTTCTTGATAACCGGGTTCCCCATTCTGTTTTATTCCCTCACCAACTCCTCCACTCTCTTCCACCTCGTGTCTTTGGGTCGACATGTTTTGTCCATGATATCACTCCCGGTCTTGACAAACTGTCTGCTCGCTCTATCAAATGTGTTTTTCTTGGTTACCATCGGTCTCAAAAGGGTTATCGGTGTTTTTCACCCACTCTTAAGCGTTATCTAGTCTCTGCTGATGTCACATTCTTCGAGTCTGTTCCTTTCTTTGAGTCTCCTGACCTACCTCTTCCACCCATCACTGAGGACCTCCCTACCATTCCTCCTCTTGTCCCTGTTACCCCTGATCCATCACCACCTTCTCCTATTGGTGCCCCGGTCCCTCCTACTGGCCCTCTCCAGGTTTATCGTCGTCGGCCACAACCACCACCACTACCACCACCATCATCGAGGTTGTAGAAATTCCCGAAGCTCCTTTGGACTCTCATCCCAAGCACCAACTCCTTTACCGGGCCCGGCCGATCGCCTCCTGCTCGTACCTTCCCATTGCTCTTCGAAAAGGTATTAGATCTACCCGTAACCCTTCTCCTCACTATGTTAATCTCGCTTACCATCGCCTTTCTTTATTGCATTATGCTTGTCTTTCCACCTTGTCTTCTGTCATTCCTAAATCTCTAGGTGAAGCTTTATCTCATCCCGGTGGCGACAAGCAATGGTTGATGAAATGTGTGCACTTCAGAAGCAGTGGGTACTTGGGAACTTGTTACTCTTCCTCCAGGGAAGTCTCATTGTTAGTTGCTTAGGTGGATTTATATGGTCAAGGTTGGCCCCGATGGCACTTTGATCGCCTAAAGGCTCGTTTGGTGGCAAAGGGTATACCCGATATTTGGTTTGGATTATGGCGATACTTTCTCCCCAAATGGCGAAGATGGCTTCGTTCGCCTTTTTTTCGTCTATGGCCGCTATTCGCCATTGGTCCCTTCATCACCGTTTGGATATCAAGAATGCTTTTCTTCATGGTGATCCGGAAGAAGAAGTCTACATGGAGCAACCACCAGGGGTTTGTTGCTCGGGGAGTCTTCGGCCTTGTGTGTCGTCTACACAAGTCATTGTATGGTCTCAAACAATCTCCCGGGCTTGGTTTGGTCGATTCAAGATCTGGAATACATTTGGTATGACTCTGAGTCAACCACTCGTGTTCTATCGCCATACACCCAAGGTTGTATCTATTTGATTGTATATGTAGACGACATTGTTATCACCGGCAAATTAACTCGATAAAATAGCATCTCACCATCACTTTCGGACAAAGATCTTGGCAAACTTCGTTATTTCTTGGGAATTGAAGTGGCACAATCCAAGGATGGCATAGTAATCTCACAAAGGAAGTATGCTATGGACATTCTTGAGGAAACAGGACTATTGAATGCAAAGACGGTTGACACCCCTATGGATCCTAATGTTAGACTTTTACCTGATCGGGGAGCCACTTTCAGATCAAGGAAGATATAGACGTTTGGTTGGAAAACTTAACTATCTTACCATCACCGTCCGTATCTCCTTTGCAGAGTTGTATAGCCAATTTCTAAACTCACCTTGTGAAGGGCATTGGGATGCGATTCTCGGATATATTAAGGGAGCTCCAGGAAAAGGCCTTGTCTATGAAGACAAAGGATACACTCGATTGTAGGATACTCGAGATCATGGGCGGGTTCTTCTATTGATGGAGATCTACTTCCTCTGTTGTCAGTATCCATTTAAGGTAATTTGATTTCCTGAAAAGTAAGAAACAAAATGTGGTTGCATCAAGTGCCGAAGGTATATCGAGCCATGGCCTCAGTTTACTTGCGAGCTCATTTGGTTAAAACAAATTTTTTAAAGAGCTTCGGTTTGGAAACGTTATGCAAATGACTCTTATTTTGTGATAATCAAGCTAAGTTGCATATCGCCTTATCCAGGTTTTTCAGAAACACATTGAAATAGATCCACTTTATCGAGCACCATCACCACTAAATTCAAATGATCAACTCAGATGTTTTCACTGAGAGGACCATATTTGTAACAAGCTACATATGACATATGCAGCACACAATTAAATTATAACAAAGCAATCATGTAAATTGTGTACTTACTTATCAGTATATATATTCCAATAGTTTCAAATGTCTCTCTTCCTTTCTCTATTTCAACAGTTCAAAATCTAGAAATTCCTTAAATAGAGAACCTATATGGTGTTATATTATCCACATACATAGATTACATGTAAACTGTCAATGATCAACTTTCCTAAAAGCTTAAACTATTAGATGAAAGCACATTATGATTTTAAATCTAATGCCCCCCCACACAATAACCCTTCGGGTTTGAAGTGTGGACAATGCACATACCCACTTTACCTTGTGCTGAAATTCAACTTTTATTTAGAAGAATGGGGGCGGCGAGGATCAAACTCATGATACCATGTCAATGACCAACTCTCCTAAAAGCTTAAGGTGTTAGGTGGAAATAGTTTTATATCGAACATAAACCAAATAAACTGCAATTGAATCACCAAGAAACAATTAAAATCTAGTAACCTACATGCATATGACAGTCATTAGTTTGCCTTTTTCCTTTTTTTAAGTAAAATTAGTGACCAACTCAGCCTTATTCTGCATGTATTTTGGTGACACTATGCTAAAGACAAAGATTAAAACCTTAATGAAAATATTATCATATATTAAACAGACTCTATTCTCCATGGTAATAAATTTCAACTGCATTAATTTATGGCTATTTTAAGAATAATAAACTTTAAAAAGTTATCTACCCTTTCATATTCATCTAACCACTTTTCCTCCTCAGCTGCAAATTTCCATTTCTCTACCCTATCTAAGATATCTCTTCTGCTTAGAGCTTGCTCTTTGGCTTTTCTGATTTGATCATCCATGCTTTGAAGCAAATCAGACAGATCCATATTACCTGCAAAGCCATAAAAGCTTATTTGTTCGAAGGAAAATAAAATAAAAAAACAGACATTATGGACACACCTATAACAATAATTCTTAGAAAGTATTTAAGAGGGAAAGTTTAGCAAAATAAAGATATGATGATTATAAGCATTCACACGTAAATTTCAAGGAAGAAAGAAATGTTTAATAATACTTATCAAGAGGCAGAAAAAAAGATAGTTTAGGTACCAGATTCTATGAGGCTACTCAGAATCTGTCTAGCGGCTTCACTATCCACGTCCATGTGAACTCCTCTGTAAATTTCTTCAAGCTCATTCTGTCTCTTAAACACTAAATCCTTCATCTTACTGGCTTTCAAAACATTTAAGCGCTGAACTTCAACCTCAGCCTGCAAAAATATAAATAAACAAGCAACTAAAACTCAAATCTTGCAAGTGAACAATTGCAAGGTATGTTCAAGTCAATGAAAGTTTCACCTGCTCAATGATATCAGCAGAAAGGCACCCTTGTGTTGACAATTCATCAACTGATGCTGAAATTAATCTGGTAACATGGCTGAAGGCCTTTCGCTCATCAATTGGTGTCTCAATAAGATCCCATAGCTCTACCAGGAATTTAGCAAGCTCTTGTACCTACAAGAAAGTAAAATTAGATTAATGAATCTTCAAGAACCTGTTGGAAAAAAAGTGCTTCGTTGAAAACAAAATTAGGCACAAGATTCATTTCCTATATGTTTATATCGATTATAACAATACCCTTTCAACCTCATGATTACATCCTTAAGCCATAGAAAAAAGAAGCAAACTCAATCCCTTATACAAAAGACCCACGTCAATTGTAAAGTAAACCCCTCTACATGTAATCATTTTACCATAAGGATAAATTAAAGAAAAAGTTATGACTTTTGTTTCATTCATTTCGTCTTAAACCTTTTTTTAACAGAAATTTCAATTTTGTTCATAAACATGAAGTTTTACTGTATGATACACTTTCTTCTAACTTCATAATCAACATATTCCAGATTCCAATTGCATCCAAAGCAGGATATTAGAAAATCAAAATAATTACGCAAACTGCAAGAAAATTATGGATACAGAGTATCAAAAACTACAGCAATTCAATCCCAATGCCTTTCATATTCCCTTTTGGCCAAAATAAGTTTAATTTTTAAAAGCGTACAATTGGTTCTTTTCATTCTTACAATCAGTTAGATAAGGAGTTCTAGTGAGTAGTGACAACAACAACGTTCCATATGAAGAATATAATGTTGTATACTAGATGATATGACGTAAGTTCACTAATATTGTAAAAAACTCACTTAGACATTGATGGTAATGGATTTACCCCTAACATTAGATACATTTTTAATCGTAGAAAAGGCCTAACAAGCTAGAATGGATTTCTTAATATTAAACCAATATAGTTTTGTTTAATTGAAAGCATATGCAATTGCAAATAAAACTTGTGCTTTAAGCTTCAAAATTACATGTACAGTTTTACACACAGATACACATCATACCATATGACAACCTAAGAAATGGGCTAAAACCCTGTGTCCTTAACCTCAAATTGACTAGCCAAGATTGAATACCTGGTGGTGACTTGCTAGCTCAAGCTGACTTAAAACACAATTATATGAGACTAATACACACTAACCTATCCATACAAATTCGTCATTCCATCTCAATTCAAAGTTAACTTGGGTATCACTCATCATGTTGCTCGGTATAGAAGAATTTGAGCTTCAATTGCAAGCACCTATGCAATTACAATTCGAAACACAGTTAACTACCCATGACTAAAAGACAAGTGTGCAAAGTTCAATTCAATCAACTACATAGCCCCAATAAAATATTGACACGCAAATAACCTATCAAACAACAGACCTGAACTTTCAGGCTGAAATTGGCAAAATGTTTTTCATTCGAAAAATAATTCAATGTAAGAAATGTAGAAGTTAACTAAGGTACTAATAACCATTTAAAACTAAACAGTAACTACTGATACAACTTTTAAAGTGATCATTTGCTGTATGTCTACATTACTTGCAAGTTGCAACAGTAAGGCGCATAGATACACATGCAGACACAAGTACAAGATCCCTCACACTATTTCATCTAGAGCAGAACAAGTCACCTTTTGTAGCCTTTGTTGCTTCTCCTGCTTTAATGAATGAATAACCCCTGTTAATCTGGCAAGAGTGTCATTGCTGATGCTCTGCAGTGTACCTTTTGATGAAGCACCCAAGCTTGGGTGAATTTCATTTAGTGTCTTCCAAAAATCAATTGACATTACTACTGAAAGCTCACTAATAGTACTGATATGACTCTTCACTTTCTGCTGGCGCAAGATCTGGTTGGAGAAAAAAAGGAAGCAACATCAAGCAAAAAGGAAGTAAAAAATATGGAATTACAAATATTATATGACTATATTCTGAATTTGGTAGAACCTTTTCATTCTGAAGTTCCTGGAGATGTGACTTGAATTCCCCCAATTTCTTCATTGTCAGATCACATTGGTTAACTTCTGGATCTGTGACACTTTTGGACTGCCCGCAACCTGCTATTTCAGCACATATCTGAGAAATCTGGGACTTTATCTTTGAAAATTCCTTGATTCTATCATCTTTCTTTGACCTCAAGTCCTCTAAGATTGGTCTTATGGTAGCTAATTGCTGCTTAAGAGTGCCCGTTCCCTTTCAAATGCAGAACTGAATTAGTTGAATAGGCATCTTGCTAATTCAATTAGCATAGTGCTAATTGTGCAGAGGGACAAACATGAGATATTGGAATCATCAAGCAGGAGATTGTAGTAATTAATTCAAAAAATAGAAGGAAATAAATTAATCAGAGAATCTCATAATGATTATAGTAAACAAAATGTTCAAAATTGCTGGAAATAGCATGCTAGAAAAATAGATTGCATTTACAAAATTCACTTTGATAAATTACTATACAGATGAGGCACATCCATGCCTCCTGTATAGACATTATTAAGAGTTAAGACTACATAGTCTTCTACGTAATTCTTTCTCAATAATGTGGAAAAGAAGAGTAATTGATATATGCTAAAATTATGTTTTGATTTACATAAAAGTAGACAAAAGAAAGCATTGGTGTTAGCAAAAGCAATCATCTCACTCCAGCACGTTTCAGGTTCCCATTCCCAATGGTCTTCTTTGACACAAACTTCATTGCAGAATAGTGTATAAGGGTCTCGTATTGATAGCAATAACCACAATGCAAAATGGCAACCTACCTGTGAGAACGAGGCACATTCCCCAAGGGAAGAAATAAGATTGGTGACTTCAGCTTCAGCATCTGCCAACAACTGGTATAAGTCAGCCTTGTGCTTTCTTGTTTCCTCAACCTTTCTGTGATAAATATTGAGGCATTCTTGCTCCAGTTGAAGAAGCATATTGTCTCTATCACTGTCACTCTCCCCAATCTCATCCCATATCATCTGGAAAAAAGACATGAGATCATTAATTTATACTCCACAGGATACACATGAAGCAATACAATGTATTCTTACTCCATATATCTATCAACAATTTAATATATCACAGGTATAACTAAACTATGCAAGAATAATACCTGTTAAAAGAAAAATGATATAGGCATAGCTCAACCAATAAAATTTCCAGGTGAAACCACCAAGAACAACGACCAAACATTTGTGATGAATCTTATATGACGCAACATGCATATTTGTTTTAGATAATTTAAAATTATAAATCTGTATATATCATAAAATTCAAGATATGAACATGTTCATATAGGGTCTATCACGAACCAAGTCTGTTGTAACAAAACTCGAAGCTGCAAATGGCTACTTCAAATTGCTACCTTAAATTGCATTAGACACCCATATGGGTTAAAGTATAAACATATAACAACCTCAGTGAATCCTTGAGTAGCAAGAATTCACCTCAATAATAGTCTTTGCTTGCACCAATCACATTAATGTGAATATTCTATAGTCAGCAGGGAAAAAAAAAAGCAATTATTTAGAAAGCAAATAAACGAAGCTGCAAAGCTCATCAAGACTCAGACCAAAGAAATGAACAGATGTAGAAAATGGAAATTTCTATCATTTCGGAAACTCAATTTCCATATCAAAAAAATGAAAAAGAAATTAATTAAAAAAAATTGAAACAACCAACTTTATCTTGATCAGGAGCAACTGGAAAAGAACCTGCAATTGGCGCAGGAGAGAAGCGCAGGTGGTGCGAGAGGGAGAGAGGGAGTGAGGCATGGACGCCATTTTCGTGAAGAAGAAGAAGAAGAGCAACTCGAGAATGAAACCCTAGCTAGCAGAGAAGAGAAGCACGGAGAAAGAAAGAGAGATATGAAGAAATCAGAAAGGGCGAGCGTTACGAGCGTTGGTTGTGGAATTCATTAGGGAAGAATAAGAAGATCCTTTGATTTGAGTTTTGACAGAACAGAAATCCATATTGAAACTCCACGCTTCGCTTTTGGGTTTTGGCGCCAAACACCCTTTGATTCAATTTTTGTAGCTGCACTGCAGCTATTAATTAAATTTATTGTTAATTATTAATTATTAATTGATAATTGATAATTGATTAATTGATATGACTCTATCTCTATGTCACTCTTAAATTTAAGACATATTTTTATTGTTATTTGATATTTTTTAATAATAAAATTTTAATTTAATTATTACAAAATTATAATTATAATTATTGTTCTTTAAAATCAATAATATTAGTAAAAAAGGAATTTTTATTTTGGTGTCTAATTTTTATTTTTACAAAATTACTATTATTAACTATTCATTTAGAATTTAAAGATAAATATAAAAGAGGATAAAACTATAATTACATCTTATTACTCATTTAAATATTTAAAAATAAAAAAATTAAAATTATAAATATATTTTATTACTTATTTAACTCAATAAAGATAAATAAAAAATATAATTAAAATAATTTTCATCATTATTTATTTTTAAACTTAACAAAAAATAAAAAATACATATTAGACGGTTGATATACTAGTAATAATAATAATATAAATTAAATTATATGTATAAAAAAAATTATATCCGTAAAACAAACTAAATGAATAGTAATAACTCGCATTTAAAGAAATTAAACAAGTTCAAAATCAAATATGAGAATAATAGAAAGTGGTTGGAACTATAAAAATAGACTGTATTTCAGATAAATCTTATCACTTGATTTAGAAATTAGTCTTACAATAATGTTTTGTGTGTATATCTTGGTCAATGACCAAAAAAAAAATGAGTGTGATAGTGAAGAAATCATTATATCTAATGCTCTCTTAAAAAAAATAACAAAAATTAAAAGAAAAGCTCAAGACTATACTATCACCTGCAATATGATGATGCTCAAAAAATTGTATTTTTAGAGACCGCAACTTTATTAAAAATTGTATGATAGCCCAGCAAATTTCCCTTTGCCAGCAGAGTTCTGCATCACACACTTAGCTTGAATATATGTGTAACATTTTCCAGAATGGTGATGCTGAGTTGCTGCATAATTTGGCTTTTCTCTGGTATGAAGTTTGGTATGAACGTAACTTACGTTGGCAGGGAAAAGCTCCTCGTGATTTTTTATAGGTAGTTCGGATTGTTGAAGCCCATTTAGTGGCTTCTAAGTCTGCTATGGAAGATGATAATGATTAATGACACCATATTTGCTCCTTTCTCCTCACTTAACAACAGATGGAGAAAGCACCCTGATAATACATTCAAGGTTAATGTTGACGTGGCCTTATTTGAGGAGCAATTAGCTTTTGGTATTGGCTACGTGATTGGAATGACAAGTTTGTTGCAGCAAAGTCTTGTAGAAAATCCGAAGCTGTCTCAACGGAGATAAGCGAGTTCTGTGTAGGGTCTCGCTTCTGCTTGGAAAATTGGATGCAAACGTGTTATTCTTGAGGGTTATGCATAAAATGTTTATAGTAACATCCAAAGTTCCGGTCCAGTATTATCATATACAGGTTTAATTCTCCATAATATATGGTGTTTTGCTTCTTGATTTTATATGCTTTTGATTGTATTGCAATTTCACGATCTTGTAATACTATAACGAATTTTTTAGCTAACTTTACTCAAAGTAATGATTCTTGTTAGTGGCTTAAGGATCCTCCTCAAATTGTTGTTCATTTGTTATTTTTTATATTCTGAATTATTATAAAATTCGAATTTCACATAAAAAATATATATATGATGTTCAAAAGTTCTTATCAAGTGTTTACATAAATTGAAAGAATAATGGAGCTAATGCATTGGTGCTTGTTTGATTTAAAGGATTTAATTTCAATTATATACACCTAGATCAATAATAGATACAAGATTATAGCATATTAAACCAATTGTATTCAAGAAATAGATTAAGAATGTGTACCTAACATGATTCTATAATCCATTGTTGTTCAGTGAAGAAGTCAAGAGAATTCGCGTGTGTGAAAGAAACTGCTCTTAATCCTGGTAGGTTTTTTATGCGTACTAAAAATTACCTAATGGGAAAGCAGTTTATAACTTACCAGATGAGAGTAGAAACTTATCAACAGACTACTAAAATGAACAGCTCAAACCTATCATGGGCTACTCACAACAAAAGCTCAAATACAATATTCATAAGCTGACCAAGTGCTATATTATAAACATAATTCCATAATTAATATATTAATGATTTAAATAATATTTTAATTATTGATTAATGCTAATCCACATAACATATATATTTGAATTAAATTTTAACAATTCTCCCACTTGGATAGCATTAGTCAATCATTAAAATACAAGAATCATTAACACTAAGATACTAACTATGGTTAAAGCACGTGTCAACCAACACTCTTAGAAATATAAGCTTTAACGTTGCAAAAATAGTATCCGATAAAAAAGTAGATCATACATGTTAAATGCTCATATTTCACGTTGTGAACACCCAATTTTGTCTGGGTAAAATAATTTCTTTTCTTTTCTTTTTCTTGATCAAATAATTTAATCATGTTTTAGTTCTTTTATTTTCTTTCTTTTTTTTTTATTTTAAAAATAATAATAATAATAATAAATGAAATAAAAATTTTCTTTTCACAGGTTGCTTATCACATTGCACACACGCATATCCTTTGCATTTTTTTTCACTCACTCTGTACTCTCACGTCTCACACTCCACGCACACACTCACTGCAACACGCAACACATCAGTAGCACACAATCCTCTGCACACACTCACTGACAGTACTCAAAAGCCATTTGGTCAGAAAAGGAAAAACGGGACTACAAGAAGAAAAGGAGCTCAGAATTAGAAGGGGGAGGCAGCCTCAAAACAAAAAAACTGGTTACACTGGAGGATCTTCCTTCCACCTTCATCACAAACCACCCACCACCTTCTTCCACAACCACTCACACCATCACCTTCAATCCACCTTCACCATCAATTATTTTCACCAGAACCACCTCCACCTTCACTCATCTTCTCCAACATCAAGCAGCCATCACACAGCCACCCTCCGTTCTCCACTTCCAAACATCTCCCTCCATCACCAAGCTCCATAACCAACCTCCACCATTCACCTCAAACCTCCAACCGTGAAACACCATAGGACCACCCCATAACTAACCCAAACAACCATCTTTCACCATTTTTCATTTTTCACCATATTGTCATCAATCCTCCAAGCTCCATAACCACTCCACCACCTAAAAAGCCACCACCGGCTTGACTCACCCGTCTTCAAGCTCGCCACTAACCTTCCCAACCATCACCAACAACCCATAAACCATCTCCATTAGCAAGCCAAAAAAAAAAAAAAACAACCAACCGAGCCACCGTGGCTGACCATCACTTTCGCTCAGCGGTGGCACCCACCAAGCTCGCTCCGATCGGACCGCTGCCGTCAACTGCGAACCAGAAGACCAGCCATCGCCCGAACCAGAGCCGCCGTCGACAGAGCACGCCAGCTCGAAGCGAAGTCGCGCAGAACAAGCGGCGTTGACCCGCTGACCGCACCAGAACTGAGCCGCACCGTCGCTGACCCCAGATCCGCCAGTCTGCGCCGTCGTCCACCGCTAAGACCAGGTCCGTCGCATCTTGCAGTCCGAACCAGAAGCCGGCAACCGCCATCCGCATCTAGCTGTGAGAAGCGACCCCGGCCAACCGTCGACACCGCTGCTACCAGAACGACCACCCATCGTGCCACCTCCTCTCCGCCAGCGCCGCCGTGCTCAAGTACCGCGTCTCCGCCTGGTGAGTTTCCTTCACTCTAGAATTTTCTCTTGTTCCGTTACTTTTTCCAGGCCACCATTTTTTGTGTTTTCAAACCAATATTTAATTTGGTTTAGTGTTAGTCTGATATAGGAAATGTGGAATTGCAAAAGTCGTTTTGGGCTTGGACTTGAGTCCTCTCTTCTCTGATGGCTTATAATTGAATGGACAATTTTTTTTCTTTCTTTTTCTTTCTTTTTTTTATGATTGTTAAGCATATATAAAAAAAAAAAAACAAAAATAATAATAATAAAACAAAACAAAAAGTAAAAAGAATGAAAAATAAATTTTTATTTTAAATAAATGCAATGACTAATGATAATGAGTGAATAACGGATGTTATCTTCATGTCATTTGGATCATAAGAGTTTATTGAGTAGTCTAGTGCTAACTTGAACCACTGTGCAAGAATGATTTTAGTTTCAAACAATAAAATTTTCTTTTCAAAAATCTTTTAATTAGAATCAATCAACCCATGAATTATTTTTTACGAAACTACGTGACTTTGAGTTCTCATTGCACTGAGGTTACGTAGGAGCGAGAATTTTCATTCTGTCAAGTCAAAAATTAAATTTTCACAATTTGGTTTTTCTTTTCTTTTAAATAAATAAATAAAAAATAAAAAATAAAAAAAATAATTACAAAGTTTTTTTTTTTTAAGAATGGTAAAATAAATAAATTCGAGATTATTAATTTTTTTGCACAACTGATTTAAGGTACCGTCTCGGATCTTTGCAGGTGTGATAGAGTGCGGATGGGATTAAGTTTTCACCCTTCCCTATCCATAACCGACTCTCGAATCCGATTTGGTTCCAAAGACCATTTTATAAAAAGGTTTTCCAATTTTGCCTAAATTTAAATAAAATTGGTGGCGACTTCATATTTTCAATTTTTAAAATACATGTGAGCTGCTATTTCGCCGCGATCTCGGTCGCGACACACGTAAAGAATAATGAATATGAAAAAATATAATTAATTAAGAGAAATATACAATCTAATAATAGTCCAAGCATCTGAAAATGCTATAAGAGATATGATAATAAAAGTGATGTCATCTCATACATATCTCATAAGAATGACAATAAGTAAATATAAAATTTCAGACTCCCACTAACCAAAACATCAAAAGACTTAACTAAATCCATATGAGCTACGTGATTCTGAAAAGCTCTAACAGTTAAGCCTTTAGTTAGTGGATCTACTAACATGTTCTCTGTAGCAAGATGCTCAATTCGAGTCTAAAACTCCAAAATTTTCTCTCTAACAAACATATATTTAATATCAAAATGCTTTGAGCGAGAAGAGCTTATGTTGTTTTGAGAGAAATGCACAGCAACAGTATTATCGCAATATATCACAAGTGGCCTAGATATGCTTTCAACAATATGAAAGCTAGAGATTAAGTTTTTTAGCCACATCACTTGACAATTAGCCACATAGCAAGCGACATACTCTGCCTCCATGGTAGAAGTAGTTGTAAGAGTCTGTTTAACACTCTTCCAAGAGATAGCTTCTCCTGCCATCATAAAAAAAGAGCCAAAAGTAGGCTTTCGGTCGTCAGGGCAACTTGCGAAATCAGAATCAGAATAATCAATGACCTGAAGTTGATTAGACTTTTTATAGGTGATGATCACATATTTTATACATTAATAAATTCTCATTTTTAGTCATTTACACTCTCTATATACTTAATTGATTGAGTTTGGTTATGTTTTGTAAGTTTGGATTCAAATTGAACTTAATTGATTTTTCTAGCATTATTTGGGTCTTACATTGTTTCTATTTTTCTGCCATATCTTGAGTTCTAGATGTGTAAAAATTATGTATCTTACCTTGTAGGAAAGATAAGAGAGAGCTCTACAACTTTCATGAGAGCTCCAGGTAAAATATGGACATCTAGAGGAGCTAAATGGGCTTGAAAGTCAGAACACAAGTTTTGTGACTGGAACCTGAACAGTGTGCAGTAATCAGAGCATAACTCGGGCTGTAAGAACTTTCTTGGGCTGAAATTTGGAGAATTGAAAGTTAAGACTCATATAGACAACTTTCATGAAGAACATAAGAGCTCATTCAGACAGTTTGGAGGTGATATTGAGTCTGGAAGTCAAAACAGATATGCTAAAACTGGCCCTGAACAATCTGCAGTAATTGGGTCATATCTTGGGCTGTAGGACGAATTTTTGGATGACTTGGTGGCATTGGAAAGCTGAGACAAAATGTTACAACTTTCATGAATACTATATTGCTTCATTCTGATGGCATCCATGAGATCAGTACTGAATGATTTCGGAGACAAAGAATCTCAATAATTTTCACTCACCATTTGGCATTTTTCACTCATCCACCTACTCCTCACCTACTCTTAATCAGTCTCCTTGTCATTTTGTATCTTTAATCTTCTATAAAAGGCTCTATTGGCTGGTCATTTGGGGGACTTTGAGGTGAGGCTTAGTTTTGAGAAGTTATGGTCATGCTTATTTATTGTTTTTCTTTGTTGTAATTTTCTCTTACTCTAAATTAAAGCTATGTTCATCTTTCTCTTCTTCTCTCTTTCTTTCTTCTTGTCTATGAGTAACTAAATCTTCATCTTGCTTGGGTGAAAGAGTGAAGCTCTTGGTAATGAAATAAGGTTAGATTATTCTATTTCTTGTACTTAAATGATATATTATAAAGTGGACATTATATGCGTTGTATTTTGTTTCTAATCAATTTAGAAACTTTCTTTGTATAATGGAGATCTTGATTTATTGTAGACAATAGGATTGACACAGTGAATGCTTGAACTCATTTACAAATGTTGGTAGATAATTAAAGGAATTATAATTTGATTGCATATATAATTAAACTTTGAATGTTATATTTTCTTATTGGAACCTCTGTTGTGTGTGGATTTTAATTGAGTTATAAAGAGAAATAATATTGCTTTTAATTTATTACCAAGAGTGGATCTCCTAACCCAAGCAAGTTCTTAAATTTAATTGTGAACAAGTTTTATTATTTTTTGTGACAAATATTTTTCTTATCTCAAATAATTTCTCTTCATCAATTCCCTGTGGATCGACCTCGGACTCTGAAAAATTTATTACTTGAGACAACCTGCACTTAGGTTTGCATCCTTAAATCTCGCAATCAATAGGTCAACAAATAATCCTTAGTTCCCTGCAAATATCGCATGACCTTTTTCACGGCTTTCTAATGACCCAAACCTAGGTTGCTCAAGTATCTCCCTAAAGCATTAACAGCAAAAGCAATATCGGGACGAGTACAAACTTGAGCACACATTAAACTGTCAACAACGGAAGCTTATAGGACTTTTTTTATTTCAACTATCTCTATATCATTTTGAGGACACTGAGATTTAGAGAGTTTATCACCTTTTTGAACAGGTGCAGCATATGGGGAGCAAGAATGCATGTTAAATCGCTTGAGGATCTTTTCAATATATCATCTCTGAGACAATCTAAGAATGCCACGTGACCTATCACGGTAAATCTGGATGCCTAAAACAACTGAAGCATCACCAATGTGCTTGATATCAAAGTGGCTACTCAATATCAGTTTTGTTTCAGTCAAAAGTTTAACGCAGCTGCTAGCAAGAAGAATATCGTTGACATATAGAACAAGAATTATAAAATTGTTCTCACTTGTCTTCAAATAAATGCACTGATTTGAGGCATTTTCTTTGAAGCCAAAAGAAGTGAGAACTTGATCAAATTTCAAATACCATTGCTTGGATGCATGTTTTAGTCCATAAATGAACTTTTTAAGTCTGCAAACCAAATGTTCCTTACCTGTTTCAACAAAACCATCAGGCTGAACCATATAAACATCATCGGCTAAATCTCCATTCAGAAAAGTCATCTTCACGTCCATCTGGTGAAGTTCTAAATCAAAGTGAGCTACTAAAACCATAACAACTAGAAATGCATCTTTTGTAAAGACGGATGAGAAAGTCTCCTTATAATCAATGTCTTCTCTTTTACTATAGCCTTTTGCTACTAGTCTAGCTTTGTACTTCTCAACTCTACCATCTGGACTACGCTTGGTTTTGAAAACTCATTTGCACCCAACGGGTTTGTAACCAACTGGCAACTCCACGAGATCCCAAACAGTATTATGAGACATAGAAGACAATTTATCATGCATAGCATTTAGCCAATCAGAAGCATGAGTGTTAGAGATTGCCTCCTTAAAGGTTATAGGATCATCGTCATCATGGAGATCAAACTCGTGGATACACTGCATAATCATCTGGTATAGAAGACCTGCATACTCTCTGAGATCGTCTTAATGAGACTACTTCAGCAGTGTCATCTGGTTCCTGTTCATCAGCTGGTGGTGCCACAATATCATTTTCTCCTCGAAGAGCCTGGTCATCATAATAATTGACTGGAACCATGATATCTGTAGGAAGTGAAACAACCGGTACAGGAACTACGGTCTGATCTTCTTTAAGGGTGACTGGTCGTGGTGTATAGCTCCCACTATCCAAATCATCCTCAAAGAATATCGTTCGGTCAAACTCTATGACAAGCATGGAGTGAGAAGGACAATAGAATCTATAACCTCTAGAGTCCACGTAGTAGCCAATGAAGAAGTTGCTAACAGTTTTAAAATCAAGCTTCTTCTGCTGAGGATTATAAGGTCTAACTTCTGCCTTACAACCTCACACATGAAAATATTTCAAACTCAGCTTCCTTCCAGTCATCAGCTCATAGGGAGTTTTTGGTACAGACTTGATGGGTACTTGATTAAGAATGTACACAGCAGTCTTCAAAGCATCTTCCCAAAGAAAATCTGGCAATGACGAATGACTCAACATGCATCTCACCATATCCATAAGCGTGCGGTTACGTCTCTCTGTAACTCCATTCTGCTCAGGAGTACTAGACATAGTATATTGAGCTTCAATTTCACATTCATCGAGAAATCTGGCAAACGGTCCTGGATTTCTTTCAATTTCATCATATCTTTCGTAATACTCACATTCTCTGTCAAACCTCACACATTTGATCTTCTTTCCTGTCTTCAATTCAACAGCAGCCTTGAAGGATCTGAAGGCATCCAAAGAACCAAATTTTTCCTGGAGAAGATCTATCCAACCGAATCTAGAAAAGTTATCTATAAAGGTAATAAAATACCTATATCCACCCATGGCAGTGGGTGTAATGGGTCCACACATGTCTGTGTGAATCAACTGTAGCACATCATTACACATGTTTGCTCCTTTATTCCTAGTTTTGGCAGTGAACTTGCCTTTAACACAATCAAAGCAAGTATCAAAATCAGAGAAGTCAAGGTTATGAAGAATATCTTCCCTAATCAGTCTTTCAATTCGAGGCCTAGAGATGTGCCCCAAGCGTCTATGCCATAGTATAGAAGAACTCTCGTCACTCCTACTACGCTTACTTCTAACAACAGAGTTAACAAACATATCATCCAAATTCAGCATATATAGCTTATCACACAAAACTCCTAAACCAACGGCAACAGAATTAAAACAAACAACAACTTTTTCATTACCAAATTTAAAAGTATATCCACATTTATCCAAAGCTGAAATTGAAATCAAATTCCTTCTCTGGAAGGTACATAAACAACATCTTTCAACAATAAAGTATGTCCAGAAGGTAAATACAAGGTAACTACTCATATTTCTTCCACTGGTACTCTAGCTCCATCTCCCACAATGATCTTGGATTCAACATTACTTGGCTTCCTCAGGCTTGTGAACCCCTATAAAGAATTCACAACGTGAATAGTTGTACCTGAGTCAAACCACCAAGTATTAGGAGCAACATCAATCACATTTGATTCAAAACAAGTTAGAGTTAGAAGTGTACCTTGCTTCTTAAGTTTCTTCTTGAGAATGTAACAATTATCCACTTTATGGTCATACTTCTTGCAATACTTGTAGTTTCCCTTGAAGAAATTCTTCTTAGACTCTAAGTGTTGAGATACCTTATCTCCTTTCTTCTTATCATATTGAAACTTGCCTTTGTAACATTTCTTTTTCTCATTTTTAGTACCAGAAGTAGAAGTAACAAACTGAACACTATGTAATTTCTCTTTCCTTATAGATTCATCTTCTTGAGAGACAATAGCAATCATTTCATCAACTGTTCACTCATCTTTTTGAGTATTATAAGAGGTCTTCAGAACATCAAATTGAGAAGGGAGCGACTCCAGAACCTGCCAGATCAGATAACTTTTACCGATATCAGCCTTAAGAGACTTCAGTTTATTAAAATAGTGCACTAACTTCATGATGTGCTCATGAACTCCACTAACACCATCATATTTAGTTTTCTCAATCAAAAAAAGATATTGACCCTTCTGAGCTTTATCAAAAGTCATGAATTTCTCACCAACAGATTTTAGAAATTCCTTAGCTTTCTCTCTATCTGAAATGCTCTGTCTAATTAACTTCTCCATGATGTATTTAATCACCTTAAGACACACCCTGTTTGAGTGCTCCCATTTTTCACAAGAAGCCTTTTCAGCAGTAGTGGACTCAGTAGTAAGAGCGAAAAACTCTTCTTCTCTCAAAGTCAAGTCCATATTAGTGATAGCCAAATAGAGATCCAAAGATTCTTTCCAATTCTCAAAGTTAGTCCCATTCAAAGTTTTGACAGAAGTTAATTGTATAGGCAAAGAGGCTGGCATGAAAACAACAAAATGAAACATTTAATATGCACGATGTTATCATGCAACAAGAGAATTAAATGGTTCTGTATGCACAGTCAAATAAGCCCTTTAGAAAAATTTCGTACTTTTCATGATCCCGCCTAAGGGTCCTGAACCATAATAAATAAGAAATATAATAACACAATGCACAAATTTTATATCACTAAAATTTCTAATACCAATAGGGTACTCGAAAGATAATTGACATAAGCATAAATCTAACAGCATATTGTACAATAACAAATTACATTAATAACAACACACTGATAGGATGTAATTACTATTAATGCAATAAAAATTATGATTAAAAAAAATTAATCATTCAACACACAAAATTTGTACAATTGTACCCACTATAGGTGAGTTTACAGTCATACAAATTATTAGCAATTATACTTAATAGAATATGATAAACTCATATTATGTATAATAAAAAAAAATTCAATTTACATATAGATCAAAAATTAATTTCATGACTGTGACACATTAATAGAGAAAGTATTGTATACCAAAGAGCCATTAACAGAGCAAGAAATAGTCACAAAAAAAAAATTTAGGCCCAAAATTTGAGAGTATAATATTTAAAATTACAAATTATTCTTAGATAAATTAATATAAAATATTTACATATGTCCAAAAAATTTACTCAAAACATAAAAATTTGGAGTTTTTGTACATGTACGTACAATTTATCTTTTCTATGCAAACTTGATAAATAGAATATATTCGTCTTTTCTATACAATTCATTTAATGGCTTCACTGCACTTTGAACGAGTATGGCTAAATCCACGATGACGTTTTGAATGTACCCAAACATTCACTCAATTCTAACAAATTACACAACGAAAGGACATAATATTTGGGTATATGAATCAATATTCACTAACAAGAAAAACCCCTAAACTAATTTGATCAATTTAGTCAAAATAGATCTAATCAAAATTAGGGTTCATAAATTAGGATATACGAATTTTATGTTTTAATTATGGAAAAGAAAATATAATAGCCATAATTTGTATCTATTTGGCTCTGATACCAATTGAAAGATTTAATTTCAATTCTATAAACCTAGATCAATAATAGATATAAGATTATAGCATATTAAACGAATTATATTCAAGAAATAAATTAAGAATGTGTACCTGATATGATTCCATAATCCATTGTTGTTCAGTGAAGAAGTCAAGAGAATTTGCGTGTGTAAGAGAAACTGTCCTCAATCCTGATAGGTTTTCTATGCGTACTAAAAACTACCTAATGGGAAAGTAATTTATAACTTACCAGATGAGAGTAGGGACTTCTCAACAGGCTACAAAAATGAACAGCCCAAACCCATCATGGACTACTCACAACAAAAGTCTAAATACAATATTCATAAGATTGACCAAGTGCTATATTATAAATATAATCTCATAATTAATATATTAATGATTTAAATAATATTTTAATTATTAATTAATGCTAATCCACATAACATATATATTTAAATTAAAATTTAACATGATTTGCAAGCGTTCGTTTGAAATCATCTTCAAGTTGAGTAGAAATGAATGTGTTTGGCTACTAACAAAATTCATGGCAAAAAAAAAAATTAATTATAAGTTATATAATTGATTTTGAGAGAAGTATAATTTTTTGTTTCTCATGTGATATAAAATCGATTTTAAGTGTGACACAAGAAAATTTAAGAAACAAATTTATAATCACATTTTAAAAGTGATTCTGCTTCATCATTCAAACAAAATTAAATCAACAAGGGTTAGTGAACTGTTAAGCGAATTGTATTTTTACAGAGAAGATTAAAGTTCAAATTTTGGAGAAGACACTAAAGTTCAAATTTTGAAAAAGACAATTGTTGAGATAATTTCTTAATCACAACAATACTTAAGTCACGTTAGTCTCATAACAATATCTATGAAGATACTTAGTCAAAGACAAAGAAAAAAAATTTAAAAAATTTCTAAACTACTTTACCATCCTATACACTGGCAACATTTTTTTGATCTTGACGTACGAGCTTGGTGTGAATGTAACCTAACAGGAGATATAGGAGGAGATGCTAAGGTGAACTGTTGCCTTCTCTTTGTTTATATGGTTTGGTTGCAATGGCCAACCCGAAATAACCTATAGTCTTCAATGAAGGGAGTGTGCATGTATCTAACGTAGTGTACCGAGCCAAACAAATGGCTAATGAAATAAGTTGTGTAAGTAATATTGTAAGTAACCTAGACATTAACACCAGATTATGCTACCAGCAAATTGCACATTTGGTTGGACGTTTACTGAGGATGGCTGGGTCAAATGTAAAAGCGAGGGCTCTTGTAGGGACAGTGTTGGTCGAGCTGGGTGTGGTGGAGTCTTTCGTGATGCTACGGGTACTTGGGTGTATAGGCTAGTGAGGATCTTGGGGTTATCCCAGTGTGATCAATTCCAAGCTATGGGTATCCTTTTTTACCCTGCATCTGGCCTGGGAGAAAGTGTGACTTGGCTGTGTTGTGGGTAGAATACTATAATGTGACTCACAATCAGCTGTGAAGCTGATATTGAAGGGATGTTGGAACACTCATCCTTGTGCTTATTTGGTTCGTAGAATTGACACTCTCTGTAGGACGGCATAGGAAGTTAGAATATCTCATGGACATATGGAAGGAAATAGGGTAGCAGATTTAGCTTACTGGGTTCTCCTAATTGTTTCTCTTGAGCTTCATGGGTTAAATTCTCCTCTTCCTCCTAGATGTGGTACTAGTCTTATTAATGATTTAAAAGGAGTGTTTTTCCTGTGTAACTCAGTAATTTGGGTCTATCCTTCCTTTTTTTCTTATTAACGAGTAATTTGAGAATCTGTCTCGTTATTTCGTTGAACCAAAATATATTTAATTTTATTTAATTCATTTATAAAATTATTTTATATATTATGAAAATATTACCATCATATATAATATGATTTAACATTTATTTTACGTTAATATATAATATAATTACGGTATACATATAACATTTTTCAATGTGAGTATTAGTCAACAAATATTTCATATTTTTTATTAAATGCTTTTTTTACAACATAAATAAATGTAATCATCATTATATTAATATTTTACTTTTTTATTTTAATATTTGTATTTTTAGTTTCTTAATCTGTATTCTAAATACATTTTAAAAAAATATATAAAAGAAAAAAAAGCTTGATGAAACAATAAATTCTAACTTTGTCGGTGGATTTTATAATTTACAAAATAAATTTTTTCCAATCCAAAATAGCGTTATTTGAGGCGATGGAGGAGAACACGTGGCGTCCAAATGAAGGGACACGCACAAAAACGAAGTGTGTGAGTGTGAGCGCTTAAAAACATGTTACAAGAAAGACATACTCGTGTCACTCTGTGTGTGCGTTAAACCAAAGCAAGCCTTCATTCCAATTCCAAACCAAAGAAAAAAAGGCGAATGAGAGCAACTTGTACCCTTTCTTCCTCTTCCTATTCGATTCCATCGATTCCCTTCTTCTTCTTCTTCTTCCTCTTCCTTTCCCTCTTCTCGGTTCGAGGATCGTTGGGAGACTGCTCCGAATACCATCACGCTCCAATGGCCACGCTCGGAGGTGTGCGCGATTCCCATGGATCTCAGAACAGCGCCGAAATTGAAGCCCTTGCTCGATTCGCAGTCGACGAGCACAACAAAAAACAGGTTCCCAATCCTCCTTGTCTTTCCTTTAAAAAAAAAATGGACAAATAAATAAGTTTTAATTTTTATGTAATTATTTAGCGTCCTTTTGTGTTGATTCTTTGATTGTCTGTTCATTTGGTTGTGATATTCGCAAAATGAGTTAATTTAATTAAATGACAAATTTACTTGAACCCATTATTCTCATGTTCAGTGTGATGAATAATGTTTTTATGTGAACTAAAGTGTTGACCTCATGTTGAATGAATGGTTTTGAAGAATGCGCTTCTAGAGTTTGCAAGGGTGGTGAAGGCACAGGAACAGGTTGTTGCTGGTACACTGCATCATCTTACTCTCGAGGCTATTGATGGCGGTAAGAAGAAGATCTATGAAGCCAAGATCTGGGTGAAACCCTGGATGAACTTTAAAGAACTCCAAGAGTTTAAGCATGTTGGTGATGCACCATCGTTTACCTCTTCAGATCTTGGTGTCAAAAAAGGTATATCATCTTCTGAACCGCCCATTTATAAGTGCTGGCTGCTTTTAAATGAACTAGGAGTTAGTTGTCTTGGTTTTGGTTATGGACAATGAGGCGAGGACCAATTAATGGAAGATGGAGTATTATCATTGAATCTAAATGCGTTGAAGAAGTCCTAAAGTTGGGAAAGATGAAATTTTTAATGGTTTCATGTCTTATAGGAATATATAATCTCATATTTAGTGCAACATCAGGATGTGAATATATTGAGTTTTCTTTGTGTTGGGATTTGCATGGACTGTTATTTATCCATGAGCAATTTCCATTGAAAACGTAGAAAGAGGCTTTTAGGAGGGAGGTCTGATTATTCTCCTGGTTAACCATTATGGATAATGGTGCTTTCAGTATGCTGGATTATGGTTTCAGTAATTTTAGAAGTACAAAGGGACAATCTAGCTTGTTATAATCATAGTCATAATTAATGTATAACGTTCTGTGTCATTTGCCTGGCTTATGGTTGCTTCCCTTCTCATGTATCATTTGTAGAACATATGAACCCCAAGTTTTTGTTAATACACTCTGTGCTGGCCTGTTTTGTTATCAGATGGCCACAAACCAGGATGGCAATCTGTACCAACACATGACCCTCAAGTTCAGGATGCAGCAAATCATGCTCTCAAGACCATCCAGCAGAGGTCTAATTCGCTTCTTCCTTACAAGCTTCATGAAGTTGTTGATGCAAAGGCTGAGGTCAGTGCCTTATTCTGTGTTCTATGAAATTTGCTTGGTCTAGTTTGTTTTTTCAACTGGTTTTGGAATGTCACATGGTTTAGTTGAGTTGAATTGTTGGTTGTAATTTGATGTTTAAATTTGCAGTGCTAGAAAAAAATTTGTAATGCAGATTAATTATTTCTCAGAAAATTATATGGATGGTCTATAGTTATGGGAGAATTTGTGATTGTTATTTTTTCTGTAATCTGATTTTTGGTGTAGTGTTCATCTTGGCAAGTTCTCATTGCTCATTTTCTTTGACCTGATATTTTAGACATTTTTATGTTACCTGCATGCTTGTTTACCAGAAACCTTTCTGTAAAATATTTATCATATAATGTTTTTGGTATTATGCTATGAGCTGCTTACAACATACTTTGGAAGCTGCTTTTGTCATCAAATTTCTGAGACCAGCAGAGCACTGATTAGTTAGTTAGTCAGTCCGTTGTGACTTTAGTGTTATTTATGTGATTTATATTTTTAAATGGTTATATATTGGATTTATTAAATAAAAATGTCTTTTCAATTTTTTCAACTCTAATTATATTTATTTTCTTGTTTAGTATATGCTTTCTTTGTTGGTATAAGTTCTACATGCTATTTTTATTTGGGTTCTTGTTAAGGATTCCAAAATAGAAAGTTTTAAATGAGAAAGTAAAGCTTTTTCAATTTCCAATGTATTGAATGCCTTGTGTTCATCTAAAACTTCCTATTTTGGGCACTTGTTAGCAAAACCCTAAAGAGGCTAGAGCAAAGCCTAAAGAGGCTAGTAAGTAAAAACTCTTTTCCAAGGAAGTAATAACCCCTAAAGAGGCTAGAGCAAGGCCTAAATGAAGATGGACTGAATTATTGATTGTGTCATAAAGACCCTTATGTCCCCGCCCCTCATAAAGACCCTTGTGTCCACGCCCCAATCTACCCCCCGAGGAATATGTGCTTCTAAAAGATCTTTTATACTGTGCCCAATACCGAAGTTAGTTCTATACATATGACCAGCAACGAGAAAAAGAATTGCAATAGCTAAATGATGGTGTGCAATATCGGTCAGCCATAAACTTATGTTTGCGGATGAAATCCCCCAAGAAGTGTTAGAATGGAAGTTCCTGCTCCTTGGGTTACCAAATAAATGACTATTGGAATTGGGGTTTTGAGCATAGAGATTCCACTGACTTGTAAAATGTGGACCTAATCCTTGGGGATGTGGCAATACACTTAAGAAATTATTCCATCGAACATATTCCCCCCTGGATCCCGGAATAGCGACATGGACTAAATGCCCTGTCCAAGCCAAGGAACTGACTCCGAATAGTCCTGACAAATGATGATTGAGGCGGGATTCGGCATTTTTAAACCATGAAATGCTCAGTTTCCATTTTATGCACTTGCGTGTTGTTTGTTATCTTTTGTATATGATCATTGTTATTTACATAGAGATAATAATGCATGATGGATAAGGTTCGAACAAGCTCATACTTTTCAGAACAACAAAAAGGCAAACATAGGGTAAAGAATGGACTTGCCCTTATCTGGTTTTGTGAATTCCCAATGTTATCGATTTCAATTGTTTTGGTTTGGCAGTGTAATTTAAATCTTTACTGATTGATTCATTTCTCTTTCATGTTGTTCATATATATTCAATTACCAGTTTTTATTATACCAGACAAGTAATTAAGTAAAGAGTTATATCTGGGTTCTTTTATTAAGTATAGGGAGGACTGTAGAAGTGTCTACACACATGAACATTGATATACATACATACATAGACACTTTATATCAGTAAAAAGTTATATATTTATTGTTTCGTCTACTGCTTATGGAATGAAATGATAGATAGAAAGATCAAATGAAATGGCAGTTTAATTTAAGGTACAAGTTGTCTAAAAGAAAATTATGGATTAAAGTTTAAGGTAAAAAGCCTACTTATGCGCAAGATATGCTCCTTTATCTGATGTCTTTCATTATTTTTTTATTCTGTTTGTTTATATACGAGTTTCTCTTATGTTACTCTCCCACCAGGAAAAAAAGATGTTATAAAATTCCATAAGTGTGTTTGTTTCCATGAAAACCTATTTTAAGCATTTTGAATTCGAAGTGATTGATTTTCTCCAATCTGAGCTTCCTACGGACAGAGACAATTTTGTTTACATATTTAAATATTTATTAGGTGTCTTCCCTTTTTGAGTTCTCAGTATTATAGTATGAGAGAACTGTTAGTTAATCAGTGAGCGATGGCTAGCAGTGTGTTCTTGGTGTTAGGTTATTGCTCCCAAAGATATGTAATTTAGTGATTAAAACCTTGGATTAGAACTAATCTGCATTTGGGCTACTGGATTGCTTACAAGCTTCTTTTATGATTGTCGAGGCGTATCCCTAGGGTAGTTACTGGTGTATCATGGCTGATGGTTGTCTAAATTGCTGTGCAGGTCATCGATGATTTTGCAAAGTTTAATTTGCTCCTCAAGGTCAAGCGGGGAGACAAGGAAGAGAAGTACAAGGTAGAGGTACACAAGAATAACGAAGGGGGGTTCCATCTAAATCAGATGGAACCAGATCATTCCTAATCCTGACCTGAAGCTTGGTCACGGTAGCAATATAGGCCCCGTTGGCCCCTAAACATACACGCTTTCTTGATATATGGGATGTATGACTCAACACACAATTAATACTTCCTCGGATATTGCTCTTATGATCTATGTTTTATGATCTATGTCTTTACAATATGTTAGAGCTTAACCCTTTTCCTATGTGCCTTGACAACTGATTCTTGTTTTGCAACGTGCGTATGGGCTCATATAACAAGGAAGCTACCATGATCTACGTTACATTTTTAACTTAATACTGTGGTTATTGAACTTCTTACCAAAAAAATTGTTAGTATGTGTTTATTGAACATTTTACCAAAAAAATTGTTCATTTTTCTTAAACATACGACTAACTGATTTGAATAAAAATTTTAGTTGAATTCTATTTAACATTTAATATGATTACTTCTTTTAGGCTTTAAATTTATAACCCACTGAACCCAAGCATATAGTTAATAATATCAGGGGGTAATTTATTTTTTGCTTATATTCCGAGTACGATTGATGAAGGTGGCTCATATACTTTTGTCCTATGGAAAATTATAAAATAAGTAACGGAAGTGAAAGAAAAATTCAAGTCAATGCTAAAACCAGACTATCTATGAAGGCTAACAAGTAACAATCAGCAGTGAAGAAATTTAGTTAAATGAAAGGAAGAATCTTAACTGGGAAATCCTGATTGGTTCACAGTTTAGACAGAAAAGAAAAAAGTTCAATGGTCAATATGTTACTAAGCACATATTTGATTTTGTTTAATTAGAGTTTTTAAGTCAAAAGCTCTTTGTACATCATTTCCCTCTTAATTATAAACAAGTTAATGCAAGCACGTACTAAAATCTAGTTCGTCACAAGTCATGCTAACAAGGAGCCTATTAACTATTCTAGTGAAGACCTAAGCTAATTCGGTTCCATCCCATGCTCATTCCCTCTTCTTGATTGATCATTCCTTGCTTTATCAAAACAACCCTTCCTTTTTAATCCATCCAATATTCTTCCCTGTCTATCAATCTATCAGGAACGCCTTTCTCAAATGGTCAAAGGAGCAAGTGTAGTCCTTCTTCTTTTGGTTCAAATGAACCTGTAAGCCAATAAGTAAAGTCCTTGTGGGTAAGGTGAAATGAAGAAGTTGAGGTCAGTTTCCTTATATATATGAAACAAAGGAAGAAGAAGAAAGAAACTCTTGTACTATACCCCAATCAGCCATCAAAATTCAGCGAGGTATGAAAGCTCATAACCATTGTTTAATTTAGTTGTAAAGTTTTTAAATTCTTATCATTTTATTTAAATGATAGATACTATGACATTTTTTGAATAGGTTATATAAAAATTTCTCGAGAAAATTGACATAATAGCAACAATCTTCATCTAGACTTAAGGAATCTAACCATCATGACCAACTCCATGTTCTTTTCAAAGGAACAACAAACTCAGATTAAGTTATAAAGATTTGTCAATTAATCTTGGAAAACATATTAAAATTTCAACCTGCAAAAGAGACCATATTAACCTCATCAGTATAAATCAATGAAAATGAGTTTTGTTATATTCTTGTGAAACATCTTTTTAATAATCTTCCTAACACTTAATAAAAAAAATATTAAATAAAAAATAGATGTATTTAATATCTTGAAAATATAGAAAGTATTCAGTATTTTTTTTTATTTAGTAATTAAGATGATTATTAAGATGATATGTTAACAATAAGCGATTGGGTTAAGGTGAGGTGGAAGGGGATCATAATCTCTAAGGTTAAAAATATTTCTTAAACATCTCTTGATTTTTTTTAAATTTTTTATACAATTTGATGTTTGGCCCCTCTAAAAGAATAAAATTAGTATTTAACCTCTTAACTTGAAATTTCTGTCTTTGCCCTTGCTGACAATATTGGACTTCACAAATAAATAGTTGCAGGCAATTTGAAATTAATTGTGTTAGCTCACATATCTTCATCTTATCCCTTCACTTTTCTTTTCTTTTTTTTTTCTCTCCTCCTTTTTGTCTCACTCATCCACGACTCAACTTTGTTTTGTGTGTTATCTGTATCACATGATTTCTATACATCAATCGTTTCCCTTTCAAAAGAAAGAGATATCATGAATACCATGAACTTGGTTTATATCTCCAAGATAACGGTTACAAGGTAAGAGAGATAGTAGATGAGAGTCTTTATTGCATCAAGTTTGTTTATTTTGCAAATGCATGATATTCATTATTCTGAAGTGGATTTAGAGGGATACCTGACATAGACACGTCACGGTGGTTTAAGATAGTTTTCTCCTTATGTAGCTTCAGCAGAGCAAGTTGGTCTAAGGGGGTAGGTACCTGCAAATAAACTCTAATACTCAAGTCAAACAGTACACAAGTAGGGTTTATACAGTGAAATACTAGATACCTGATTAGGGTGACTTATCATAATATTTATAGAGCGTGACTGAAATCGTAATGTGATCAGTATTTAGTACAAGTATTTAAAATTCGTATCCTGTTAGAAATCGTCTTCCTTTTATTGTTAGAGAAGATCCCTATAATATAGGAACGTTGATATTGTAATCAGCAGTTTGAGGCAGTTATGAGTCCTATAATCTCGTAAGATCTCGATTGGCAGTTACGGATATCTTATGGTATGTTCACTGCATAGATCTAGTGATATTGATATTATGACTCAATGTCGTAGTCCATTAACTTTAGTTCTGGGGTCCTAACCACGTGTCACCAAGGCTTGGTTAGGGTATTCACTGTAGAGGCCGGTGATACGCATGTTGGGTTTGTTCCCACTAGACGGGATCCTAGATCACGGTCCACAACATTCACATTATTAGTATGGATAAGATTTTTTGGTTTCAAGGGGGATGTTGAAAGCTCCATCACTGTCATGCTGAGTTCATTTGCATTGACACGCTATCATGTCAAAATCTACAGCTTTAGATTAATGATTGCTTCACTGAGCTCGCTTGCATCCCAAAAAACTCATTCTCTACTTTTCACAAAAGACGAGGTTGATTCAGTTTGCCAAGTTCTATCCATGTAAGTTTTCACCAAATGATTTGTTGATCAACAGTGCCAATCAGCAGTGTTACTTGCACAAAGACAGACAAGTAACACAAGAACCTCACAATTGGTATTTTTTTAATACTTTTGAGAGTATCGCTCTTTTCCTTTTTGGGTAACAAATGAGTAAATTTTAAAAAAAATGCCTGTCATTTCTATTTTTGCTTTTTTCTGTAAAAATATTATTTCTCTTGTTGATACTTGAGACTTTTATTAATGATATCCGAACTAGTGCTGAATTTCCGTCTTGAAAAGGATTAACAATCCCGCATAAACACTAGTTGAGACTGGAAGAAATAGTTATAGTTATTTGCAGTTATATTAAATTGGATTTGGATGCATAAAATTCACTCCATATGGAGATGTGATATACATTGTAGGCCTAAAAGTGCACGAAGCTAACATTACTGGTTAAGAGAAAGATAAATCAGCTACACGACAACATGTGCTAACAAAGACAAACATGACAAAAAAAAAAAGGGACATTCAGATCTTTTTTCAGCCAACAACATGGAGCATGTTTTGACAGCTAGTGGATAGTCATCATCATCATAGCACTAGTATGTACTTATTCTACAGTTATCATGAGCTTTCACTAATCTAATCGCCAAAGACTATATTATTTACCCTTCCTCATCATAATCCTCCTCATCCTCTTCTAGTGGCCTACCAAGGTGTGCAAGCTGCATAGAGTCAATGGCCATCTTGTCCACATCAGAAAGGGACCAGCCTGGAATTTCTTCATGCTTGCTCTCTGTTGCAGGTTCAGACAATGAGGCATTAGCTGCTGTGCTAGCATTTTTGTCCTCGTTTTCGTTCATGTTGGCATTCAGATCAATATTACGGAGTGACTCAGTGCTATCAACAGGGACTTCAATATCCCCCTTCGATAACTCCTTTGACTCTGAACCATTATATATTGCCACACTTGTATTGGTATTATGTTGGTTGCTTTGCTGAACAGTAGTGCAAGGCTCAGATTCAGCTTCCTGATGATGTGTCTCTCTTTCTACAGTTCGAGACCCTCGACCACGGCCTCTTCCTCTACCTCGGCCTCTTCCCCTACCTGTACTGCCAGTGTGGCTCAACTCATGCTGGAATAAAAGAAAAACATTATTGACCAAAACAAAATATAGAATTCCTAGATTAAAGGACTGCTAGGCATGAAGCCTTCTTCTCACAGGACCTATTATTCATTCCTGCAAGACTTCAAGGAATTGATTGTCTTGTGTTCCATACTAAAAACTAGAGTTATTGAACAGAGACCAAAATTATGTTTTTCTGCACAATAATATTACTTTTTCCATAAAAATAGTTAGACATAAGTGGACATTTATGTTACTTGTACGAAGTGTTTTCTGGAAAATAACTTAAGAGACATGATAGCATGATTGGTGTTGACCCAATGGTTCTGAACAGTGTTTAAGAAACTAAAACTCAGGGAAGGAGGAAAACAGAAGTTGGCCACGAACATCAATACAGAAAGATAATGCGTTATTAAGGGGTCTCATGCAAATATAAGGAAAAATGCAATTACCATCTTGCTTCTCTTAGCCTCTTCATCACTGTCATTACAATCATCAGCAGCAGCTTTCCTGGTAGAGTATAGCATTCTTACGTGCATCAACAACTATATATATAGATAAATCAGACGGGTGTTAAAGAAAAAAAACCAAAGATATTGGACTTCAAACCTTCGTTTTGAAATGGCCCGATCATCAGCACCAGCCTCAGAATGGCCATGGCCATGGCTGTAGTCAGGAACCCTGCTGACAACGTCCCTCAGAAAGTCAAAGACATTATAGCTTTGTACACAGTGTTTTCTGCAATTTACATTTACCACTTGTTAGACAAGTCTTTGGAGTTCGTACTGCTTATTAAAGATCAAATGAGTTGGGGAGGCCGTTAAGAGAAACAGTATAATATCCTAATCAAACAGGACCTGAATATTACATAGTTAAATTAATCAACTTTACAACTGCTAGTGGTGGTTAAAGGCGGTTCCCAAGTGCCATCAACTATTTGGAGTTTTGGGTTAACAAGGTGAACCACTCTAAAATATAGTACACAATTCAGAAGAACGAAAGCAGTTCCATCAATTATTTGGAGTTTTGGGTTAATTACCTAGCTTTCCAAGACTGAATAATTTAGGGAATTTGTGCCCTAATCCATCTAAATCTCCTATCACTCTAGTGCAGGGTGCAAAAAAATTGTGAGAACAATGGTAGAAAATAGACAACATTTAGGAAAATAAAAAGGCTACTTAATATTGTTACTACAAAGTAAAAACCAGGAAAGTGCAGGTTAGGCCACTTGATGAGATGGTTCATAGAAGAAAATAGGACTTGAAGAAGGAAAAAGTCAGTTTATAGACTGCAAGAAAATTAAAAGAACACTATTGTGAAAGGGAAAGCATTAGAAATAAAAAGGCTAGCAAAATAGAGTTACTGCAAACAAGAAAACATAAATGCAAGAGTGCAGGTCAATCCACCAGAAGAGATGTTTCAGGTAGGACAAAAGGAATTGGTGAAAAAACATGAAGTCTTGGTGGCAAATTTATATAAGTACACAGACTGAACTTCATAATAAGTATGAGGAGTCATTAAACTTTTCTGCAATAAATGGGTTTTCTTTTCTTTGTATTCCACACATTCCATACTGATATGTTATATACACAGTTCACCATAATATGGTACTGTAGTTACTTAGTTATGAAAAATGGGCCAATAAAATGAAACATGGTCAAGACTTCCTCCACAAAATAAATTGTTCCATTCTCTAATTCTGCATGCAACTGTTAGTGAAATGAAAGAACCGCTGCTACAAATGTAGCTTAAGAAAACAAAAGTACATTAAATTACACTTAAATTCATAATGATAATAAGCTGCCTATTTTGATGTTCATTTTATCAACTTGGAGTTCAAGTGACCGGACTGTTGGAAGCAAGAACAATGTTGTCATGTAGTATGCTTAGACTATTCAAATAAATGTCAAGGGCATGAAAGAAAAATGGGTTAAAATGAAGGCTTTAGAAACAGAAAAATATATAGCAGCATGCAGAAAAAATGAGAAGATTCGCTCAGTTGAACAGAAAGGTTTCTTCTTTGGAAGTGAAATTGTAGAGATGGCTGCCGGCCAAGTGCCTAAGTGTCAAGCTTAACTCCATCTTGTGATTTTTGAAGTGACAGGAAGTAAGACATAACAATAAAGTTTACCAATCTTTCTTGAAAACAGATCAAGAGAGAAAGAGAAAACAGAAACATGTGCCCTTCTTGGTATTACGAAGTTCAGAGCGATATTGATTCACCTTTGCTCGATTTTGAGACCTAAAATACGCATGGACTTCATCCCAAAGCTGCCATAAGTGCACACAACCAACCACACGTGTTCGAAGAGGATCAGAGAGCGATGACAATAATCATGAGAACAACATTTGGTCTTACTGTTCCTAATCCAAATATGCATTATTTAAACGACCAACATTTCTGTCTAAATCTGACAGAAACCATGGAGGAATGTCAGGATCCACTACAAATCTCTGCAAACGATGTGCTTTAATTGTAGCTTCGAACTGTTGTTTCCAGACTAAAAGTTTTTCTCGTCAAGTTTGACTGAAATCGAATGAATAAAACTAGTCAGAGTTGAAGACCGAGGAACTAGTGGAAAAGCATCTGCAACTGGTGGTGATGATTGGGCTTCCATAATTATAGGTTACACATACACTTTAAATCTTGATAAGCAGAAACTCAGATCCAGAATACACAACTTCACAATGCAAGTACACAATGCAGATTGCGCAGCTCACAATTCAAGAACAGTATTCAAAACAAGATCAGAATGAAGACGCAACTCAGAAACCAAGAACGAAATTCAATAACGGACTCAGATTAAAACAGAAAACTTAACTTCAGATCACACTGAAATCAAGAACGAAATTCAGATCGCAGCTTCCGCTGCTTCAGATTCAGATCGCACAGCTTACAAACGTAGATCAGACATACGCAGATTCAGATCGTACAGAATGAAGCAGAAAGATCGCAGCTCACAAACTAAGATCAGATCACACAAATCACAACAAGCGCAATTCACCCAGAGCAAGAACGAAAAACCAAATTTGAAGCAGAAGAACGCAGCTTAGATCAGAACTAGCTCTCCCAGAGCAAGAACGAAAGACCAGATTTGAAGCAGAAGAACGCGACTTAGATCGGAACTAGCTCTTTGATACCATTCTAGAAAACAGATCAAGAGAGAAAGAGAAAACAGAAACGTGTGCCCTTCTTGGTATTACGAAGTTCAGAACGATATTGATTCACCTTTGCTCAATTTTGAGACCTAAAATACGCATGGACTTCATCCCAAAGCTGCCATGAGTGCACACAACCAACCACACGTGTTCGAAGAGGATCGGAGAGCAATGACAATAACCATGAGAACAACATTTGGTCTTGTTGTTCCCCATCCAAATATGCATCATTTAGATGATCAACATTTCTTTGCTTATTCAAATAAGGCACTCTATGGGTTGAAACAGGCTTCTAAGGCCTGGTTTGAGAGATTGGCAGCTTCTTTGCTTAGTTTTGGGTTTAAGTCCAGTTGCTATGATCCATCATTTTTCATTCACACTAGTTCACAACACACTACTTATGTTCTAGTATATGTGGTAATGTGGATGATATTATTGTGACTGGCAGCTCTTCAACTTTGGTACAGCAGTTGATCACTAAGCTAAATAGAGAATTTGCCTTTAAGCAGCTAGGGAAGCTTGACTATTTTCTTGGAATAGAAGTCAAACATTTGGCTAATGGGTCTATTCTTCTCAGTCAAAGTAAATATATCATAGACTTGTTGGATAAAGCTAAGATGACTGATGCCAAAGGCATAAGTACTCCTTGGTAACTAATACCAAGCTGTCTAAACTTGGAAATAACTATGTTGATGACCATCAACTGTATAGGTCAGTGGTCGGTGCTTTGCAGTATGCAACAATCACTAGACCTGAAATCGGTTTTAGTGTGAACAAAGTATGCCAATTTCTTAGCTCTCCACTTGAGGATCATTGGAAGGCTGTTAAACGGATTTTAAGGTATCTCAAAGGCACTATTGCTCATGGTTTGCTACTCTAGCCTGCAAGGTCATCTAGTTCTCTTACTCTGCATGCCTTTTGTGATGCTGATTGCGTGTCAGATCTAGATGATAGAAGATCAACTTCTGGGTCATGTATTTTCTTGGGCCCTAATCTTGTTTCTTGGTGGTCGAAGATCCAGTACAAAAATTGAGTATCGAAGCCTTGCAGCCACAGCTAGAGTTAATCTGGATCCAATCATTGCTACAAGAACTAAATGTTGTTGTACCAGCTCCAGTTGTTCACTGTGATAATCTTAGTATAGTGCTACTTGCTCATAATCCAATTCTTCATGCAAGAACTAAGCATATGGAATTGGACATATTTTTTGTTCGAGAAAAGGTTCTCAACAAAAGCCTAGTAGTCTCTCATGTTCCAACATAGAATCAGACAGCAGATTTATTTACCAAACCACTGTCAAATCTTAGATTTTGTACTTTGAGAGATACACTCAGAGTGTTCGATAAATTTGCCTTGCAACACCCATCCTGAGTTTAAGGGGAAAGTATTAGAGTATATTGTATTAGCTGATTGTTGTAGTATAGTTTAGAGTGTTCTAGAGTCTTAGAGTTAGTTAGAATATTATCTTATTATATTAGTTAGTAACAGAATTAGTTAGGTTAGTTAAGAGTAGTTGAGCTTCTAATAGAAGCTTTTGTCAACTGTATAAATACAGTTGAGAACACTGTTGTAACTGTTAATTTCAGTTTTCTGTTTCTAGAGAATTATCATTAAAAAAAAAACAAAAAAAATAGATGCTTTTCCACTAGTTCCTCGGTCTTCAACTCTCACCAGTTTTGCTCATTCAATTTCAGTCAAACTTGACGAGAAAAACTTTTTAGTCTGGAAACAACAGATTGAACCTACAATTAAAGCATCGTTTGCAGAGATTTGTTGTGGATCTTGACATTCCTCCACGGTTTCTATCATATTCAGACAAAATGTTGGTCGTCTAAATGATGCATATTTGGATTGGGAACAAGACCAAATACTGTTCTCATGGTTATTGTCATTGCTTTCTGATCCTCTTCGAACACGTGTGGTTGGTGGTGTGCACTCATGGTAGCTTTGGGATGAAGTCCATGCGTATTTTAGGTCTAAGATACGCATGGACTTCATCCCAAAGCTGCCATGAGTGCACACAACCAACCACACATGTTCGAAGAGGATCAAAGAGCGATGACAATAACCATGAGAATAACATTTGGCCTTGGTGTTCCCAATCCAAATATGCATCATTTAGACAACCAACATTTCTGTCTGAATCTGACAAATCTACTCCACACCTGGATACATACCCCAATAAGTAAATTGCCTTCTAAGCATAAACACTTCCAAATTACTTTGGTCATTCATACTTAGTTTACATTTCCCCACCTGGTGGAAAAAGGATTTGGTTGTTGTTGTTGTATACTTAGTTTACATTTTAAATTCTTTTTACCGCATCAAGACATCCTAAGAATTTTTAAAAAGAAAAAAACTGACTGTCTGTTTCACTTTTAACTTTCATTTATAACTCAAACATGTAAACAATAAGGAACAATGAGAATTAAAATAAAAAAATCAATAAGTTAAAAGTCACATATAGAGACATTTCTAAGTTCTTGAATTAGTTCTAATTTACTAGAATGGGAGATTGAAGAAAAGTAATACACATCATAATAGTCCTTGACTTACAAATGCAATGAATTCATGGTCTTTGCTCCTCTCTGAAGAGTTATTTCATAAGTACGGTCACAAAGATCTTGCAAAAAAAGCTCTAGAGCTTTAGCTGTAATGCATTCAAATGTAATGTCAACAACATATATAAGAGAAAAAAAAAAGCTCAACCTGCGGCCTAAAGTTGACAGTTAGCCAAAGCAACTCACAAACTAAAACAGGCACTGCCAGTGCTATCTTTCCAACATCCTCATCTGCTTGCATTATCTTCTTTATCCTAGCCTGCAAATTAATGTTTCAAGTTATGTTAGCTCGCCCTAATCTGAAGGATAGTAACCAGTTATGGAAGAAAAGTGAACCAGGACTCCAAATACTATAAATTTCAAAAAATATGTACGTGCCCCCTAATTTTCAATATTGATTCTTCAAACAGAAAATCCATCCATCAAATAATTTTAATACCAAATCTGATCACAGAACCCATACAAATCCAAAATGGGGAAAAAAAACAAAACTCACTGAACCCAAACTAAGCCAAGCACCAAAAAGTAACATCATACAGCTCGATAAGACCCATGTCACTATAAACCCATCTATTTCAATTATCAAGCACCATGAAGCTAAAAAAACAAATCCCATAAATAAAGTAAATTACAAATATTTTACACCCATTATGTAATCCCAGAAATGTTATGTTCAGTTCAAGTACCATAAGCCAAAATAATAATAATAATAAAAAAAAAAAAAAATGTTCAATTAAAAATCAGCAAATTTTTCTTTCACTTTCCATGGGTTTCCGGCCATCCAAACAACATAAATCTACCAAAATATCAAAACTTTACAAACAGAAATAAAAAAAAAACACTTACTGCAGGGAAACGGGTATCAAGCTTCTTCCTCATTGTAACAGATTTTTGGGAGGGAAGGCTGGGGGGAGGACTGAATTGGGGATCAAACGAAGCAGAAGAAGGAGACCCAGAAAGTAAAATCGAAAGCTTTGAACAAAAAGACTGCCCCTATCATCAACAAGAAGAAATCTATGGAACCCATTTCAGATCCATCGGGCACTCTCTCTGATTCAACGAAATATGCCTCTCTGCGAGTTTTGTCAAAGTGACAGCTCGGTCACGTAAAATGTGGAACGACCCAATACCCGGAGAGTATCTACTCCCTCAGAGGAAACGTCTTAAATGCACTTAAATAAAATTGGATGCACCATGTTATCTCACCCATTGATTATGGAGACAAATAGATCAATGGTCGAGAATAATGACCTCTAACTTAGTATATTTTATTTACGAGGGAGAATAAATTTATATCAGTGTAATTTTTTTTTAACTTATACTTATTTTTAATTATTAGATTCACTTTTATCTAATGATTACTTTTAATGAAATAATCTCAACCATTAGATGAAAGTGGATCTAACGATTAAAAATGAATATAAGTAAAAAAAACTTACATTAATGTAAGTCGATCCCCACTCTTTATTTATATATCATTCTATTTTATCTCATTTTCTTTAATTTAGAAGAAAAAATAAGTAAAATTTAGAATGAAATTAAATAAAAAATATATCACCTAATATTATTTTATTTTTATCTTAATTTTAAAAAATTAAATAAAGATAGCTAATCTTATTCTATTATTTTTCACTTAATTTCATCCCACAACACTAATCCAAAGATATTTAAGAGTGTGTTTGGAATGTAATAAAATAAGAAATGATTTAATTTCAAATTTAATCAAATATTTGGAATTTTATTTTTTTCGTTTTTTTTTTTTTGTTTTAAAATTCCATCAATTTTGATAGAATTTTATTTGATTTGAAATGAATAGTATTTTACAATTAATAACTACTTTAACCACCTTTAATAAAGGTTAAAATATAAAATAATAAAATAAAATAAAATTAATTTTTATTTTAATGAATTTCAAACACAAAATTTAATTTATAAATCAATTTAAATCTTATTTTTTAAAAAAATTTCAAACTCAAAATTTAATTTTTAAATCAAATCAAATTAATTCAAATCAAATCAAATCAAATTATTTTCTATTTTTATTCTTTTCAAACACACTCAAATGATTCTGGTTGTAAGGGAAGTTTGTGGGTTGGGATTTCTTAGTCGAGTTGAATCTGCAATGGTGGTTAGATACCTGACTGGTATTTTTGAATCAGAACCCAGACAATGGTTCAAGTTTGAAGTGCCCATTTATCATTGCGTTGCCGGCATCGGCACTGCAGACGACATCCTTGCCGCCAAGTGCCTTGGCCACCTAGACGCATGTCTCTGCCGCAAGTTTGGCAACCCAACGCCATGCAGCGGCCGCCTACTTCGACTTCGTCGGCCGCAGGATCCTCTCCACCTTAGCATTCACCCAATCCCATGGTAGAGGTTGATGAGAAAGAAAATAGGGAGAGAGACTGAGAAGCAGGACTAAAAGGCCAAGCCTAAAATATAATATAACAAAAATTTTGGATAAAAATATAATAATTAACAAATTGGATTTCACCTATTATTACAAATCATTTTGTAGGTGGCTTGTAGAAGCCTCCCTACTCAGATGGTTTGAACTGTGAACAGAATAGATGAAGAAGGAGTTAAAATGATGACGTGTTATAATATAATTTAAAAATGCTTTGAATAAAACAAAAACTGTTAGCTGCACATCTTCACATATCTCACATCTAGGAGTATAAAAAATAGCTGAAATCAATTGTAATTAACCTTAATCAATATATGTAAGATAATATATGTAAGTGTATATAAATAATATTATTGAATATAATTGAGATTTTACTTTTTATTTTGTAAAACTAAAGAAACATATAATCATATGAATTATATTTTATTGTACAAATCTCTAGTCTATTATTTTCTTGGAATTTAGTCTTTGAATAATTTTTATTTTATCATCTTATTGACAATTATAAAAAGATAATTTTCTTTAATATAGTTATTTGTGTAACTATTTTATGATTAAGAAGCAATTGACTTTTGTACATATTATACATTAAATTATGATAATTATGATATATTTTAATTTATTTAGATTCTCACTAATTACTGCATTTATTCGACTGATCACAAATTGTGAAAATCTTTTTTTCCTATCTCTATATCAATGAGTCGAAACGAAAGTTTTTTTTTCCTATCTCTATTATTATTATGTGTAACAAAAATAAAATATAATGTTATTTGTTTATATTATTATATGAAATTAATTTTGATACATTGTTAGTATAAACAAATTTTAAACTATTATTTAATAATTTATTATCACGTCATTTAATAAATTTGATTCCTCATGTACTTAATAATATATTTTTTTAAGATAATACTTTATACACATCACATAAAATCACATCACCTCATATCTGCATGATAGAATTAGAGTATAATTATACAAAAATAAGATGGGATTAACTATAATCAAATAATAAAAATTATGTAAATATAAAATAATTTATGTGTAAATGTATATGTTTAACATTACTCAATTTTTTTATATTTGTATTTAAATCTTTAAATAAGTAATTAATAATGACACTTTTGAAAATACAAAAGTTAAAGACGAAAAAATGAAATGTAGTATAGAAGAATAGATAATAGATAGATATATATGTAAAGGATTTTTGATATTAGTTAGGATTAGTTTATAATTAGTTACTAATAATGTTGACTACTTGTATAAATAGAACTTAGAGTCTCGATAACCAAAGATTCATTTGTGAAGTAAGTTGTGTAATTTTTTATCAATTTCGTTATTTATTTAATAAAAATACGTTTATCTTTATTCAATTTATTCACAAAATTATTTTGTATATCGTAAAAATATTATAATTATATATAACATAATTTGATATTTTTTTTACATTAACATACAATATAAATACAATATACATATTTTAATATACATAAAACATTTTCCATTCTTTATTAGCAATTACCCACAATATTGCACTTTATTTGATATGGTGTTGACGGTTATGGAATCCAATTAAGAATGCACCAATCTATACAAAAAAATTATACGCGTCTAATAAATAACGTGTTAGGCAGTGTCTAATTAATAATATGTTAACTAAGTTATCTAGGCCCTTCCATTTACTTTATTTTTATTAATTAATTGGTGTTTTCGTCTTCTTCAAGAGGAAGAATCAATTGATAGATCAGGTTCTAGTAAGACAAATTTGGAATGGATTATGGGACAAAAAGAAAAAAAAAAATGATGGCTGAATTAAGGAAACATGAAGCAGAAAAGGGGCAGAAATGGATGTAAGTATAGAATCATGCTAGAAACTCTACCTTCAAAAAGGTTTATTGTGATTGATAACTGTTAGATATCAAAGATTCAAGTTTCAAATCCAAAGCCAGAAAGACCACTGCTTCTCTGCTGCCAAAAGTTGAAATTTTGAGCAAGGTTTCTGTGGCTCTTACTGATCATAGCGGTGCTGATTTCCAGCAACAGAGACACGGGAAGACCAAAGAAAAGCATCAGGGTAAGAACGAGAATCAAGTAAGTTCTGCTCTGCACCATCAAGAAGTTAAAAAAAGAGGGAAAATCTCCTTGCTATTTTGTGCTAGAGAAGTGTATTTCAAAACCCCTTGGAGAGTACTCTTATGGGACAAAACCAGAAACAGAAAAAGTGGTTGATGCTGCAGCTCAAAAATCTGAGGAATCTTCTTACTATTCAATGACAAAGGAGATGGTCCCCATTGTTAGCTCTGATGGGGTTACGATTGAAAAGGCAGAAGAGAATAAATTAAAGGTAAATTCAAAATCTTTCATTCAAGAAACTGACAATTCCTTTATTTTTCCATCAAGGAGAAGAAGATGGGTGAATGTCAAATTGTCAATTGGAACTTTCTCTTACTGATAGGAGTAAAACCGAATCGAGTCTAGCACAATACTTTGAAGTTTAGGTTTAGGTTTTGCATGTGAAAAAATGAGATTACTTAAATTTTGTTTATTTATTTAAATAAGTAATATTTAAAGTTTAGATAAAAATTTAAAATTTAGAATTAATTTGTTTAATTTATTTATTATTTGATTATTTTCAAAATCTATTTTAAAAATATTTGAGTTTATTAATTTAGTATTTAATAAATATTTATATTAGAAGATAGAATAAAAAATTAAAAATTAAAAAAAAAAAAACTTTTTTTATTTGTAATTTATTACATAAAAAACTTATAATCTTTTATAAAAATTTTTAATTAATAATAATAATAATAAATTATTATTATCTATATATTTTATTTAAAATTATAATTTTTTAATAATTTAATTTTTACTAATAAATAATATATATACATATACATATATATACAAACTATTCACGAATTTTATTGTTAAACTTATAAAGTATGAGTTTGACTCAACTCTTTCTCTTTTATTTGTTTGATATGGGATTAGCATAGAAACACAATAAAGTGCTTCGCTTTGTGATAAAACTAGTTAGAAAACCCGTGCATCGCACGGCTAAAAACAAATGAAATGAAAGATTTTAAACAACATTAGCTAAAAAGGAAAGAAAAGATCGTGATATCAGTCATGCATAAAAAATGAAAATAGGTGGTAGTGGCAAAAAAAAGTGTAAGTAAGTCAAGAAATGGGCATGTCAAACGTATATAGTTGAACATTAAATCCAAAGTGAAGTATGTTGACATATAGTCCAATTCAATAGAACATATTAGGAAGTTTTCTGGTGTCAATATGTACACACAAGTAATGAAAATGCATTTCCACAATGTCAACAAAAAGTAAAGAGGTTGGAATCAGAAGACTTGTTCGACTCAGGCATTAACTATATATAGCCTTGTCAAAATCATATAGAGTTGGATATTTGGATCAAGTTTATGGAACACAAAAAGATATCTTGAGATACGAAGACAGCTCCATTGTTACCACCGTCTCATATGATCATGCTACAAAATGATTACAGGAAAAATAATATTGAATACATAACGCTGGATTGAAAATAAAATGGACAAAAAAGTATAATTAGTATTTGGAATAAATAATTTTAAGATAATAATAAATACAATACAAAAACAGGGCAAATAAATTTATGCTCACCTCTTTTAAGCAAGTTAGATAATATATATCACAATGACATGCCATTTAAAAGTTTTCAAAAATGATTTTATATCACAATAACACGTTATTTAAAAGTTTTCAAAAATTAAAAATCATTTTGGAAAACGTAAAAATAAAATATTGTTTTTAATAACAAAAGCCAGTGCCAATCGGTGGACCTGGTCATAACGTCATGGTTGAACCGGTAAATCTTTTTTGGTAAAACCAGTATAATTTGTTATATTACTAGACTGAATTGTTTGTTTTTTAATTTATAATAAAAGTTCATTCTTTCCCTTATTAATGTATTAAATATGGGATAAATTAGAGCATGTAATATAATAAAAGTGTGACTCTTATTTATATGGAAAAAATAGTCTTGTATTTCTTTTTTGGGGTGTTTATATTACACATCATTTTTGTTTTTTAATTTATAATAAAAGTTCAAAAATATATCTTAATAGATAGTATTAAATAAATGTAAAAAAGATATATATATTATTTGATGTAAAAATATAAAAATTTATTTATATTAAGAATCTTTATCTTTTTTTTTTTTTTAATTTGTTTGATGTGAGATTATCATAAGATAAATAAAATTTATTCTTTTTTTTATTTATTTAATGTGAGACTAACATAAGTTAGAGAAATATACTAATAAGATATTTTTTATTTAGTGCCCGCATTTAGGATAATTGTAAAATTTGATTATTTCAATAATAGATTATTTTAATAATAATTGACAAAACTTTAAATAATTGATTAAAAAAATAATTTTAAACTATTTTATTTCATTTGAATGTTATAAAAAAATTATTTTTATATATTAAATTACTAAAATAAGTATAAAATAATTAAAAATATTATTTGATTGAGGACATAATAATATTTACATCTCAAAGTAAAAAATAATCTAACAACTTTTTTGTAAAGTGTTCAATTGAGACCAAATAACTTTTTTCTCCAATTAAAAGCTGTTGATTTTTTTCCAACATTTAACCCAAACACGTCACATTTTACTCCAACAGCTTAAAGTTGTTGGTTTAATTAAAAAATTCGGAACCAAACATATTTTTAATACTTATTTTATGTGTTAAAACAAATACTTAATAATTGACAGAATAATCTTATAAAATATGATCAAATATTTAAATAAAAATATCTTTCAATAATATAATTTTTATTTATATATACATAAAATTTAAAATCAAACTCAAAATTATATATTTAAAATACTGGAACCCTTTGGCTCATAATATCTTAACGTTGGTACGTGCAGTAACAATATTTATTTTGGTACAGTTGACAAGAAAGAAGAAAAACTAATTACGAGGGAAGCACGATCCCATAGCATCAACAAGGAGCTAGCTGTTGACTTAGCTCAGGAGGTGGCACGTCCAAGATGGCCATGCGATTATCTCCAAGTGCACCCTGTGTAGCCAAACCATCCATCTAAACAGAAGTTCGCTTCACAAGCGATATGGGTAATATAAATTTCTCACTCCCTTGTAAACATCCCTTTGATATCATCAGCAATAACGGTGCCAAAGATATGAAACTCAACTCAACCAAAGATGAAGTGATAAGCCCCACTGCTTCAAGGCTGTCACTCTCAACACAAATGCGACGGAAACCTCTCTATCCCAAGCTAGATATAATAAGCCTTTCTGTTTGGCTAGGAGGATCAAAAGCCAAGACTCCCAAAGGCACTATCATCAATGTTCAGTTTGAGCAACCCACTCTCAGGACGAAACCATCGAACCAGGCTATTTTGATTGGGCTGAACAGTCTTAGGGGGATAATGGGATATGCTCTAGTATGGTCATCTACATCCAAATTCCAAAGCATGATATGATGAATAATTTCTGAGTCAGTGAGAAGTGAGAAGTTTCCCTTCCAGAACAGCAAGGTTTCTATTCACCCATAGTCACCAACAAAAAATATAATGCAAACTTCACGTTAGCATACCCATCAAACAATTCCGTCATTACCAACATGTTAATCTCTGAAAATAATAAAAGGATTGAACCTGCGCTTGCACCATCACATTAGAACAAGCATTTTCTATGAATTGCGAAGACCTCGAATCTTCTGTGGATGAGGTGGTTATAACCATGTCACTTTCAGCGAGTCTAAACCATTTCTAGAACACCCGATGGTGCATCATTTTGCCGTCAGAAACACCGCTATGGAAAACTGTAGATTTTGCAGTTTCTAGGACTTAGAATATCATTATTATAACAAATAAATCATATTAAATGCGTACATGTTTAAGATATTTTGACAAGAAGCAATTTCATCAATTTGTATTAGTGGAAACGCATATACACTTATATAAGTTAGAGCACTCTACTATTTTAACTATTTGTCTTTTTAACTCTTACTTCAATAAAATCATGCGCAGTGAAGACATATTAAGAATGAAGTAGAGATTCTGTCCTTTATATAATATATCAATAACTTAATTCATTCATCACAGAAAAGTTACTATTACTTAACTTATACTGTAATACAACACATCTATCATTAGGCTCAAGCTCAATAACAATAAATATAATGACTCTCAAACTCGTAATAAATCACATAATTAATGAGTTTTCAAGAAAAAATATTAAACTATCTATTTAACTTGTTTTAATAAAACAAAATGCACCAATTAATGGAATCCCAAATTCAGAAAATTCTAATATTCTTCCATTTGAATAATATTGATTGAGTTTTAATTATTTTCAAAATCATTTTAAAAACAACTCTAAGGTTAAATAACTTTGTGGCCACTAAATAATCTAATAATAATCAGCACAAAACATGATCATATTCACCAATAAAACTATAAGCTAAGAGTTATAAGCAAAGATAAATTATTTTGAGTCTAGTTCACCTATGAACACGTAACTAATAATCTATTGGCATGACCACAAACAAATGTGCTAGTATAGTACATGTCCATATCATAGTATGTGATCTCTTTTTATGCTATCCTGTTTGGATTTTCATTGTGTTTTCCCAAACAAAAACGCAACTCAATCTCCTCAAAGAGTTCATAACATGTTTTCTCACGAAAGATCAATGTTTTTTTTGAAGAAAACATATATATCTCAAGATATATTAATGATACCAAAATAATATTATAACATGAAAAAGTCAAATTTCTCATGAAATTACCACCATGTGCACATAGAAAAGTTTATGATATTTACAAGAGTTTCAAGTACTATCGCAATTTTATCAACTCCCACTAATCAATCACATACATAAACCACCAATGTTTAAATAAGGGATTAGGTAATGATTTAATCAAGTTAACGTAGTTCCACAGTTAATTTTAATATTAACAACATAAATTTTATTCATATAACTTTGACTTTCAAAGATGTTCAAAATCATCTATATAGTGTATAAACATCAACCAATTGTTTAAAAACACAATTGATTAAAAAATACACAGATAATATATACTTTTATACGTCTCGATGGACCATACATTTTAATGTAATGAACATGTTATTAAATCACAATCCCATCTAATGAAGTATGGATAAAGTTAAAGATAAATAAAGACAACTAGTCTTAAATAGCCAACATTTTCTTAAACATAACATTTAAATTTGTACATTTTATCTAAATATCAAGTCATTAGTTGAGCCTTAATCGGACCGGGTTCGTATTTGAAAAATTAAATTGATAAAATTATTTGGTTAGAATTGGGCCAAGTTAAACCTGGCCCACCCCGACCCATGAACATCCGTACTATTAGCTTTAGCAAAAGTAGATCCTTAACATGGTGTACAATCCTCAATAACCACTACAACAAAAAACCCTTTTAGTGCCCATTATTTAGCAGCCATTAAGAACAACCATATGATATTCTTCTATTAGCTTTAAGGCATCTTGTGGTGGCAATTAAGTAAAATGATCATTAATTTCATTTTCGCGGCACACATTTCTCCTTCTCTGCTTTCGTACACACATGCCTCAACAATAATAAACATACAAGTTATCAAGTTATCAATAATCAAATTTTAAACTCGAAATCAAATTTTTTGTCATTTTTTCTCAATGTTTTAAAAATCAAACCGGTGATCAAATTGATGAGAGTTTTGAGTCATGATTTGATTGGTTCAACTAATTAAATTAATAGTTTAACCGAAGTTGAACCAGAGAACATAATAGTGAAAAATCATATTGGAAACATGGTCGATTCAAGGTCTAACCAATTGAACTAGCCAATCCAGTTTAGTTTTTAAAACATTGACTTTTCCTGTATTGTTTATTATCTTTTCAATTAATTAAACATAAATGCTTATTGCAAATCACCTTACATCTATATAAGGTGATAGCAAAAGTGTAGATGTATAGAAAATAAGATCTGATTAGCTATAATCATATGATAAAAATGGTGTAGATATAATGTTATATGTGTAACTGTACCTGGATAACATTATTCTTAATTAAATAGACAACTAGGGCTGGCAATGAGTCGAGCCAGTTCAAAAACCTGTTCGCGACTCGGTTCATTAATAGTTCAATTAGGTAAAAAATTTGGCTTGTTTGTTAAATAAACCGAGTTTGAACTTTCACTTGTTTAGCTCATTAACTATTGAGCCGACTCGATATATTATTTATTTTTAAGAATAAAAATAATAAAAATAATATTTAATTTAATATATATTAGTATTTTATTTTATTTTTGATTTGACTATTTTTTAACTAAATATATGCAAAAAAAAAAAAAGAAAGAAAAATATCGAGATACAAATTCAAGCCAAGGGTTTAAGTGTAGTAAATCCTTAAAAAAGAACAATTAGGCTAGGGAACTTCTAGAAAAATGCTTGTAAATATTGTCAATATTTACTAAAGATATCTAAATATATTTACTAGAGATATTTTATAAGCTTTGTAAATATTTAAATATGTTAAAAGTTAAGTGAGAAAGGTTCTAGAGTTCTATTCCTATTTCACACTTAACTATATCCCCACCTTTTATTCTCCTCATTTAAGTGTATAGAACAATTATAAATAGGCCTCTATTAGGAAAAATCATAGATAATTAAACAATCAACTTCTATATTGATTTTTTTCCCAGCAAGCTTACTCAAAGACTAGATTCAGGGTATTGGCTTATTGAAATCGAGCACCTCGTAAACTTAGGAAAACTGAGCTCGAACTAATAAACTAAGTTTGATTTCTTATTGAAGTAAGACTAAGCTATGTTTGGCTCAGCTCAACTCGATTCATTTTCAACCCTGCAAACAACTCATAAAAAGAAGTATAATAACTTTTCCATTGATTGTTAATTGTTTTGTTGAGTTATTAAGAACCAAAAGAAAAATGAAATTCATACTCCAAATAAAATTTGCTTAAACTGAAACAAATTTTCACCTTCCCCCCCACACATTAAACTGTTAGTTTCACTTTCATCTAATGGTTGAGATTATTTCATTAAAAGTAATCATTAAATGAAAGTAAAAAACTAACTTTTTAAAATAGTGTAAGAGAAAAAAAATATACACCTTCATAAGTTGATCTTTCTCTCTCTCTCTCTCTCTCTCTCTCTCTCTCTCTCTCTCTCTCTCTCTCTCTCTCTCTCTCTCTATATATATATATATATATATATATATATATATATATATATATATATATATATATATATATAGGGAGGGGATAGTCCATTATACCTTAGTGTAAGTAAAAGACTCTTACATGAAATGAAGGGTGTAAGTCAAACTCTCAATATATAAATTTAGGATCTTACTATAAATGAGAAGAGTAATTGAATTTACATAAATGGTCAAGATTAAATAAATGCATATAACTTTTTTAAGTTTTTTAATCTTGACCATTCATGTATGATTGTATGGTCAAGATTTACTTATCTCACCATCTCATAATAAAAACTCTTCTCACAAGATATATATATATATATATATATATATAATAGTTGTAATTTGATTTGGTAAGACCTTAAACTCAAAATTCTCCTCACCAACTTATCTCCTAAATATTAACAATTAATAAATAATGAACTAAAGAATCCATCACCAACTTATACAATTTTTTTTTTAAGAAAACACAAACAAGGAAAGAAATAAGATAATTTCTAATACACACAAATAAAATAAAATCATTTAATCAAAATAAATGAAACAAAATCATTAAATTGACAAAACCAAATACATTAAATACTTTAGTTTTAGAAAGAAGATATTTGTTTGGTAATGTTTAGAAAGAAGATATTAATAGTACCAAAAAAAATAGAAAGAAGATATTTAATTCCTATAGTAAATAATTAAATAAATAATACTAAATTACTCTAAGCAATCCATTAAAAATATTTTTAATTACTTAAAATAAAAGATATTAAATAAAAATACCAAAAAAAATAATATTTTAAAATTTTAAAAAATATTTAATACTTTTCTCTTTAAATAATTAAAAGAATTATATTGATTAAAAGAATCTATAATTTCTGTAATTATATATATGCCTCATTTATTTCTTCCAATGAGTAATGTCCTTTTCCCTTAAGAACACAAACCCTTCCATCCCGTAATTATAGCAGTTTACATTCCAGCTACCAAGTCAAGATACCATTGTGACAGTGAAAATGTCAACTCATTATCTTACTCACTAAGTCTTTGGGCCCACTAGAGTGACTAGTGTCCCGTTTTTAACTGCTAATCTCAGTGGCGCGGTCAGATAGGAGATGTGACACACTTGACACTATAAAAAGTTTTCATTTTTTTACAACTCAGAGAGTTCAATTGCACACTTCTCTTGGACCTCGAGGCAGTGAACACAAGATATTCATCACTTGCTCCATAGCGGCTACATCTTGGTTTCCAGTTAGTTTCAAAGGTGGGACTTTCCGTTTTTGTTTATGAATTTTACACTTAATTGTATCTAGGGTGCAAACTAGTGGTTATCTTGGTCAAGCAATGTTGATGATGTTAAAGACATAAAATAATTTTTCTTTGTTTATAATATCTCATCAGGGTGTTATGTTTGATGAGTTCTGAATCCTGTTTTTACTTAATCAGATAGATATCAATGTTGTTGTAATTGGTCGTAGTGGAGTTGGACTTCGACTACAGTAAACCTTACCTACCTCTAGAATTGCCACCTTGAGAAAGTTTTATCCAACCACCATCCTTGATTCAAAATTACGTGAGCAATTACTTTTACCCAAAAAGATATCAATGTTGATGTTTCTCTTCAAATAAACATTCAAAAATTAAGTCATTTTGGGGCTGAAGATATTGCTGCATTGGATTGAGACAATGTTATAGAAAATTAAGACTACTGGAGATTCATATAATAAATGCTTTCCCAATTTTTTTTCTCACAAATTTTATGACTTGTTGGGGGAAATATTGAGTACTTTTGCATACAGGATGGACACAAATATAAATAAACCTGTTAAACAAGAAGCCAACATCGAGACCAGCAGGTGGAAATCGGCAGGGTATCGTAAAATGATTGTGAAGAAAATGTAAGAAACATACCTATACTAAATTAATAGTAAAATTGTTCATATTCTTTTCAATTATCATAGTCGTGTGTGTCGTGTTGTCTTGATACCAAGTTGTCTAACAGAATGTGTTAAGCATAAGTTGAACTGTTGAAATCTTTTTGTTTTCAACTTCAGCATTTACAATGCTCAATTAATCAATTATCCTAGTGTGTGGTTCTCTGTAACATGGTAATTTCTTTTGTTCCAACTCTAGTTTTGTGCTTTGGTCCTAGCATGTAGTGGGGATTGTTGTGGGGGTTGATCAATACTCTTGGGTCTGATTCAACTTGGCTGAGTGGCTGTTAACAAATTTCTTCATTTTTTTTTTAAAAAAATCATTAATCTACACTTGTCTTCTTTATGTTTTCATAATATTGTCTTGATGTGGTTACTTGAGTTATAATGATATTCAGACAATATGCATCATAAACATAAGCTTATATAACAACTGATAAGAAAAATGTCGCATAACATATGTGGTGCTTTAGTTAATAACAGGAATTGAACCTCTTTTTGATCTATGGAGTTAGTATTCAACTCCTTCCAGTTCATAGTGTTAAGGCATTGACAAGTTCAGTTATTTGTAAATAACAAAGACTGGTACCCAAGAGGCATATCTTGGTTACAGGTGGGAATTCCTGCAAATGAGAGTCATCAGCCATTGCTTAAAGAAACAGTCTCATTTGCTAACCTTCTGTAGGGTAACAGTGTAACATAATTTACATGAAGTGTTAAAACAAGTTTTATAAGTCTTAAGTATTCTTTTTGTTGTAGAGGGTTCTTCTTGAGTGGGCTAGAGGTAATTTAAGTTATGTAATAGCCATTTTGAATATAAATCAAATATGTACTGATTGCAAAATCGCCCTGTTGGTCATGCTATAGGTATGACTTTTGTAGACGTGAAATCCCAATGATTAAGGGATTGGATTAATTCCATAATTATGGGATTATTAGCTGTAAATGTGTAATTATTAGGTGTATAGTTGTTTCCTTTTTTGTTTTAGGTAGTAATTTGATTTTGGCTGAAATTAAGGAAATTATTCCTTTTTTGGTTCCCATTTCCAGCCTGACAGCAAGCTGTCTTTAGTGTATATATTGTAATCCTTTTTATCATGAATGTATGTATCAGAGTTTCAAATAGAGAACCTCTGCTTTCATGGTATCAGAGCATGTCCTTTAGCATCTCCATTTCTTCAACAGTGAATGGAGATTTGTTTGGAGTATTGTGCTCTGCATTAGTTTCAGCCACATGTGCAGAATTATTTTGTCTCCGTTGACTGCGAGGCTTCCAATCTGCGGGTTTTCCGTGGATGTTCCAGCATGTTTCCTTGGTGTGGTAAGGCTTTTGGCAGTGATCACACCACAGCTTGCTATCTTTGGAGCGGTGGCTCTTGTTGGACTCCCCCCGGTTTGAGAATAAAGCTGAGCCAAGCTGGTGGATTTCTTTCATAGTTGGAGTTATGTTCAACATTACTTTCCTTCGGCTTTTTTCCCTCCTAACTTCAGCGAAGACTTCCCTGATTGTAGGCAGTGGCTTAGCTCCAAGGATACGACCTCTCACTTCATCAAGATCTTTGTTGAGTCCATGAAGAAAATGAAAGACCCTTTCTTTTTCAAGCATTTTACTGTATAGTTGGCTGTCTTCAGCACACTTCCACTGTATGGTATAGAAAAGATCTATTTCTTGCCATAAAGCAACTAATACATTAAAGTATTCAGTCACAGACTTGCTTCCTTGCTGTGTATTGCGAAGTGCAGATCAAATTTCAAAACATTGAGAGGAATTCTGAAGGTCCGAGTACATTTCTTGGATAGTTTTCCAAATTTCATGAGCTGTGTTGTAGAATAAGTAGGTCCGGCCAATTTTAGGCTCCATCGAGTTGATCAACCAAGCCATCACAATAGAGTTCTCTGCTTCCCATGTCCGATAACTCGGATCTGTTGAAACTGGTGCAGAGATGTCTCCAGTGAGATAGCCCATCTTCCCTTTCGCTTTGATCATGAGAAGGACAAATTGGTACCATTCTTGGAAATTTAACCTAGTGAGTTTATGCTGGGTTATTTGGAAGGGATGGCTGATGTCGGTAGAGAAACTGGGTGCTGCATTTTGCTGCACGGTGGGGTTTGGTTGGAGGGTCTATGTGCTTGAGGCATCAGCAGACCTGGGTGTTTGAGGGTCGGCCATGGGAGAATCTTGGCCCTGTTCTTTTTTTTTTTGAACTCATTGTTACAGGATAACCGTAGCTCTTGATACCATGTGAGATTCAAACTTAAAACTAATTGGCACTAAGTGGAGTGACCCAACATATATATAAACCACATCCGAAATATTGAGGCAAGCAATGTGAGACTCTTAACAACTTTTGAATGATATAATCTTGGGGATTTTCAATTATGGCTATTATAAATTGAGTGTCTCACAGTTTGTGACATGCACATATAAGTGCCTGTAATGTTTCTTAACTGAAACGCATAAATTGCTTTGGCTTGCAGATCAGGCACATAATTTCTATAAAAATATGTTGGCTTGAGTCAGTATTGTGACACATTATGTTCATGTAATAAATTCCAATCTATCTCTCAGTGATACTAAACATGAGTCTTGCCTAGGATTTATACTTTATAGTGTCAGGAACTTGTTGCTTATTTCTCACTAAGAAAAGTTTTGACTGCCTTGAAGATTCAGAAAGTTACTTGCAGAATTTAAAATTTTTGTTAATCTACAAAGTTTCATTATTGAGAAGAATCCTAGATAAATTTTCTCTTGCATAAAATGTATAGGGTAATTAGAAGTAAGTATGGTGCTCACCAAAATGACTGAGGCCCCTAGATTGGTGTCAATACTTTCTATACAAATGCCTGGAGATCAACCTCTCAGTTATATCTTTCATTTCTCCCTTTGATCAATTTCTGTGTAGAGGAAGACCTTTTGCATTTGGTTTCAAGTACTGATTTGGGGAATCATTACCATTCCTAGATTTTTTCCTCACCTTTTCTTTTTGTTACACTTTTTGCTCACCTTTATTGCTCTCAACATTGCATCATGTCTCCATTTCATTTTATTTTACTTCATAGGGGTTCCACTTCCTCAGGAACCTTATTATCAGAGAGAACTCAGATTTGGCTTTCATACTTAGCAGTCTTGATTTGTAGCTTCGTTTCATTCTACCTGACTCAGTTCCTGATTAGGAATTCAAGTATCCAGTATCTTTCATAACAAATTCATCTTGAAGGCTGAGACCCCCTACAATGCAAATAATTTAGTTTGGATAGCTCCATATAATCAACGCAAATGATCTGTTACTGGTGAAAACAGACATTTGCATCATGTGCTTCCAAAGCACTGAGGTTACGTACTAGTCATCCATTCTTTGTGAATTGGGTTTGCTGCTTTGGAATAGGCCTAATGTTACTTTTTGAGGAACACAGGTTTTCCCTCTGTTCCGTTTCAACTTTCAAGGGCTTGGGAGAAGGTAGGAATACATTGCCTTGTGGATGTGTGCTAATTTTGCAAGGCTCAGGCGGATTTGGCTTGAGTGTAGTGCAATAATATCCCAAGATTTTTACAATTGGAATTTTTCTGAAGAAGAATTGCTTTCTTATCTCCTTTTTTAGTTTCAGTGGTTGTTTTCTTCTTTTAGTCTTTTCTTTTATCACAAGGAATATAAGGATGCACCTGGTTGAGCATTTCAATAGGTTTGAAAGCTTAATTATCCGTGTTTACCATTGATATTGGTGCAGCTTCTAATGATTGACTTGATTTTACCTTTTAAAAACTTTTACTCGTATAATATTCATAACTTCTATTAAGTTCTCCAAGCTGGCATGGTCTATCATCTATTTACATGTAATATTAATTTGTGCAGCATGGATGTAATAATCAAGCAAGGTTGTCCCTCTTGGGCACAAAATTTATCTGGGCTTACTAAGTGCGTAGAAAGATTTGAGGAGAAAGTGAATACTTCTGCCAAAGATGAGGTATCTAATATCAGATTGTGTGTATGTGATATTATGGCTTTCTTGTTGTGAAACACTTTATCCTTCCTGTAGATTTTTCTGTTCAAAGACTTTTCTTGCTACATATTCCAAGAATTCACTTTCAAATAGATAATTTCTTCATGCTGACTTTTAGATGACATTGTTTTGGCCTGATTTAAACTTTTCAAATGGCCTTTACTTTGTATTATTTTTCCATTTCCTTCTTATTTGTCCCACTTCTGAACTCGGCTTCATATTATTCTCATATGATAGAATTAGATTACTCAAAACAGTAAAATTTGTAGCATAATCTTGTTTATCCTGAATACGATGTAATTTTTTTTTTCTTATTCTGAGTTATTAGGTTCTAACATAAATGTATTCTACTTCCATATGAAGAATTTGTTTTGAAAACAATTATAATTTACCTATTTCATCTATTTACAGGCTGAGTACATTGCGAAGATATCAGCAAAGATAAAGGCGATATATTCACTACCTCAGAATGATGAATCCAAGCTTTTGCTCTCAAACTTATCTGGCTCAGGTGAAGTCTTCTCTGCTCTAGTTACTGAGATGAGCTAAACATCTTTTCCCATGTAATTTCATAATTAAGCTTCCATCTTTTACTTCAAAAGTTATTTGGTACAGAAACCCTGAGCCACATTAATGGCAATTTGAACAATAAAAACAGGTCTGAAACAACAAAATATCTAAGAACACCTGTATATGTTTAAAATCTGATTGAGGATCTAAACTTAGATAAGCCTGATTTGGGTAGGAAACAATTTCAGTAGAATTGGACAATAAGTAACCATGAGGTCATAAATATCTAGGTTGTGGTACACTGGAGGTGGGGACACCAAATACAGCACAACATATATACACTCTAAGAAATCAAAACGTCAGGAAAAGACTCAAATTGCACTAGTTTCCTATGTCATACTAGAAGATTAGGTAGCCAAGGAAAAAGAAGAGGGGCATCTCATTTGAGCAAAACAGATGACTTTCAAGCCTTCTTCCTGATTGGTATAGCATAGCAGAAATAACAACCAGAATCATCCTGGAATAATGCATCAAGGGTTGTGGAATTAATACAATGCAAGCATTGTGCTTTCCTCATGGGCTTGCTCACCCATGTAATCTCTAGTTTTTTTATTGTCTTTTTTCATCAATCAGTTGATTGCAATATGTTTCACTAAGAAGGATAAGATACTATTTATTTCATCTAAACAAGGATTCTACTATATTGCTAGAGATAATTTTGAGAGTATTAGAATTTCAACTCATAACTTATTTTTCTTAAAAGCTTCTATTTTCCAAAACAAGGCCATATTTCAATAATATTGATGTTTGAACTTTGATAAAGCAATCATTTGATTTTATCCTAGAGGCTGTATTTATATTTCGGTCATTCAGTTCCCACCCAATTTATTAACTATTTTTTATTGCTTTTTTAATGGCGTATAAATCCCTATTTGTGTTTTTTTAGCTTCTAGATAAGGTTTAGTTTATTGGAAGGGTTTCTTTTTTATTGGCGGTGTTCAGTTGCTTTGAATCTAAATGGAATTTGTAAAAGCTGTTTTTTTTTTCGTTGTGCAAGCATCCTAAACTCTGTTTTTCAATTATATTCATGATTTGTTCCAAAAATTTTATCAACTATCCCCACCCTTGTCTGATTTTTTTTCAGTTTACTGAATGTTTATGTTTACCTATTCTATTTCTAGGAGCTGAAAAGGCAGCAAATATAGAATGGCAGGAGCAGATTTATCAAAAGGTAATAACTAAAATTGTTCCCTTCATTTTCTTTTATTTATTTATTTATTTATTTTTTGCTTTTTCCCATCTTTGAAATCTGCCTTATACATGATTTGTGAAATTTTACTAAATTGTATACATTGGTTATACTATGCTCCCACTCCAACAAGTAAACTGAAAGCACACTATACTAAGCTCCATATCAATCTAGTATCTATAAGGAAGGAAGCATAAATATAAAAATGACGCATGTCGGCAATGTTTTGTGGGTGAAATTGAAAATTGGGGATCAGTTTAGTCCACAAGTTACACAATTTAGGTATCTTACATCTAAATTAGAAAGTGTTAGGAAGATTCAGGGGATGTAACACATAGGATTCAAACTAGGTAGAAGAGATGGAGAAATGCTTTAGGTGTAATTTGTGATCACAAGGGAAAATTCTATCAAATAGTTGTAAGCCCAACGATACTAGGTAGTGAATGTTGAGCCTTAGTTGAAGCCATTTTGATCAATGCCCTTTCGCCCCCTCCTCTTGACAATAATGAAAAGAAACCTTGTGGGCAAATGCTAAACCAAAAGCTCTAAAGTTCCTTTTGATGAAGTTATATTCAATATTAACATAATCTGAGATGCATCCCATATTTAAAATCATTAATATCTTGTTTTTGGTTGAAGGAAAAAATTAGGAAGTCAATAGATTGCTCCATAATTAAGGCAGGGTGCACCAAAATTAATGGATGCCTCCCGATAATGGATTGCTATCAAGAACCGAACCTAAGACCTTTTCGTCGACACAACTCAGTCTTGGCAATTGATTTAACCCTCATTGGCAAAATCATTTATATCTTATAAATGCAAACTCCCAACATTTTTCCCCTTGGTTGGGTTGCTTTCTGTTAAGTATTTTGTTGTTTATCTATCATATAGTCATTATTTACCCAGTGTATTAGTTGGTATTCATATTCTGTTATTTCCATAGAAAATTAAGATGGTTTACAATAGTTTTTAAGTTTATTCTTGCTCGAAATGAATAGAATCATAATATTTACTATTATTAGGATTTTTAAGCTTCTTTCCTCTACTTCTATAATTTTTGCAATTGCACATGAACTTCTTTTTTTCTCTTTTCTAGGCTCTGAAATTATATCTTTATGTTACTTTGTTTATTTCTGTTTGTATATGTTATGTTTGGATTTGTACTATTTGTATTATAGTGTTCATTGATTCTCTTAACAATTAAAAATCAGTAGCAATCTACCCATTCCTGTAGATAGTCATAAACCAAACTTGAAACTTTCAACTGCAAATGTTGTGATACTCCCTTATTGCAGGTTCAAAGGATAAAAAGCATGTATTTCACAAAACTCAATGCCTTTTACCAGCAGATCAGTAGCAAACTTCAACAAGTTGGTGATCATTTCGAGCAAATTATGATTCTAGAAAACTCTGATTTTGCACATTGTCTTTCTTATTACATCTAATCTTTTCTATTTATATTAAATTTCTCCAGCATGAATCTTCTCCTCAAGAACCAAAGACAATTGATTTGGAGAAATTCAGACAGACTAAGAAAGTATTAGAATGCATTTTTGCACTCTTAGGAGTCAGTAAAAGCCAGATTAACACTGATTTCAAGGAGAGACTAGATAAAGCAGAAAAGTGGATAGATTCTATTGTACAACGAAAGAACGTTTCTTCACATAATCAAGGACAACATTCAGCCAACGTGCAATCTAGGCAACAGTTTGTCCCATCACATTCTAGAATTTCTCAAGCAGAAATATTGAGAACACAGAATCATCATTTGACAAAGCAAATTTCTCAGCAAAACAAGATGTGTTTACAAGAGCAGCGAGTGGCAAAACAATATAGCAATTCACAACAGGAGGCAAATCAACTGTCCATCATAAAAGGTATAATTTACTTGAAATCCATTAATTCACTCATTGTACATTTTTAAACTACCTTTTCCATCTTCTCTATGCCAGGGGTTACTAGCAAACATATTTTTACAATTTGTCAATCTCAGGCCCTGGCAATGCTGTACAACAGCAAACGCATGGTGCACTAAAAGCAACTGAAGAATTTGGTGTCAGCATCAAGACTCTGGGGATTTCAGTTTCACCCTTGATAGAAGACTGCAGTAATCTAAATGAAATTTCTCATAAACCTACACTCATTTCTGATGAGCCAAGCACTGCATTGCAGCGCCTGGTTAAAGTGGTTGGCCTAAAACTTACCGTGTGCTTGCTCCTTTTCTATTTTTTTTACTCATAAAAGTTGCTTGTAGATACATACTAAATTATATAATTGTGATATACTTTCAGTTGACCTCCATGTCACCTAAATCATTGAGTACATCAATTGGTGAAATCAGAGAGGTAGTCTATTTGAATGATGCGATATCGACGTCAAAATTGTTAAATGGACCCCCAAAGAGGGTACAACAACAACAACAACCAAGCTTTATCCCACAAGGTGGGGTCGGACCTCCAAAGATTTTATTTGGCACCGGATATTAATGCATGTTCACTAGAAAGATACCTGACTGGCAATGATTTTGTTCCAACAGGAAGGAAAATGTCTCGCACCATTAATGCAATGGCCTTGGATACTTCTACAATTTGTGCTAGTACAAGTGACAGTTTCAACCAGTTGACTGATGATGAGAAACCTGACTTGAATTCAGTCACATCTCAAGTAAAACGGCCTAGGATTGCGGTAATATATCTTCTTTCTGATATGTTTTTCACGGATGCAATCTACTAAAGAATATACCATTATTTTATCCGCTGAAATCTGCAATTCTATATACTGTTACTTCAGTTAACTGTTAATTTCTTCATTGTTTCAATAAGAATTCATAGTTGGAATAAGATCAGGTGTTTGGCTTCTATTTGGTGTAAAGCAAATGGCATTTTGAATGGGGTCTCACTAACAAATATGTTGAGGGATTGGGCAGCTTTGTTGCATTGTTTTTCTCTTTTTCGTTGTTTTCTGCTTTGTACTTTTGTTAAGGATGATTCCTTATCCTCCCTTCTCTTTGTATTTTTTTTCCTTCGTCTTAATAAACTTATATTATAAAAAAATAAGAAAAATTCATATGCTGAAAAGGTTTTATAATCATACTATTATTTACATCAACAATAGATCTATATTTATGGCCTTATTTATAAATTACTTTTTTGACGAACATCAAGGATAAAAGGTTCTGATGTTGGTGACTTCTTACGGAATCACCATATAGATTCTGTCAGTTGCTGAGAACTTACCATTTGGACTTTAAGTGGTGTCGAGTCCCACTATTTCTCTCCTTACATATCAGATTTTCCTATCGTTGAAAAGCTTCATCACATGTTTTTTATGCTCCTATGAATTTTGCTTTCTTGCCACTTACAAGAATTTTATTGTTACATTGTCACACTTAGCTTCAGTGTTGTGAGAAATGCCAGTTCATGTTATGTAATTGTTCCTTGGACTCTGAATCACTTATCTTTGTCTTTTTCATGTCTAACAATTATTGCCTGATTGAGAACTACATAAATGCAGTTTTCCAGTATACATGATATTACTTTGCTTATTTCTGAAATGTAGCCCCCTTCATAAAACCTTAGCATTGGTAACTCTAGCAGGAAAATCGTGCTCTTTTACAAGAAATAGAGGAGATAAACAAGCAATTGATAGACACTGAGGTAGTTATTGGTGAAAAAGATAGCATTCAAATTGCAGCTGGAGGAGCTGCTGAACATGGTGAAGGATTAGTTATTAAATTCCTTTTCAGTGCAATAACTGTCAATCAGAACCTAATATCTCATTATGCTGCTGATAAAAAGGTGAATTATTTTATATTCTGTTTTGAACTATGCATATTGATTTTTTTTTCCTTCCTTTCATTGAATATGTATATATTGGTCATGCAGTCAATAATCAAACCGTTATGGTTGCTTGTTCCCTCAAGTTATCCATTTTCCTCACCTGTTATTTTAGACAAAATGCCATTGGAAGTCAGGTTAGAGATTCAGATTGTGTTCTCTTTCATTTATACTTTTAAGCAACTATCCTTCTAATTTTAAGCAGTTATGTTTGTAAACTATGAAACTATTTCATGTACTCTGGTCATTAGAAGCAGTGAGCGAATTATTATTCCCTACTGGACAACCATAAAACTCAAGAATACTCACAAAGTTTTCACTATATTGAAAGCATAATCCTTATAATGATTTTGATGTCTGTTTCCTAAGCCTTGCACTCATCAGCATAAGATAATTGCAATTTTATACAGGAATTATCATCTACTAGATTACAATAAAATTCAGGAATTTTCATAAAGTTCCACTATATTGAAATCAAAATCCTCAAATTGTTGGTATGGTATCTTAAATTATTTAGGTAGTTGAAGTTTGAAGTTAGAAAGGATAAATGCCTTGGAGATTTTAGCAATTGGCAAAGACTGTTCATGAACAAGATTATAGTTTTTACATTTGTTGGCCTACACCAGCAGACGTAAGATTTTGAAACTCCACTTTTGTAGTCAGGCGGCAGTAGTCCTGTTTGGGACCATGCAGAGTTTGGTCTGAGGTCTAATTTCTTTATGACACTATGGTATTTCTACATAATAACTTCAAAAGCAGTTTTTCTACCAAAAAACTCCAAAAGCAGTTAAGAATTACACAGTTTGGGCACCTACATTTGTTACATGGACCGGAAGTTCTTATAAGGAAACAGATTAGTATGGTCATAGCAAATGCAGTAATATCAGGAAATATGAAACAGAGATCAACCACGTGCACTGATGATAAATGATACAGTTAGGGCAAGATAAGATTGTTCCATAATGGATAAGAATTACAAAGAATTTTATGGGATTGGAAATATTTCAATTGTGTAAACCTACCTGATATGATGTCTCAGTTATTCATAGTATACTGAGCATAGCAGTAGGCTTTGACTTCTGTTTACTACCCTATACAATTTAAAATATATTGATTTTTCAATATGTTTTGTAGGTCATATATTTTATTTGTTATGCTATTGATATTCTTACAGAATTTTTTTATCCTGAATGATGTGCTTTTTAGAGATAAGATTAAGTGCAAGAACTATGAATATGTAGGTCCTCTAAATATTAAGTTTCATAAGAATGATAAGTGATTGATGATGTTGATCCTACATGTGCTTAATATTTTTCATATTTTCTTGACTAAACTAATTTTCGTCTTAGCAGTTCAATAGTGATTAGCCAATAATTCTGGATAACTTATTCGACAATGCTTCCTCCCTGACATAAGCAGATATGCTTCTTAATGAAGGATTATTTGTTATAGTTGTGTCCTTTCAAATCTTCCTTTTGGTGCTTTTATTTGAAGTTTAACATCTCCCCTGTTCCCCATTTTCTTTAATTTGGACAGTGAGGACCTGAAAGATCTATCAATAAAAGCAAAATCAAAGCTGAGATTTTCTCTCCAAAGCTTGAATCAACCCTGGTCACTTGGGGATATAGCAATGTCATGGGAATATTGTGCCAGAGAAGCAGTCCTTGAGTATGCACAACATAATGGTGGAGGAACCTTTAGCTCAAAATATGGAGGGTGGGAGATATGTTAAGATTCTGGCTAAAGGAGTTTGCATTTGTGCTGTTTGTCCTCAGAAAATTCAGTCATGTACATTTTGAGCAGGCATGCCTTGAATGGGCTGATGTATAATAGTTCTGTAGAAGAGTATGAAAAAATTATTGAGGATGGTTCGCCTAGTAAATTGATGAAACTTTAAAAAAATTCTTAGAGCTCGTTTGGATTCACTTATTTTTTAAAATAAGCAGTTATTTTTTGAAAATATAATAATATATAAAAAGAGTCCACTTATGAAATAATGAAAATATATATTGCCAATTTCATGTCACAAGTACAAATGATCACGTGTTAGTTGTGGGAGAGAATAAATTTCATCCTTAATTAAAAGTAAACTTTAAATTGTTTATCTCTTTCCAACAAATAATAACAATTCAAATTTAAATTGTTTAAAAGTTTTCCAAGCAATGATTCTGGATTTTGGTATTGTGGGCCTCTCCGATCAAGTCAAAGGATAATTATTTACATCAATGACATCAGAATTAAGGAATTTATAAGTATTTTTTGTGATTTGATCTTAAAAAATTAATATAATTGAAATTCAAATATGTGATTATGCGCCTATTACACGCATCATGTATTCATTTACTACTGAGTCAATCCCTTAGAATTAGCATTGATTCTGTTAAACAGGTTTTGAAACAAAATTTGAACTATAATAAAAAAAAAATTATGTTATTTGGTACATTACCCTAACAAAAATATCATACTATGCCAAAGAATAAAAAATAATATGTCAATTAATATATGTTAAAAAATATTTTGAAATTTTATAAGTTTGAATAATGTATGTCAAATATAAAATCATAATATTGGTCAATATTTTTAAATGTAAAAATATTATATCTAATCATAATAAATCTTCTTTCATGAACATGAAACCAAAATATTAATAATTTATTCATATATATATATATATATATATATATATATATATATTCAAAAATTATAAAATTTAGAAAATAATTTTAAAATATAAACTTAATAATATTGCTTAAATATTCTTTTGAATTTCATAATATTGCATTTAATCACAATAAGTCTCTTTGGTACAAATTGTGCAAGCAAATGCCCATGTAATTGCGACTCGAATGTAGTGATTAAATAAAATTCTACTCAAAGTGATAATTTTAATAATCAAATATCTAATATTAGATAAAGTTAATCGGGAGTCAAAGTCTACTTTTATTATAATCAACCACTTTTGTTACAATAAGTCTCTTTCTACAAATATCAAATAAATAAAAGTTCAAAATTTTCAACAAATCAATAATAATAACAACAGCAACAACATAGTCACTCAACTTGTTAAAAACTGATATGTTATCATTGGGCAAGCTAAAACGCTAATATATATAAAATTTAAATTAAAGTTAGTGAAATATTACAAAAACATGTTGCAATGCTAACATGTGTAAAATTCAAAATTCATATTTTTTTGACCTTGCTTGGGTATCTTACACCCTTTTTAAGTGTGAGATTAACCCCTTAAAAATATAAAATTTACATGACTAATTATAGTATAAGCCATTTTTTTATAAAAATAAATTATTATATATTATTTTAGATATTTTATTTTTTAATAATTCTGTACATCCATAGGTACTAATTTTTAGTGTAAAATAAATATTATGTGAAAAATATTTATGTTAAAATACTCATAAAGCGTATTTCAATCGATATCTCCCTTGCATAGAAATAAGTCAGGTAACGTATAAGAACCTTACGGTCTAATTTATTTTTTACATATGTAAGTCTAATCTATTAAGCAAATAAATTTAGATTAAGTTTTTAAAAATGTCTATTAACAATATGGGCTAAGACTTGATCTTTTTAAAATTCTATTTACAAAAAATTACTAAAATAAAAGCTTTTTGAAGCTAATTTTTTAATCTATTTATATATATTTATAGATTATTTTTTAAATACTTATGTATTTTCCTTATTAAATAACTTTTTTAATCATTCTAATTTTGATAATTTAATCGCGATTTTTTTATATCAACCAAATGAAATAGATTTTTAAAATTACTTTTCATTAATATATCAAACATAAAAATAAATCGATTATAATCGATTATAACAAAAAAAATTATACAATAATCGATTATAATCGATTATTGAAATAATCAAAATTTTTACAGCTGAACCAAACACACCATTAGTTTTTAAAAATGTCTATTAACAATATAGGCTAAGGCTTGATCTTTTTAAAAAAGTCTATTTAGTCTACTAAGCTGACCTATTTATTTACTATTTATATATATTATTGAGAATTTTAAATACTTATGTAATTTATTAATTATATATTAGTATAATATATTTACCATATACAAAATATAATAATTTAATCAAAGCTTATACTTATTTAAAAGATTTTAAAAAATAAGTTTATTAAATTTGTCGCGAAAGAATCGCGACGAAATAACAATTTCACAAGATTTTTAAAAATAAAAACGAAATGAAGTCACATCTAATTTTATTTGAATTTTGAAAAATTAGAAAATCATCCTTAGAAAATAGTCTAAAAACTAGATCAAATTCAAGAGTCTATGTATAGGGAAGGGTAGAAATTTAATCCCACAAAGATTCTATCACACCGCCATGAGATTCGCATCTTAAGTTAATTGTCTGAAAAACTTGATAATTTCAAATATATTTATTTTATTTCTCTTAAAAAAAACATTATAATTATTTTTTATTTTTTATTTTAAGAAAGAAAGAAAAGAAACAAACTAAATTGTGAAAATTTAATTTTTGACTTGTTAGAATAAATATTCTGCTCCTACATATTCATCGGGTGCAATGAGAAACTTAAAGTCACGTAATTCTCTAGAAAATAAGTGACGAGCTAATTGATTTTAAATAAAAAAGATTTTTCAAAAAGGGATTTTGTTTGAAAACAAATCTAAACTTGCACATGATTCAAGTTAACACCAGACTATTCAATGAACTTTTATGATCAAAACGACATTAAAAATAGTATCCTCTATTCAATTTTTATCATTAGTCATTGCATTAATTAAATTTTTTTTATTTTTTATTTTTTTAAAAAAATGCACACAGACAAACAAATAAACACAACTTCCTATTTGCCAAGTAAAATACAAAAAAAAAAAACAAAATTAAATGTAAGCATCACAAACCAAACAACTCAAAGTAAAATTTTATTTTTATTATTATTTTAACAATTTTTAGATTTTCTTTATTTATACTTTCCTTAATTTTTTTTTTAACTTTTTAACTTCTCATTAGTCACAAGGCATAACATAAAACATATTATTAAATAAAATAAACACTATCAAACAAAAATAAATCCTAAAAAAAAAATTAAACTCAAAACACATGTTTTCATTATTTTTATTATTTTTTTCTTAATTAACAATAGACTAACTAAATTCTTTTTTTTTTGCCCTTTTTTATATATATTAAAAGTCAAAAGGGGAGGGAGAAACCAGCCCACGTAACAGTGGGCTGGTGCAACAATTCAAAAAATGTGCCTTGTTAAAAAAACTACTTCCAGAACCCTCCATTTTTTTACGTTTCCATCAGTTTTTTTTTTAAAGCCAACAAGCATTAAAATAAAAAAAAACTCACCTTATGACTTTCCGAAAAACAAAAGAAACCCAACAGAACAGAGGGCCCTCTTTTCCTCTGCAAGGATGCACGATGGTGAGGCAATGGTAGTGCGGCGGCGAGGCAGCAACGAGTCAGAGGTGCGGCTGGGCGGTTTCGGGCGGGTCACGTCCTGGTTTGAGCGGCACGTCGCGGCTGGTCTGACGGCGGCGAGTTGTGCGGCGGTGTGTCCGACGGGCTTGGCGGATTGGGCGGCGGTTCGAGGAGCTTGGCAGCGGCGCGGGTCGGTCTGGCTTCCGAGGGGTGCGGTGCGACTGGGTTCGGCGGTTTGCTGGTCTTGGTTGGTGGCTGTTTTTTTTTTTTTTGATTTATGGTTGTTGGGTTGTGGGTGATGGATTTGTGGTGGTGGGAGAGGGTGGTTGTGATGGAAGATGGTGGTTATGGGTGCTTGTGGGTTGTTGATGTAAGGTGGTGGAGAGAGTGGATGTTTGGGTTGAATGGGTAGTTAATGGGAGAGAGTGGTTGTGGTTGTTGGGTTGAAGAAGATGATGAATAGTGTATGTGTGGGATGAAGAAGATGTGGGTGGTTATGGATGGTGGAGGTTGGTTGTGGGTGATTACTGAGTTAACTCAGTGGGTTAAGGTAGTGGGTTGAGTTGTTGATGGTGGTGGGGAAGCAGATGATGAATAGTGAAAAATGGGTTGAAGAAGATGATGAATAGTAGTTGAATATTGGATGAAGAAAGATGTGGGTGTCTGTGTTGGTGAAAAATCCTCCGAAAAATCCAGAATACTCTCTCTGTTTGTTGATCTCCCCCTTCCCCAAAAAATGAAATGGTTCTGCTCTTGTAAGCAGATACCAATCTCTGCAATCCCCTCCCCATAAAATCAGCTTAGGTAGTGTGGTTGATGGCAGTTGTAGGGATTTCTATTTCCATGTCTATTCTTGGATTTGTGACTATGATTTCAACTCCTGCAACTTATCATTTTTGGACTCTTTGAGCCTTGTTTTTTTTTTTTTCCTGGTTGTAGTGGAGGTTATTTGCTGCAACATCTCTTTCTCTTCTTTTTTTTTTTTTAAGCGAAAATCAGCCTTCCTTTTTTATTATTTTTTTATTTGTATTTTTTATTTTTACATCAAAACAAAGTAAAATAAATAAAATAAAATAAAATAAAATAAAGTTAAAACATGATTAAAAATTTGATCAAGAATGCATATAATTATTTATTTTTTATTATTTTTTACCCAAATAAAATTGTTCACAAAATTTTATAAAAATGTTCCAGTAATGTAAGCTTTAAGTAGATTTTCGAGTTGGACGAAGTTTTTATATTTTTACAAATAGTCCATGTTGAATCCAAAAAAAAGGCTATGATAGATACATACCAGACTCAAGCTTACGTTTTATAAAATAGGTCTAGGCTTATTTATATCCCTAATTGTGATTACGTGTTGAGAGTTTGACCTCCCACCTTATTTTTCATTCTTACTTCAATTTCAATAAGATCTTTCTTAACGATGTGTATGTTGAATAAAAATAAAAAATAATTTAATTTGAATTGAATTGATATTTTTTAATTGATTTAATTTATTTAAAAATTAAATTTTAAGATTTAAAATTTTAAAAATAAAATAAAATTTAAATTGATTTAAAAATCAAATTTTAATTTAAATTTTAAAATTGTAAACATTTTATTTTATTTTATTATTTATTTTACATTTTAATCTTTATTAAGTTATTAAAGATAATTTTAAAATAGTCCATTTATTTCAATCAAATCAAAAACAAATTTATTAAAATTGATAGATACATAAAAGAATAAAATATACGTTTTAAAAATCAGGTTATTTTTTTATTTTTAAATATTTTAAATAATTGTGATTAAATTTAATTTATAACCTCAAATTATTTTTTATTTTTTTTCATATTTCAAAAAGACCTTCCTTAAGAGGGGGGGAGGGAGAGAAAAGGCATAAAATGAGTTTATGAGCAAAATCGTTTAGTTATAATTAATAGATATATAAGTGTCTGACTTTTTCATATTCATGCATTTCCATATGACAAAACTATACATTTCTATTCCCACATGTTCGCATGATACGTTGGGTATGCTTATCCACAATCATCGGTGTAAACAAATTAGGTTGTTGTGAAGAATGATTCTAGACATAATAGTAATACCATTCAACATGCATGTGCCTGTTATATTATCGTCACCAACAATTAGGCTCTGATTGTGAAATAAAAGAGAAGGAAAATAATGAAGGAAATAAACTTTAATATACTGAATATGACATAATTCAGTCAAAAAGAAATTCACATAATTGAGTCAAAATTTTAAGGGTATTTTTTTGATAAGTCATTCATAAAGACTGTTTCTTCATTGAAGAGTCACTAATAATGCCAATTCATTTTAGCAAAAATCTTGATAAAAGATTCTAGGCTTCTAGCAATATAGTATTTTATTTTATTTTTAACAATGATGGCATTAAAAATGGTATTAGATCCTAAACTGCCCAAAATCTTGATATAAAAAAAAAGGTGATGATAGAATTAATAACTTGAGTTTGCTAACTATATTAATGATTCTTTAAGTAATCAAATTACGATCCAAGTAGACTTGAGTTCAATAAATACCATTTATGATTTTCTAAGTAGTGTTTTTATAATATTTAAAAAGAAAAATGTTTTTTTAATAGAAATCGAGTGGTATCTGGGTCAGTTTATACGCACTAATTCATCATCCTGGTCCAGTCAAAGAAAAGTCATTTACTCTAAAATTAGAGGATTCACAATTATATTTTTTACGATCTAACTCTAAAATATTGATGTCGTTGAGATTTAAAAGAAAAATAGTTTTACCATTCTTGAAATGTATCTCTCTTTGAATCAATAAGTTTGGAGAGTAAGTTGAGTTAAAAATAGTGTTAGATTTCTAAATTGCTCAACCACAATGTTAATTTTCATTAAATGTTACGATGGAAAGGAAGTGAAAATAATAATAATAAAGTTAATATTCTCTGTTATTTAAGAATTTAAAATATAATAATAAGAAGAAAAAGTAAGGAAAACTATCTCCTTCAATCTCACACTTTTTTGTTTCCTTCCAAATGGAGTGAAATTATAATGAATTATGTTAGGTTTGATATTTTTTTGATAGAACACTAACACAAACAGCAGCACATATTATGATTCAATCCCTTTTTGTATATATATAAATGTAATTTATTTTGTCAAGTTTACATATTACAATTTTTTTTTCATTATCTCAATTTATATTAATGCAATTAACCTAAGCTAAAGAAAATATAATGAGTTTTCTTCCCACTCTGTTGTGTTCTTTTTCCCAATATGATGCTTTGGTTTCCTCTTTTGGATGTTTCTCTAATGAGGGTTGCCGTCCGTATCATTCAGTGGTAGTCTTTCTTGTTTTCTTTTTTGGCTTTTCTTGCTTTTTCAGTTTTTTTAATAAAGTAATCCAAATCTTTTATGTTTATAATTTTTTGGATAGATGTATAGAGATTGACTTTGAGTTTATCATATCTTCCTACTATTATGGTAGATTTGGAATATTTAGCTTTGATTATTCAGATCAGTTGCATGTCTTAACCTTGTAAAGTAGTAAGAGATCTACTGAGATATATAAGAGACATGATATTCTCTTCAAAACAACAACATATATGTTATGTATCGTTCTCCATAGTGAAAGATGCATCGTCATCGATAATCTACGGATAACGTTACAAACCATAGATTAGTTTTAGTTAAAAATTGTATTGATTTTTTTTTCTTAATAAGATTGAAGGTGTGATCTCACTTAATTTGTGTTATACTTAAAATAAAGTTGATAAGTAGGATGTTGCTATGATACATTCACTACAAGAAAAATGCATTTTTGCAGTAGATTTTTTGCGACGGATTCGAATCCGCCGCAAATGGAGGCATATTTTGCGGCAGATTATAATCCGTCTCAATTTTGCAGCGGATCCGTTTGCGGTGGATTTTTCTCCCTCAATTTTTTCTGGCGAAACATTCACCGTGAAAAGTTTTTTTTATTAAAAAAAGTTTTGCGCCGGATATTTCCGCCGCAAATTATTAAATAAAATAGAAATTTATTTTAAATTTTTAAAAATAAAAAAATAAAAAAATTGTGGCGAATAAATTTGGGGCGGATTTTGAGACGGATTTTTCTTCACAAAAAAAATAATAATATTACGGCGGGAATATCCGCCGCAAATTCTGCCACAAAAATTAAAAAAAAAGTGTCAAATGCGTATTGATCGTACTTTTTTTAATAAAAAAGGTTTGCAACGAAAAATCCGTCGCAAAATCCGCCGCAAATTCAAATTAAAGTATCAGATCTTAAATAGCCAACTAGAGGCCTTATCCCACCATTTCTTTCCTCTCCCACTATTTCATCCCTCTCCTACCATTTCATCCCTCTCCCACCATTTTGCCCATGTCGCCCCTGCCGCTGCACCACGCCGCTCCTGCAGTCATGCAGCCCCTACCGCTGCACATCGTCGCAGCTGCTGCACCGCATTGCACCGCTCCTTCAGAACCGCACCACTCCTCCCTCGCAATACGTCGTTGAGGTAGAGGGAAAACCTTGTTCTTGACTCACTTTCCTATTCCTTTCATCTTGTTCTTGAGTTGTGACTTGATGTGGGAATTGGGGTTTTGAGTTGTTTTTACTTGTTTTGGCTCGAATCTTGTTAGAAAACTTGAGAATAACATGATTTGGTTTGCTAGAGGCATGAGAACAGTTTTTAATTACTTGTATACCTTGATTTTCCATTTGAAATAAGAATTTAGAGTTTTAGATTTTGAATAATCAAGGATGAGATTTGTAGTATTTTGATCCATTTTTTGTGAAATCTTTTAGTGTTTTATATTCTCTTCATGTTTGCAAACTTGTTTGAGACTTAAACTCACCTAAAAACTGGATTGGAGTGACCAAAATCTTAGAACCGTAACCACGGTTCTGCAAAACTTCTATCCCAGGAACATGGTCTGTGTCCAAAAACACGGGAGGGGGAGCGTGTCCCTCTCTGCCAGTTCAAATATAGTAAAAACGTGCAGACAGAGAAGGACACGGGGGGGCCGTGTAAAACAACACGGCCCGTGTAGAAAGATATAATAGAATTAGCTTTTGTGCTCTTCATGAAACTTGTAGCTCTTTCTCTTAGCTTTCCAAGGACACCTAATTCACCTCGTTTTGACATACGTACCTCAAGTTATGCTCATTTTACTGAACAAAGGTCAAGGGTTAAAATTGAGAAAAATGCCAAAATGTTGTTTTGGGAAAAACTAATTTTCCAAAGTGTGGAGACCTTTCTTGTATGCCTTTATAAGTGTGATGAGACCTTAGTAAGGGTGTTTAATAAAGTGTATTCGTGATGCATGTAAATCAATTGTTATCCTAATAGATAAGTGTATTAAACTTTGTATTTGAACAAACTTTGTTATGTTGAATTTGAACAATGAGTTATATTGTATGCGATTTGTTATGTTTGTTTTATAAATTGGTTAAATGTATTGATAGGTTGAAATTGAAATCTAAGTGAATTTTGTTATATTGTGGATTTTGAATATTTAATTTAATTTTTTTTATATTCAAAAAAATTTGCGGCAGAAATACCAACGACAAATTTGCGTAGATTTTTGCAGCGGATAATCCACCGCAAATTGAAAAATTACGCTTCCATTCGCAAATTAAGCGGCGGAAAAATCTGCACTCAAATTTGTGGTCATCTACAAAAAGCGACGAAAAAATCTTTCGCAAATTAGAGGTAGAAAAATCCATCGCAAATTAGCTCATTTCTGACAACGATTCCGATATGTTACTGGAGAGTTTTGCGACAGATTTGCGGTAGAAAAATCCGCCGCAAATTTGCGGCGGAAATTAAAATCTGCCACAAACTATATTATGTCGACCATATTTGCGGCGGTCCCGAATCGGCTACAAATCCGCCTCAAATTGTTAATTTGCGGTGGATTTTGAGTGATTTGCGGTGGATTTATCCTCCACAAATCTTGTTTTTTTTTTGTAGTGATTGGATAAGTTATCAGCCATTTATTTGTTGTTGATTATTACAACGAATATTTAAAGTCTATTAAGTACAGTAGCAAAACTAATTATAAGGGGCTACGGGTAGCTTCCCAAAAAAATACTTTAATTTTTTTTCAACTAACTCATAAACTTATTATATATCCTGCGAGAATGTTACAGTTACATACAATTTGATTTGATATTTTTTTCACGTAAATCTATAATATAAATACGATGTGTGTATTTTAAGTGTATGAATAATATTATCTAAAAAAAAAAGTATTCCCCTTAGTAATGGTAGAGTAAGCGTTGCATATTCAAATTCCAAACTTGAGCTATTACAATACTTCCAACCATATTTTACTCAGACAAAAAAAAAAGAAAGAAAAACCATATTTTACCCAAAAGTTGTAAGTCTCATTTTCCTACTCAAAAACAAGGCCGAAAGGCGCAATATAGCATCATTACTATGCTGAACTAAAATACTGAGCTATCCACGAAGGAGGAAACACTTGAAATTGAGTCTGGTTTGGTTGAAAATTAGAGATTTTAGAATCATTCACCACAAAATAATATGATCAACCTACAAAGGGCGTGTATTTGGATGCTAAACTTACTGCTAAAATAATTCCTAGAGAGACCCCAAGTTCCCAGCAAGGCCTCCTATCCACTACTACTAGTTTTAGCAGATTCACACTTTGCTTATTGCATTGCATAATTTTATCAACTCTTGATGTCTCAATCCCAGACTTGTGGTTTGTTAATATTATTTTTCTCTATCTTTTTTTCTTTTAATTTGGATGCTTCTGTCAATATATATATATTTTTTTGTTGGTTCTTGAGAAGGTTCAAATTCGTGACGGGGATGGAAAAAGATGGGGTGACCCCCTAATGTGATATTTAAGGAATTTAGTTAACAACTCTATCCCCTCAGTTTTCCGTGAAGTTCTGCCACTGATTAAGTATAACTAATAACTAATAAGTGTTTGACAATCAACTAATGTAGCCGGTGCCAATAAAAAAAAAAAAGGAGTAGCGAAGGAATCCCATAAAAAACTGTTTGTTCTTTATGGAAATCAAGAACCCGTACTTCAAAATTCTTCATATTGTCTAGGTTATAGGCTGATATTGTTTGTTCATCCTAGAATAACAGCAGGAGGTGGTCTATGCTTATCTTGAATAGATCTTTTACTTCCTGAGCTGGATGTCCTTAGTCAATTCACCTTGTAATACAATCCAATATGTGTTAAGGAAGAGATGTTGAGAGAGGCTTGGAAAAATTAGGAAAATGGGCTCAAAAGGAAAGAAATGGCAATAATTAGGGAACCGAAATACCTCTAAGTTTCATGACAGGGCCAACCAAAGAAGGTAGACCAATAGGGTACTTGGTGGTTTATAGGATTCAAATGGGAATTGGTGCTACAACAATGACTGTTAGTGCTTCTGGTAAGGATGGATTTACTTCTTCCATCTTTTTAGACAGTTTTGAGAGATTATTGGACTAAAAACTTGTGATGCTAAAGGCTTCTTTTTTTTTTCACAATGGGGAATTGTTAGTAAAGTACCATTTTATCCTCTGTTTTTGTGTTTTTCACATGAAACATAAAAAATTATGGTCTATACTCTGTAGGCTTCAAAACATAATGGGCAAAATGATTATTCCTAGTTAAAATGTGTTCCTTAGAGGAAGGGTCCTTTCTGACAATGTGCTTGTTTCATGTGAGTTTTCATACAAGATGATGTATCTATTAAAGAACAGAAGTTTAGGGACAAATATGATATGGCCAACTAAATTGACATAAGTAATAAAGCAAAATGCAATCATACTTGTCTAGATTTTGTTATCAAAAACTCTTCATAAATATTAAGGTGGACGGACTCATCTAAGTTATTTAAAAACAAAAAAGAGTTTTGATAACGTGTGTGGACACACATTAAAGAATCAAAAACTAAGAATTATTAAATAAAAATAAAAATATTTAATATTTTAAAGATTTAAAAGTATTTAATACTTTTTATTTAAATAATTAGTAAAAAATAATAATTTTTTTTATTTTTTAACATGTGTCTTAAGACACATTATATATATATATATATATATATATATATATATATATATATATATATATATATATCTAAAGTATTATCTAATATATATAACTAAAATAGGAATTTATTTGAACAAGTATCATTTTCCTAAAGCAAAGTCTATGACATATTTTTTTTTAGGAAAGCTTATGACATGTTAACATGCAAAATCTTTACAAAATAATATTATGATCCTAAGTACCCATGGTTCTTGGTTTTTTTTTTTTTTAAATATTTCACCCATGGTTCCTTGTTGAAAACCGACATGACAAATAGTTTATGGTTAGGATGTCATTAGAGAAGGGAACATAATGAAAACAAGTATTTCAAAATATTTAATGACGTTAGATGTAAGTCATGCGATCCAAAACATTGAAAATAACATGTATGTAATGAATGGGAAAAAATTTCCTATGTTTCCTTAATTATTCGCCCCTTTTGACAAGAAAAAATTTCGGATCTCAAACATGGTATTTAATTACTTTTTTTTTTCGAACCTGGCCATCGACCAAGACACAAAGAAAGTGCCACGTGGATGAAATAGAAGAGAGAAAAAAAAAAGGAAAAAGGGAAACTACTTTATATTATTAGAATACACAGCAAAATCACAGACAGAAAAAGGAAAAGAAAGAAGAAAAAGGAGAAACAAACAACACATAAACGCCAATCATCTTCACAGGCTCTGTTGTGGTTCATAGGTCAGTTTCTCTGATCCGTTCCTTCTGTTCAAGCATCAATGGATGTGGGTTGTTCTGTGTTTTCTGGGAATTTCACTTTTAATGGGATTTTTTGTTTTTGTTTTCTTCTGTATTGTGATTTTGGTCTGTGATCTGAACCTTTGTTGTTTTGGAGGTTTAGTGTGATGGGTTGGGGGTTAAAGTTTGGATTTTTAGGATGTTATCTTGTGGGTTTTGAACCATTTCCTCTGAAAATGGATTTCCATTTCAGAGAGTGATGGTTGTTTTTTTTTGTGGGGAGGAAACAGGAGGATGGGTGTGTCTACCTCATTTTGATAATTGTTAGAGGTTTTAAATTGTTTGAAAAGCTTGAATTCAAATTTTCTGTATTTTTTTCTAATTGATTGGATGCGATTGCATTCAAGCTGGTGAAATAGGTTTCTTAGAAATGGATACAGTTACTGTGATGTCGATTACACCTTCATCCTCTCAAATTCATGTTTTTTATTTTATTTTTTGTTGGTGAGGTTCCATTTATAAAAAATAGAGGACAAATAGAAATGGATTCTGACCTTAATTATGGGGATTCTTGTGAATTATGGCCTATCTATGGATCAGTTTTGATTAGTGATCCCATATTATTTTATATTTCTCATGGTGTTAATTCTCATGCTTTTTGGTTCTCAAAGGTTTTTCAGTTTTCTTAATTATAAATTCATATTTAATTTTATTATATCTCAATTATCATGAGTAAACTGATTTTTTTTTATTTTTTCAAAAAGGTTTGTGTCCATAGGAAGTTCTGGTATATGATGTCCATTTGGGCGTTGTATATGGTGGCCAGGACAGTTATTTTTTCAATCATTCATTCATTTGATTTAATATGGAGATCAAATGCATTGCAATTTTATCCATTTCCTTTGCTATTTAAATTCGTTAAGTTAGGAAATTTATGCCTATTACTCGGTGCAGCCAATTTTAGACACAACAAGTGTGTTAACTTAAGATAGCAATTGTGGTGGGGTTATAATTGAGCTGATACTTACAGTGGTAAAATTTGTGGACACATGCTCCACATAGGAAATGTAGCAATGTAGATACATGTGATGGTTTGTTGCTGCAAAATGAGAAGGTAGGCTATTTATTAGTGATCTTTTCGATTCTATGCATGGTTAATTGACCTGTGGGGCCCAGAATTTTTTGGGAAGGTCATTGTGTCACGAGACGACAATGTCTAGCTGTCTTGATCGTGGTTATATATATTCTCCTATTGATTGTTAAATGTCTGTTCATAAATCAGTTATATTTTTAGTGTTTTAGTACATATAAAATGAAGTAACGACTGATTCTATTTTATTTTTGTCTATATATGTGCAGCACGAATAGAGCAACTAATTTGAAAACTGAATAGAATGTCTCCATCAATGAAATCAAAATCCAAGTCCAAGGAGAAGGCCTCTGCAAGGGCTGGTAAGGAACAACAGAAGGCTTCTCCAAAGACTTCTGTGTCTACTAATCATGGGAGTGGCATTCCTGCTAGTGCATACAATCCCATCTCTGGAACATTTCATACTCTAGAAACATCATTAGTTGCTTCTTCTGCTCCACTTCATGACAACAGCCATTTCCCAAAAATAGATGATACAGATGAGCATTCTAGTAGTCCTCAAGGAACGGTGTCTGAGTACGATTCAGTTTCTAACAATGGCAGCTGCTCTGGTGAATCAGAAGACCCTAAAGAGAAAGTTGCAAACTCTTCTACGCGGCTGGATATCATACCTGGTTGTGATAATGACAGAAGGGAGAAGATCCGCCTGAAGAATGAGAGGAAACACCAGAGGCAGAGGGAAAGGAGAGCTCAGGAGTTGCATGACCGTTGCAGTGGGTATCTAATGTCAAGGAAGTTAGAAGCACTAGCACAGCAGTTAGTGACAATGGGGTTCTCTTCTGAGCGAGCAACATTGGCTTTAATGTTAAATGATGGCAAATTAGAAGAATCAGTATCCTGGCTGTTTGAGGGAAGTGAAGAAGAATCACATGCCAAGGATTCTACTACCAACCTTGTAAGTGAGGGTAATTTGAAAATTGACATAAGTGAAGAGCTTGCCCTGATATCTGCTATGGAGGTGAGGTACAATTGTTCAAAGCAAGAGGTTGAAAGAGTTGTTGTTGTCTGTGAAGGTGATCTTCAGAAGGCAGAAAATACCTTAAAATCTCAGAAGCAGGAATCTCCTGTGACCCTGTCGAAGTCAGAAGATTCTGCTCAAAATAATAGTTTGATGAGATCACAAGGATTACCAGTAGCTTCAGTTTCAATGCAGCAGAGAGGGAATGAAAGTGACTTTAACTATTCCCAGGTAGGTGGTGCCGTTTCTATGTTCCCAGATCCTGAAAGCAAGAATCTACAGTCTCTACACTTGAATCATCCAAATGAACTGACAGAGAAAAGATGGGGTGTTACAGGATCAATGGCACCATCCATGCAAGCATTGTCTCCATTTGTTAAAGTGGAGGCCCGGTCTAGTGCCCTTTGGAATGAAGGGAGAATGATTCAACAAGGAGTTGGTCGGGAGCCAGTAGTCATGATGCAGCGTCCACAATTCACAAATGCCAGGCAAAATTCTGTGTCTTCTATAAATGGCTTTCCTTCAGGGACAGCAGGTTGGTATGTAAATAGTATTCCAGCTGTTGAAAATATAAGGTCAAACAGGAAGTTACTACAAAATCACAGCATAGGAAGTGTAGGTACAGAACGCTTAGAGCAATTCTGTCAAGCTCCTTATAAAGAATATCCCTATGTCTTTGGGCCTGTAGACTCATCATCAGCTGGAGTGGGAGGTTTCTCTAAGCCAATGAGTGCATCATCACCATCACCTTCACCTACAATTCCTTCTCAGCATCAGGGTTCATGGAGCATAACTGCATCTTCACCTGCACTTACATTTCCGCCGTCCCTTGGACTATTTTCTGGTCATCAGAATGCAGCCAGAACATTCAGCTCACATTCACATGTGGATTGGAATACTGGTGGCTTGATACCAGAATTTGACTATACCAGTATAGATTGGACTTTGGATTGCCCATCGTCTTCCAAATCAGGTGGATTGTGGCTAGAGATCTCATCATTGCTGAGAAACAGTTCTGGGAATAGGATGATGGGCAGTTCATGCATGACTGGATTACAAAATGCTGGCATGGCTAAGGAAACTTCATCGTCTGCTGGTTTGCGCGATTGGACTTCTCCTTTTACTGGGAAGGACATATTCAGTGTTCCCAGGCAGTTTGTTACCTCTCCTTCTCTGTAGTTGTTTGTATTGGGAACAAAAGGGGATGTGGCTCATTCCCTGTAGTACTTGGAAATATGGCTGTCTTGATGGCTGTTTATGGTTTTCCAATGAAATGCATCTTCTAATTTGTGGTTTATGATTTTTTACCCCCCACAGTCCTCAAACCCCTCTTCCCTTCACTTGCATATGTTTTATTAGAAGTGCTTTTCTAAAACTTATAGTTACAGGTGGATTGGGCGGCTTGTGCCTGATGTTTAGCACTAATGCATTTGAACATGTGATGTGTCATGAAGCTTCTTAGCGATAGTAAGTGATGGCTTAGGCGTCTTTCCCGGTTCCTTAGGTTACAACTATGAACATGAATGGAGATTGAAATAATAATGCTACTCAAACAATTAGCATTCAAAAATTGTCAAATAATATGCAATAGGGAATTTGGAGCCGATTTATTGTCGATGATATTACACTACACTTCTAATTCTTTTTAGAAGTGTAAGTACTGTACATATTTTTTAAAGATGTGTAATTGAGAGAAAAATTTTTTGTTAAATAAATATAATAAATAATATTAAACGTTACAAGTCTAAAAAAATATATATAATATATCTACAGATGATAAAAATATCCACCAGCAATTTATTTTTTTTTTTTCTTAGAGTTGATAAGACCTTTCTCTTTTTTACATTTTTTGATTTTTTCATAAACAAATAAAAGTTTAGGACATGTTACAAGTCTAAGTAAATACTTATAATGGTATCTGCAGATGATCTACCAACGAATGTCCACCAGCAAGAACTGAACCCAAGTCGATGACTTTCATTGGTATATACATATATGACTTACGCTATCGATCCTATAGTTGAGTCAACCTTCATTGGCGGATCTTCCTTTTTTCTCTTGCTATTTAATAACTGATTACAGAACAACAAACTTAGGATCCCTCCTCTGTCTATTGTTTGCTTAATTAATGTATGTTACAGATCTGTCCTTCTCTACCTCTTTCGTGTGTCCTTTTAGGGGCTCAACTGATAAATTGGAGAGGGTAAATTGGACTTTTCTCATAAAATTAAGAGTGGAAAAAAGTAAAAGGAATAAATAGAGGAGAGTTAATAGTTTTAAATGGCCGATATGAGGGTGTGCCATTAAGATTGCCTTGCCTGGGGAGGATCTTAGTTTTAGTTTACGTGAGCTGGCATTAAGTCTCTCTCTCCTTTGTGGTATTATTTCTCTTCTTTGTGCTGCATTGGCCATTGGTGGTCTTTTTGAGTGTTTCTCTAACGAGAGGTTGCCGCACCTATTCTTTGGCAGTAGTACTCTTTATTTCCTTTTCTTGCTTTTATAATTTTTTCTCTAATAAAATTATTCAATTCTTTTACATCATTATCTTTGAGATAAATATGAAGAGTTTGATTTTGAGTTTTTCATATCAGCCTCATATTATGGTAGATTTAACATTTCTAGCTTTAATTATTTTTGTCTTTGAACTTTTTATTCGTATTTAAGAAACTTATTGCAATATCAATTAAGACAACTATAAATTAAGGTATTTTATTTTTAGACAGAACTTAAATTTAATTTTAAGAAAAACTATCTCCCTTCAACTTCTCTTAATCTATTGTCATATGTTTATTAATTCAATTAAATAATATAAATAAATAATAAAATAAACATATGACAATAAATTAAAAGAATTGAAAGGAGATATCTCCTCCCTGCATTAGAACCAAATTCTATCCTTTATTTTTTGGTCATATGGAAGGATATTTTTGGACCAATTTTTGTGTTGATCGATACTAAATTTCTCTCCAAACAATTTTAAAGGTGCACTCTCACGTAAATGCTGATCTAAGGATTGGGCTCGATTTTTCAAAGTATAGAACATACCTCCTTAACCACTAAGCTAACCTCCTCAGATTTAAGGCGATTATTTTTTGGAGGTTGGGGGGGCGGGGGGTGTTACAGATTTAAGGTATGTTATTGCTCACTTACTAGTACAGTCACATAACTAGCAACATTAAGTTTAATTGCACTCGTGTTAAACTCATCTTAATTTTGATAGTTTAATTGCACTCATATTAAACTCATCTTAATTTTAATTTCCAAATTCTCAAAACCAAGTCGTTAGGACAATAAATTTCTCTAGGGTTCATTTGGATAGCGAAATTAAAATTAAAACAAAAAATTTTAATTTTAATTCTAATTCTTTTAGAATTATAATTGATCTAGAATCTTAAATTTTATGTTTGGATTGTCAAAAAATAAAAATAAGAAATTATAATTCTAAATTCAATTATAATTTTATTATTTAAAGGTATGATCTAAAACATAAAAAAATTATTTACAAAATTAAAATTAATAAAAATATTCATACAATAATATTTTTATAATATAATAGTCATATATTTTTTCATAAAGAAATTTTTCATGAATTTTTTTTTAAAAAAATAAATAGCTATTATAATAATTTTTATATAAATATAAAAATAATTTTCTATATAAATATAGAATCTCAATAAATATGATTGTTCAAAAATAAATATAGAGAGAGAGATTAATTTTTAAGTTATAAAATTAGTAATTTTAAAGTATAGGCTTAGAATTGAGAAAGACTTAATTTAATTATTTTTCAATTCTATGGAATTGATTTATGAAATTACAATCCTAATTTTAAATAACATTTCAAACATAAAAATTAGAATTAAGATATTCAATTTCATTTTCAAATTCTAATTTCATGCTCAATTCTAATATTCAAACGGATACTAAAAACAATTTTTCTTAATTGAGATTTTTCAGAATATAAAATTAAAATGAGATTACGTAACTTTCCAATCATTCGTTAAATTTTTTTTTTATAAATATGTTATAATTCAGAAATGAAAAATTACCCATCCCCCATCTCCTCCAAACTCCTTTATCCAAAAGTCTGACCTTAATAATAATTAAGGGTAAAATGTTCGTAGTTGCATCTGCTCATTAGCTGAATAAACACGGAATGTAGACTTCTAATTTTAATCCCATTAATAACTTCAATTTGTTTCCATCCTTCACTGACAAATAAAAGTCCCACCATCCATAAAAGCATATCAAATATGAACGATTTAGTCCCCACCCTGTCCCCCCCTCCTTCTCAAAGCCCTATAGATATCCAATTAAGTTCCCTACATAACCTTATGCAGATGGGATAAAGGACAGTTGGGTGGGCGGGGTAGAAGGCAAGGTGGAAAGAGAACTTCACCAAGCTGCTCCAAACAGTAGTGAAAGGTGAAAAAGGATGAATTTAGTTAAAAAGAAAATTCAAGAAATTTACTTGGAAGAGGCTGGGAAATGATTCCACAGTCCCTGTCAAATGGCTATTCCCTATCAACGTTTAGAATCTATACATATTATCCTTACAACACATCAATCAATAATTGCTCAAACAATATGAGAACATCCGTTCAAAAGAGTCCCTAGATATTCTATACACCAAAAAGTTCAATAAACTGGTCACCCTCACCTCCACCACCAGAACTGTTTAAACAGGTATATCTTTCTCATCCTAGTATTGTATGTCAGGAAGGCTCTGGCTTTGATAGGATCAGCATTTAAATATTCGAATGCATACATCTGTTTACCCTCTTCCAACCCATCTATCTCCATCACAGCCTGCAATAGCTCAGTGGCATCAATTGAGCATTTGCTGCGCTCCATTGAATCAGCCAATCTTCGGATGCTTGATGCCACTGTCATCAATGCATCCTGAAGAGCATCTGAGCTACGAGGCCGTTTGGGAAGTTGTCTTCGAGGTTGGACCACAGGAGGCTCTTGATAGCCATCTGGCATCTGGCCATACTCTGGAGGCCCACTGTATGACTCAGTTCCATCTGTCTCACTCATGTCTTCTGAACTGGGAGATACAAAGGAGGCTGATTCATCCTCACAATTCTTCATGTCCATTAGATAGTTACCATCCTTCATCTTTGCCCATCGACTAGGTGCTTGATAATTTCCACAAACAATTTTAAGTTGATCATACATCTCTATCTGCTTTCCACGAAATCCTTTTGCATCAGGGTGTGCCTATCCATTGAATTAGAGAACACCAGAACAGGTATTTTAAATTAATTCAGAACATTCAAGAAGTGAGAAAGATTGAAGATAGACTCACTGCAACATATCTCTTCCAAAGCTCATCATGGTCACACTCGATCATCTTTGTATTTGGATTCCACCTGAAACCATCCTGACTTAGCATATCTTTTATTACTTTATACCTCTTCTTAAGTGTCTTCAGACGGTTGATAACTTTCTGATTATTCAAATTTAAGTTGAAACGAGTGTTTACAGCTACACAGGCAGCAGTATACGCATTTTCACTGAAACATTTGTCAATTCTGTTCCCATTTTTTGCTTGAACAACCAGGGCTTCAATTAGACACTTATCCATTGCAATTGACCACACAACATTTCTTCCTTTACTTTTCATACCCTTTCTTTGTCCTTGCAGATCATAGTGCTCCATTTCTACATGCAGACAATACAGAATTGAACACATGTTCAATATAATAATGCACACATTAATACATATTTAGTTTAATAGTATTATCCTCATTTACTTAAACATAATATGAACCATTAAATTAATAAAAGTTTTACACAAGAAAAGGGGAAGAAATGGTCTGAACTCTGAAGTAATAAGAAACATAATTTCGATGAATAATGTAATGTCAATAATCACAAAACTGCATATTTCTTATTTGGTTATAAAAATCCTAGAAAGAAAAAGCTGAACACCCCTTTCCCAGACTTGTGTGTACCTGCGTGTGTACAAATGCACATGCAGCACACCTAGCAAAGGTTGCATCATATAGCAACAATAATTCCAGGTTTGATCAACGAAATCTTTTACTTAAAAGAAAAAGGAAATTAAGGTTTCATACTAATAATAGTTTAGATTAATACCTCTAATATTCCAGAAGCAACCTAAAAGTATATATTTTTTCCTCTGAACTAAAAAAATAATATAAAATTGAAATCCCACGCTTATGCATTCTTCACCAATTGAATAATAAATAGCACTCTGATATCACTGTACAAGGTTCAAGGGCCATAGTTTTATTTAAAATGTTCATTGATTACCTACTGACAAAGCCAGTCAATAAAGGTACCAGTTAAGGTTCCAGTCAATAAAGGCACCAGTCAAGGTTGTCAAACTCATGGATCCTACCTAGGATCAGACAAGGGGAGTATACATGTAAAGCATGACATCGTAAGTCGTAACACGAAATGTAAGATTCTACTAATAATACAAAATTTTATTTAAAAAATATATACATATACAAATAACTCTGAATACCTTTAAAATCACAACTAGTGTATAAATAAACTCAAGTTAAAAAATACATAATAGTTGTAAGTCTGTAAGAAGATTTAAACCCTAACAAAACAAAGGTCATAAAAGATTTAACTTTTAAATTTTAATTTTAAATTTTTATTGCAGAACTCTCCCTGCTTTAAAAACAATTGGCATGACATGTGTGAATAAGCCTTCAAATCTACAAAATTCAATTATTTTATCTTATTCAATCTCAAACTTCAGTGCATTCAACAGACCTTTTCACATCTGGTCTCACAAATAAGCCACACTTTTATCACTCCCAAATCCCTACTAGTAATGCTGATTGCTGACAAAGTTTCCTGCAACTGAAGGAGCCACGATGTCCTTCTATATATTTAGAAAAACATAGAGAAAGCCATAAAATCCAATCCATATCAAGTGTCAACTCCTATATTAAATGTTTCAATCATTAAAAAGAATTGTTACGAAGCTTTTTGTTGCCTGCATTGATAAAAACTTCTACCTCTCTCTCTTCTGTTATGGTAGTCCAAATATGGACAAAACACCAAAAAAAAAAAAAAGGAAAAGTAAAGGCTTCAATAACAGTGAAAAATATTACTCTTAAAATATAAAGAAATATACCAGCTGCTTAAGTTCAACTAGAAATAGGCTAAGCTGAACTCAAACTCAAATTGAGGCTTAACCCTGCCAAGCCTAAAATAACGAGGTAAATTTCATTCCAAGCCCAGCTTGAACTGGAAGAGAGTTAACTGAGCCAGCTCAAGTGCATTCCTAATCAGCCATAGAACAAAATACTTTTCGTTTGAAATTTAGAGCTGAAAAGCTTGTATCCTGTGAAAGATGGCTCCAAAATGGCCATGCTCAACCTCTTGACCCAGAACAAATTCTATTTTACTCTCAGTCTCTGATATCAAATATTGCTTATACAAAAAATCATATTATAATAAAAAGATGTCCAACATGCTACTCCTTTCATCTTCACCAGATTAATAGAACTTAAGGGTATGTTTCAGAATTGGGGTTTTGGAGGTAAAGGAAAGAGAGGATTTATTTTTTTATTTTGAATAAACACTCTATATTTGATTTTTTTTTAAATAAAAGAATAAAATGAAAAGATGATAATATAACTTTTCAATTACCATTTATTTATTTTTATAAACATTTTATAATTATCTTAATTTAGAAATGAAAAATAAGTCTTCCTTTTTATTTACCTCCAAACATACCCTTAGAACTCAATAATAATAATAAATATAAATAAATAAATAAATAAAAATAGCCACTCTGATCGATCCCAAATGCTTACACTTCACACAGAGAAAATCAGAAAGGGCAAACAACCCAAAACGGAATCAATTCAGATAAAAATCACCTTCAAGTACTTGCAAGCACACATGTACTACTACAATGGGGCTACAAATACATATTAAGCAGCTTACTGAAGACTGAAGAGTGTGCACTTAAATTTCACATAGAAATTTTGTTTTTTGGTCAACCCAAATTCTTGAATCAAATTATGAAGCTTCCACTTGCAGAAACAAAAAAACAATAATTGCATCACAGTGAAGAATATAATAGATACAGAACAAATACCTGATATAAACCAACCCGATCTTGAGTGCTCACGCCGTTCAGATAGCAGACAGACGCAGCAGCGGCGTCAATGGAGTGAGGGAGGACGACTCTTGACAGCTGGTTACGGTTTTTCTCGGGAAAATGTGATGGGAAAATTTTGTTTGCACTTTCCCTAACACCAAACAAAGCTAGCAAAAGAAAACTAGATCAGGTGCACCGCAGTGACAGAGATTGACTGAAGGACCTATCATTGATAGCCACGTGTTCAAAATAGTCAACCCAAACAATTGGAGTCGACTGGAGTAGGGATAGAGGTTTAAGCAAATAGCAACGAGGGACATTAGGGTCTTTTAGTAATTTTATTTTAAAAACAAGGTTATATTACTCTATAAGTTTTTATTATAATTAAAAAAAAACTTAAATAGGTCCTTAATTTTTAAAATTTGTAATTGAGTCTTTCTAATTCTAGAAATTTTTAATTAATTCCTTGAATTCAATCTACCTTTGAAATTTAATGGTGTAACAATAAAATTTCAATTACAAATTTTTAAAATATAATGTGTTTGGAATTAAAATAGAAATGATTTGATTTATAAATCAAATTTAATTAAATTTTATGTTTGGAACAAAAAATAAAAATGATTTGATTTCAAATTACAAATTCCTTTTGTTTTAAAATCAATTTTGATAGTGATTTGATTTGATTTGATTTTACATTTCAAATCACCTCTCATAAGAGTTAAAATGTAAAATAATAAAATCAAATCAAATCAATTCTTATTTTAATGAATCCAAATACAAAATTTGATTTATAAATCAATTCAAATTCTTTTTTTTTTTAAAGTTCCAAACACAAAATTTGATTTCTAAATCAAATCAAATCAATTCAAATTAAATTAAATCAAATCATTTCTTATTTTTGTTCATTCCAAACACACATAGTGATTTATTTGAACATTTCAAAAAGTATATGAACCCAAACATTAATTACAATTTAATTAAACATAAGCTTAATTAAAGTTGCAATTAATAATAATATCACTACTTGTATCTTAACATTTATTAAGATATGTTACGAATTTTCTCTCACTTAAGAAAAAAAGATTGTGTAGATATAGTGATATTTATGTTAAAACTTAAAAGGTTTCTATTACCATAATTTTAGACTTTATGGCATAATAAAAATGTGAACAAATTATGAGATAAGCCATCCCAATCTACAAATTTTGTATGGGAACCTATTTGAGAATTTTCAAAACATATAAACATATGAACTTATTTAAAATTTTTGAAAAAAAAAATATAAGGACTTATTGAATAATTTGATATTAAAACAAAAATAATAAATTACCAAAACTCAGGAAAAAAAAAAGAATCTTAGTCAATACAGGTTATTGGGTTTTTCTTGAAGTTCTTGAAAACCAAAGGGATGTTTGTGTAAAAGTTGAAAAATTGAAGGGAGGTTTGAGTAATTTCATTAACATTTTCTTCTTTGTTATTTAAAAAGTTTAGGGAAGGGATTGTTATTCAATTTCAACTGCAATAGTACTTAACTTATTGATTACCTATCAACAAGGATTGGTAATAACGAAATCGAATTCAAACCTTAAAACTGAAGCATTCTAAATCCTTTTCAGCTAAATCAAGCTGTAAGAATTGGTTTGACCCAATATTCCAATAAGCAAATCTGCTCATTTTGTGTGGAGAATGTTGAATTTTGACCTCACCCATTAGGCCAGCTTATTTAGCCCACAAATCACTTTCGGGCTGGGTGATATATTTAGAAACTTTTTCGTTTGAAAAAAAGAACTCGTTCCAGCTGGTGGAAGAAATACAAAAATTGGTTTCTTGATTTTTGTGTGTGTTCCATCCCTTTACTTAAGCGGTTAGTTTTAGGACAACCTTATCACGTCAGAGGATTTTAGGCCAGTTGTCAATCGTGGAAGCTTGTTGGAGGCCAGGTGAGATGCTTGTAAAAAATACTTTGACATTTAAGTTCGTCTCAAAGTCAAAAAAAAAAAAAAAAGCGTATAGATAGATAAAATAAATTAACATAAGATACTTTTAAATGTGTGTTTATATAAAAAGTAAAGTTACTCGAAGACCTTAAGTAGTAGGTTACATGTAAGTTATTTAACCTAAACCAAATAGGATTTACCAGTCTATTGAGATTCATAATTTCTAAAGTTATGGTCACTTAATAATTTCTCAAAGATTTACCCATCTTATTGCTCCCTCTATAGCTGTATAGCTGCGCTATTGGCTAACTACACCCCTTCTCAACAACTCCTCAATACTTTTTTACTTTGAAACCTTGACTATTCCAAAATTCAAATGAAAAAAATGCAGTTAATTTTCAAAGTCATATGCTGAGAAATTTTAACTTAAACATGTAGCACTAAGTTAGATGTATTATGTTAATTATATTATTAATTAATAAAATTAATTAAAATTACTTATTAATTAATTATGATAATTGTCTATTAAATAATAAAGTGATTGACATAATATACTCCATTTAAATACAACAGGTTTATGCAAGAGTTTCTTGCCATATCCCCAAACATAGAGATGATGTGATGATGAATATGGTTATGGTTCTTTAGCTTTCACCGAAGGTGATTTTGATGATGGTAGTACGGATTAACCATAATTGTATGTTCTTCAGCAGTATCAATTGAAAGGGATGGTGTCAATGATGTTGATTATGAATATATTACGGCTACATTGAAAAATTATATAATTATTATAGTATGTTGTCAATTAATTCTTTGCTTCACCCAAATTTTATAACTGGTGGAAATTAAGTACAAAAGCTTTTGAGAGTGTCATAGCTAGTCATGTACCTCAGTATGTTTATGAGGATGGTAATTGAATGGAAACCGTTTTATGTTATCTAAATACGTCGACATAAGTACTTTGTCATTATCATGGTTTTATGTGGTTGTGTTGCAATTACTGAAATTGCAGGCAATTTTAAGAAATTGCAGGCATATATATATATATATATATATATATATATATATATATATATATATATATATGTGTGTGTGTGTGTGTGATAATAGCAGAAATCATAAGTAGCAAGTAAAGTAGAATGAAATATTGAAGTTTCTCAGTTAGTTAAATGCTGCCTTCAACGATAACATGTCTATGTATTCTCTCTTTTACACTAGTGTTTAATTGTTTATAGAATATTGTATGAGAAGTAATTTGAAGATCAAAACTGCCATGAAACGCTGAAATATATATATATACCGTATATGGGAAAGAAATGTTTATTGTAAGAGGTAAGAGGAATGAATCTTGACTATTGTATTTTACATGAATTATCAAGATTAGAACATAAATGTATATAACTTTTTCAAATAGTCACGTGATCTTTAAGTAAATTTTAATCTTGACAATTTATGTACGATTGTATAGTTAAGATTTACTCTTCTTACTCTCTTACAATAAAAACTTCTCTCACTAAATATGACTCTTATATATATATATATATATATATATATATATATATATATATCGATTTGATGAGAAAAATGTTTATTGTAAAAAGTGAGAGAAATGAATCCTGATAATTGAATTTTATATAAATAGTTTAGATTAGAACATAAATATATGTAACTTTTTTAAGTGGTCACATAACATTTATATAACTTTTGATCTTGATCATCCATAAATAGTTGTATGGTCAAAATTTACTCTTCTCAACCTCTCATAATAAAAACTCCTCTCACCATATATGCCTGTATATATAACTGGCGGTTAAGGTGTAAAACTACTTAACTAAGCATCCACATACTAGATTTTCTTTCATATTTGTGTGTATGTGCTCAAGCACATGCACTAGCATCTTTAGTGAACATAGAAATTAAAACAAGGGGGCAGCTAGGACCACACTGCAATAAAGAAACTGAACCATGATCCCAAAGAAATACTGAAGAGTAAATTGTGCAGGATCTTTATTTAATTACAATTTAAACAGTGCTACCAAAGAAAATTAAGATACTTTAAAAATTTCACAATATAATAATTACTCTTCAGTTCATATCAGATATTCACTTGCAATCATCTATCAAGATTTAGATAACCACTTAGCAGTCTCCTTCTCAGTAATATGTCCAAAAAGGAAAATGCTGCAGATTTGCTAGAAGCTCTTCACTGTTACAAGATCTTCCACAATGGCAAAGGTTTTTTTTTTTTTTTTTTTGGGTATATTTTGCCAGACCAGCATGGTTCTGTATGATTTAATCTAATTTCAGATAACTGAAAAGTGTAATTTCATTTCCTTGTCATTTGGTCTTCTTGTCTGATTGCCCTTCAAAGCAACAAAGGAAAGAAGTTTATCCATATATCCATTACCTTGGTAAAATCTGAGAGACTGTTACGTCATTAATGGAAGGATTCTTGGAACTTTTTGATGTAGATGCCTCCACTAGGGTCATTCTTCCAACTGAAAATGCAGGGTGATTGGGTTTTGGAAGGGCCATTGTGTCACTTACCAGCATGACAACAACAGTTGACATGGTTGGTCTATCTGCTGCTTCTTCTTGAACACACAACAGACCAATGTGTATGCACTTCAAAACTTCATTGGCTATGCAGGATTTTTCCAGTACTGGATCCATCAATTCCAAACATTTTCCTTCACACCATATTTTCCAAGTCTGCATGTAATTGTGAATATTGTTAAGTTGTAGTTAACACTGCTGTATCTCAGTTGGAAACTTAATTTCTTGATCATATAAGAGTTAAAACTCACATATAAGATAAGGCTTTGACCATGGTCTGACAGATAGAATCCACTATTCTTCTTCCCACAAACGATTTCTAAAACAAGAACTCCAAAGCTGAAAACATCAGATTTCACTGAAAATAATCCTTCCATAGCATACTCTGGAGCCATGTATCCACTATTGGAAATCAATAGAAACTTTGTTATTTCTCTTACATCAAAGAATATATAACAAGGAATTTCATTTTTCAACTAATCAAGTGCTTAAATTTGTATTCATAAATCCTATTATTTAGAAATGGTTGGTATAAGTAGAACTCACTAAGTACCCATTACTCGTCTTGTATTTGCCTGGTTCTGCCCTCTTTCAAATGTCCTTGCCAATCCAAAATCTGATATTTTGGGATTCATCTCCTGGTCTAGTAGAATATTGCTAGCTTTGAGATCTCTATGGATTACTTTGAGTCGAGAGTCCTCATGAAGGTATAAAATGCCTCTTGCTATTCCATTAATAATGCCTAGTCTTATTTTCCAATCAAGTTGCTTTCTTTTTTCATCATCTGACAACGTAAAGACACAGAACAGATCTTATGAAAAATGCAGTATGTGAAGCAGACAACTTAAGGAAACTAGCAAATACCAAATAGTAAGTATTGGCCTTAGCATGGATATCAGAAGAATTATTTATTCACTCACTTTTCTAAATATATAGCCTTTTTCCCTTAAAAGATATCTTATAACTGATTATTGATTTCATAAGATAACTAGAATTTAGTTTCACATTATGAACAGAAAAAGAAAATGTGCCATAACTTTCTTGGGAATTATGATCATGAGCTGTTGTTCTTATCCTTATAAACATGAGATATCAATATCATACAGCACAACTGGTGTTACCACCTAGCAAGTAATAATATACAATAAAGTGCTACCTCACTCCTAACTACTTTAAAGCCCACAACAACACCACCTAACTTGTCTCCACAGACAGACCCCTCTTATACATACTAATTTAGCACTCAAATTGTTAAACCAAAAAGCGCAGTAAATACTAAAATGTTTCCATGAATTATATTCAATGACGCTATCTGAAAACATACCAAACAGGTGAAAATCGAGACTTTTATTCGACAAATACTCATACACAAGTAGCTTTTCATTTTCCTCCAAGCAGCATGCCAAAAGTCTTACAAGGTTTCGATGTTGCAATTTAGCTATAAACATTACTTCATTCTTGAACTCCTCTGAGCCTTGACCAGAAGCTTCTGAGAGCCTTTTGACTGCAATTTCTCTTCCATCTGGTAAAATTCCCTGATAAAAGATTGAAATAAATAAAATCATATAGAAATATGATAATAACAAGGAACCTGTTTCCAAAATTCCAAATCATTAATACCTTGTAAACAGGGCCAAATCCACCCTCCCCTAATTTAGATGCTTCTGAAAAGTGATTAGTACTCTGTAGAATTGTGATTAAAGGGATTGTAGGCAGGTCTGCATTCAGTGTTTCCTCAGTTGGAACATTGTGATATGAAGATAGAGGAACAGTGTCAGGTATTTGCTCATCTACGAAGAGAAGTTTGTGAATTCATATTTGAACTAAATGGCCATATTTGAGTATGTGAAATAAGCTATCAAACAAATTCTAGCATGTGTTATTGCAGGAAATTACCTTTTCTAACTCTATTCCTGTACCAGAAGCAATAGACACCGCAACATAGTAGAGCTACTGATCCCGACACACTTATGCCAATGATCAAGTTTCTTGACTTACTAGTGCCCCCTCGTTTGGCTGTAACATATCAAAGAAAAACATTTTTTTTTTTACAAATTGAACAGATTCAGTAGATAAACAGACATGCATTCCAAGAGAATTCCTATGCCACAAGAAAGTGATTGTAACTATAAGAGAACAAAAAGTAATTGATGCGTCACCTGTATTAGGATTAGTCACAGGAACTGAAGATGTCTGATTGTGAAAAAGGTAGAACATATAATCATCATACTTTATCAGACAACTTGCAGCCAAGACCTGCCATCCCATCTTTTGTTCACAACATTTGGGAAATTGTGCTAACATGGCCTCCAAACACTGTCTGCACCCCTCATTTGTAAGATCTCTGCTGCATTGCACCAGGCCATACCTTCTCTCAGTACGACTCAAATTGAACTCACCCATATAGAACAACTGGTTGGTCTCCTCAGTTGCTTTTCTGATCAAACTTCTCATATAATCCTCAGCTTTCTGAATCTCTATTGGGCTGGAGATGTTTTTTTTTCCAAAAGCATGCCATGATGGGTCTATTGTAACGTTCCCAAAGAAGTTCTTATTTGAGTACCTGAGAATGCAGAAATCATACCATATGACAGCAGAGACTCTATTGGGACAGCGCTGAAGGACTTCTCTGGTAGCAGTAGAGACACAGAACTGACAGAAGTATCCAACCACGTCGCCACGGCAATCATAGAGGCCATACACAGCATCTCTGGTGGTGGTGTTGTTGCCTATGCTGGTGTGGTTATACCCTTTGCTTGTGGCTGCATCAGAGGATAGCCATGAGAGGATGCTGTTAAGATTGATTGTGTATGCAGTGCTGAGATCTTGTTCGGTTGTGTTATGGCAGTCATCTCCCACGTAGTTGGGTGATTGTGCTTTTGTAACAAGTGCTTTGATGCTCAGAAATAGCAGGAAAGCAAAGGATATTGATGATCTTACATTGAGTTGTGTTGCCTCCATGATTTTTTAAGCTACTTACAATAATTAAAAAATATATGAAGTGAAGTATGTGACTGTATATATATTATAAGAGATTCTCAGGTGTTGTTGTAACTCATAAATATCTTATTAAATATTTTGTTATCATTGAATGTGTGCAGTGTCAGCTATAACATTTAAAATATAATGAAAATGGGAGAAAGCAATGGCTCATAAAATTAATGTGTCATACATTTAAAATATACTTGTTAAAAAAAAAAAGATAAACTACATTTTGCCTCCTTGAATTTTGGTATGTTAGGTGACTATTACTCAACTTACTCTCTTAGTTTTCGTTTGCCTCTTAAAATTGAGTATGAAATTAGAGTTTAAAATTAATATTGAGTGTTTTAGTTCTAATTTTTATGTTTTGAATGTCATTTAAATTAGAATTATAATTTTATTAACTAATTTCATGAAATTAAAAAATAATTAAATTAAATATTTCTCACTTCTTAGCATATACCATAAGAATTACTAATTTCATAATTTAAAAATTAAACTCACTCTCTCTCTTTTACATTTATTTATAAACAATCACATTTATTGAGATTCTACATTTATATAATTTTTTTTATTTATATAAAAATTATTATAATAACATATTTAATTTTTTAAAAAAATTTTCGTGAGAAATTTCTTTATGAAAAAAATGACTATTATATTATAAAAATTTTATTTTATGAATATTTTTATTAATTTTAATTTTGTAAATATTTTTTAATGTTTTAGATCATACCTTTAAACAATAAAATTATAATTGAATTTAGAATTATAATTTCTTATCCTAATTATTTGACAACCCCAAACATAGAAATTAAGATTCTGAACCAATTTTAATTTTAAAATAATTGGGATTGAAATTAGCATTTTATATTTCAATTCCATTTCTAATATCCAAACTGATCCTTAAATTTTTTTTGTTCTTATTTTTTTAAAATTTTCAGTTAACCAAATGTAGTTTTGTTTTAAGAGAAAACATCACTTTTTCTGTTAAATTAAATGGAAGTTAACTTTCAAATACATAAAAACTAAACCTTACGGGCAACAAGTGATAAATAAACAAACTAAGTGATAAATAAAGATAAGGCATCTGTAAATTAAGCAAGTAAGAGTCCAAACACCCTTGAATAATTAGTAATTTAAATTATAATGCACTTTTGATTAAATCAAATGTAGATATATTCTTACTTATGAACTTTACACACAATCTTACTTTAAATGAACTTTTTTCATAAATAAAAGCTTTGTTCCCTTATGTTCCATTTGTTAAAACCAAAATGATTAAAAAAATTAGGGAGATAGTTCAAAAAAGAGTTATGCTTTATGGAGTTAATTTTACCTAAAATGTAATTGGAATCATGGTCTCCGCTTAAAATAAGTTGAGCTAGAGGACTCAATGATGAAAATAAAATGAGAAAATGAGAGCACAATCTTTTTTGCACGATAGATATACATAATATATTATTTATTTATTATAGTATAAGAAATATATAAATGAATTACACTCATCTTCATAACCCCTCTCACTTTTGTATTAAAATGCCAACTTATTTTTGTAAAAGAAAATAGTAGGATCATGCTTAAAAAACTTTTGCTATAATATAGATCTATCATTAATAAGTGATGAAATCTTTTAGAACACTGTTTGAAAGGTAGTTAAATGTATATATATATATATATATATATATATATATATATATATATATATATACTAATTTAAAATTCTATTATTTTTAGATATTTCAAATTAATGAAATATAATTTACTCAAAAAAATTAAATTTTTTTCCAGCGCGCTCAAGCTTAAAAACAATTAGTTTTAACTCATTGGTACTGAAATATGTCTGAATTTTATTTATTTTTAAAGTACAGATTGTTGTTAATTTTTACAGTAACTACTAAGTATCTCGTGTAATGTATGAAATATTTTAAATTTAGAAAAATTTTAAAAATTTAGATTAAAATAAAATATATATTTAAATATTTTTTAAAAAATGTTATTCATAATATTTAGATTAAAAAATTTAGAAAAAATAAAAGAGAATTTGAAATTAAATATTTTTTTTGACTAAATTAAATAATTTTTTTTTAAAATGACACATTATTATTTGAAGGATAATACAATGACAAATTTAACAACTTTAAAGAATTTGTATTCTAATTTAATACGGTGGATAGCACCCAAACGAAAATAACATTTAACATATCCATTTATGTTGACATTAATATCTAATTAATCTCCACCACTATTGTTGGCTATAAATGAATAATGAGTATTAATGACAAGCTCAACTGACACCAGCGGTTTGATTTCGTAGTCAACTAAGTACTTGGTGGTCCTGTAACAAGAAGGGTCAGCAGGACCACTAATAGTCATCAAGATCACTAATAATAAAGTAGGGTTAAAAGGAGTGTTAAAAAAAAATATTTTGTTATCATTTTTTTAATAAAAAAGCTTTGATAGGACTGACCAGTGGCAACTCTCCATATAGGTTCTTTAAGGCAGTGGTTTTTTCCCGTGCCAATTTAAGTTTCTCATTTCTAGTTTGAATCTTGACCGGTAATCATGTCAGTCACTCTGATATGTGAACAATATATATTTGAAGCAATCCTATCTTTCTTCTTCAATATGGAAAAGATGAGTTGCTCGTGTTTGGTAAGATGTCAATTCGGGGATTTAATGGAGCAAAGGAAAGCCTGTATTGATTAAGAGAAATTCTAGCTTGTTCTTTGAGTATAATTAATGCATGGTATAAGAAAAAAATTATTATTAATTTTAAATAAATTTTATAAATTTTTAGCATTAACAAAATTAATGATAAAGATTTTTCTTAAAGCATATATTCTAAAATTATACAACAATTTCTCATTGAATAACTACTTTCATAATGTTACTTCCATCTACAAAATAGCAATAAATACACTTGCTATCTGAATCAAACATAATGTCCACCGTATCTTAGTTTATTACTTTCTTTTGCTATAAGATCGAGGCATAATACGTTAAAGAATTTTGTTATATTTTTTTAAAAGATCTTTTAATATTTTATTTTGAATGATATTTGGTATACGTCAATATGAAACACATTATTTTATGAGATGACAGAGTCAAAATATGAATATATAAAAATAATATAAAATTATCTATAATTAAATAATAAAAATAATATAAATATAAAATAATATGTGTGTAGATATATGTGAATAACATCATTTTAATACTTTAGAGAGTGAACAACAAACTCCAATGGCTTCTTGGATTCTGTAGCCTCTCTTTCATAATTCACCCACAACACAAATGAAAGAAAGACTCAATTGGTGCTTAGCGATATGATAAACACTATTTTTATATATTAATAATCTCTCATATTTAGTCCTTTAGACTTTTTATATGTTAATTGATTAGTTTTAACCATATTTTATAAGTTAATGTTCAAATTGAACTTAATTGTATTTTTTAACATTATTAAAAAATTTATAATGTTTCTGTATTTTATGCATAACTTGAGTTGTAGACATCTAAAAATTATGAATTTTATCTTGTAAGAAAGTTAAAAGAGAGCTCTACAACTTTGATGAAGAGCAAGAAGGCTGAATCAGATGTCTAGTGAGTCAGATTGAGCCACGAAGTCAAAACAAAGATGTCGCTGGAACCTAGACAATGTACAAAAATTGAGCTTTAATTCAGGCTGTATGTGTTATTTGGAGCTAAAAACCAATGTCATTTGAAAGCTAAGACATAGATATTCAATTCTTATGAAGACCACTAATCAAACTATGACGTTTTAATGGTGTTTTATCCTTTGAATTTGGCTGATGGGTTCAGAGAACTGTTAAGAATATTTTGAACATAATTCTCTCATCTTAAGCCCAAATTATGCAAAATTAGATTTCCAATTAAAGTTAAGAGGAAGATGATTAACCCTAAGCTGTAGCAGTAGCAGCAGCCACCACGAAATAAACTCAAATTTTCTCCTAACCACTCTTACTTGCACTTTCTCTCTTCATCTTTCTTCTTCTCTCACTCTTTAGGTTTCTTTCCTTTATATTTTTCTTTCCTCTCATCCTCATGGATGAGAAGGAATAACCTTTTAATCAATCTTAGGGATTGAAACATTCTTGATGTTTAATTTTGAGACCTTGTGATGAATGTTTACATTCTTATTGTTAATCAAATTTCTTTTCTCATTCTCTTGATTTTGTTGCATCTTCACTGAGTGCTTAACTCAGTTTGGGTGTTCATGTGATGGTTGCTTAGCTATCACGTGTTTACAGAAACTAAACAACGCATCAAAGGCTTCTTGGATATCGATTGTTAAGCTTAGTTAAATTATGAGTTTTAGATTAATTTATGATTAGATGAATGCTTAATTCATTTAAACTTGATTAATTAAATTCTAGATGCTCATCTAGTAGAGAATTCATGGATCATCTTAAGGCTTTTTGATGTGATCTAAGACCAAGAATCTAATTAGCAATTGAATGGAACAAACTAAACAATGCATCAAAGGTGTTTGATAGATTGTTTAACTTAGTTGAATTATGGATTTTAAGCTAATTTAGGATTAAATGGGTGCTTAATTCGTTTAACCCTGATTAATTAAATTCTAGATGCTTATCTAGTAGATAATTCATTGATCATCTTAAAGCTTCTTGATGTGATCTAAAACTAAGAACTTGGTTAGCAATTGAGTGGATTTTTAGTTATCAAGGATGAATTAAATTCAAGAATAGTTGATTTCTTTATATTGATTGTTTACTTAATTATGTTTACAATTTTTAATTAGTATCTTTTAATTAATTCTGCAACATTTCCCTCCTTTATTAACTTTTTAATTTGATTGCGTAATTAAAATGATTCAAGGGCTCGACCCGTTTATACCATATACTACAAGTATTTTGGTGAATTTGTTTATAAATTGATTTAATTTGATAGTATCGACAGTTACCACGAACACAAATATAATTCTGCTTCTCACTATGACGAACCATTAATTCATTTGGTACACGTGTGTAATGTTTCCTACTCCATGTACCAAAGTCGTTGCCCATCTCATTTTGTAGGATTGGTTCTTGTTAGGTATTAGAGTTATTGAAACAGTATCACACAACTAAAATAGAGTTGAGAAAATAAGAACTGACACGTAATATTAACGTGAAAACCCCCTAATGATGAAGGAAAAACCACAGGCAAGACTAGAATATTTTCACTATGTGGAAGAAAATTACAACTTCTCTCTAAATATAAGGAGAGAATAATAATACACTCTCTTGAGATAGAAGAATACACATTTCTCTAAAATATGAGAAAATTCTAAGAGACAAGAAGAGAAAACTCTTAGGAGAAATAATGATTTTTCTCTCTAGAATAGGATGTAGAAACTGATAGAAGAGTCCTCTATTTATAAAGGAGAACTTCCTCCTCTATGTTGTTTCACCGAGCAAAATAGGAAGAAATTTCTCCAACTACCTGCTGCTCAACCATACAATATATTGCTTCTAATTTGCACCGAAAACATTTCACACCCTCAACCAATTTCATTTACTTTCCTTGGTTGGCTATAAAATTTGCTGCCTTATTTGACTTTTCAAAGGCCACAAAAGTGCCTTTACCTCGATCACAATCTCCTACTTAAAGTAACTTTTGATGAGCTTTCAAAATCTTTCTCATCTTGCCAGTTCCATCCCACTTACGTTTCTGGTAGGCCATAGGAGGATCTACATCATTTAAACTTGTCAAAGCTAATTGATTTTGTTGTAACATTTGATAAGTTGTCTTTAGTGTGAATCTTTTGCATATTCATACTCCCTTCTTCTACTACTTCTTGAACAAAGTGATATTGAACTCATATGTGCTTTTGTCGTAGAATGAAAGGGTGGATTCCTTGCAATGTGAAAGGCACACTAGCTGTCACAAAACATAAGAATCTTCTGTTGTTCGTGCTCAAGTTCTTCCATTAACCTTTGAATCCATATTGCTTCATTGCATGCTTGGGTAGCTACCATGCATTCAACTTCTATAGTAGACAGAGTTACAACAGTCTGTAACTTTGATAATCAGCTTACCGCTCCTCCTGCAAGTGTGAACACATAGCCTGCAACAAATTTGCTTTTATCAAGATCACATGCAAAATCTGAATTAACATATCCTTTAATAATAAATTATGATCCTCCAAAACATAATGTAGCATCTGAGGTCCCTTTAATGTATCTTAGGATCCTCTTAACAACATTTCAATGCTCTCTACTAGGATTTGCCATAAATCGATTGATAGTGCCAATTGCTTGCGCAATATCTAGTCTCGTATAGATCATAGCATACATAAGACTTTACACTACTAATGCATACGGTACTCGAGATATTTGTATCCTCTCCACTTCACTGCTAGGACTCATACTTGAGGATAATTTGTAATTGACAGGAAGTAGGGTAGAGATTGACTTACAATCTTGCATGTTGAAACATCGCAAGATTTTCCTCAGATAAATCTTTTGGGAAAGCCAAACCTTCCTATCTTTTCTATCTCGGTGAATTTACATCTCTAAAATCTTGTTTGTTAGTCCTAAGTCCTTAATATCAAACTCCCTAGCCAACTGTGCCTTGAATTCTTGGACTTGATCTTTGTTGGGGCCTACCACCAACATGCCATCCACGTACAACAACAAGATGATAAAATTATCGCCACCAAACCTCTTGTAATATGTACAATGATTTGAACTCAGTCTGTTGTATTTGAGGCTAATAATGAAGGAATCAAATCTCTTGTACCAACACATTGGTGCCTGCTTTAGACCGTACAAAGACTTGGTTAACCTGCAAACCAAGTTTTCCTTACCTTTTTTCTTCAAAGCCTTCTGGTTGGAGCATATATATCTCTTCTTCAAGCTTTCCATGAAGAAAAGTTATTTTCACTTCTAGTAGTTCAAGATGTAAATTGAATGCAACACACATAGTCAGGACTATTCTGATAGTAGTAAGTCTGACTATTAGAGAGAATATCTCATTGAAATCAATACCCTTTTTTTTTAGCATATTGTTTGACCACCACTCTTACACGATATCGTTCCACTTGATCATTGTCATCTAGTTTGATCTTATAGACCTATTTGTTACTAATGACTTTCCGTCCCTTTGGAAGTTCAACAAGTTCTCATGCCTTATTCCTATGTACGGCTTCAATTTCTTCTTGCATTGCTTCTATCCACAGAGAAGCATCTGAGTCACTCACAGCCTCTTGAAAGGTTGACGACTCTCCTTCTTCTGTTAGAAGATAATATACATCGTGGCTTGCCATAACATAGTCTTAGTGTCATAATGGTGCTCTTATCTGACGTGTTGATCGTCGAACTTCTGTATCATTGATGTCATATAGTTCTTGTTCCTCGTGCTCTGGTACTTGTTCGGTTTCAAAGGAATTTTCTTCTCCAGCTTTTCCATCTACCTGAACCGTAGTAGTCTTTTTCAAAGTGTTGTCATCTTCTTGTACACTTTGTAGTTCATTTTCTGTAAATATCACATCTCTACTGACTATAACCTTGCGGGTAGTGGGATCTCACAGGAGATACCCCTTAATACCATCAGCATAACCCAATAATATACATTTCTTAAATTTTGGATCTAGCTTTGTTCTTTCTTGGAAATTATACATCACATATGCAGGATATCCAAACACAAGAAGAAAAGAATAATTTGTTGGCTTGCCATTTCACATCTTCATTGGTGTCTTTAAACCAGTTGCAGTTGATGGCGATCAATTTATCACGTAACAGACGGTTTTGATTGCTTCTGCCTAAAAAGACTTGGCTAATCCTACAGTTCTCAACATAACTATTATTATTTCTAGGAGAGTTCTATTCATCAGCTCTGCTACACCATTTTGTTGAGGTGTATGCATAACAGTAAACTGCCTTTAAATACCCTCTTGCTTGCAAAATGCAAGAATTATTGTCTGTATATTCTCCTCCATTGTCAGTCCTTTAGAACTTGATCCTCTTTTCGAATTCAAGTTCTACTCTTACTTTGAAGTCTTTGAATATTGGAAACACATATGACTTCCTCTTGATTGGGTACATCTATAATCTCTTAGAGTAGTCATCAATGAATGATATAAAATATTTTGCTCCTCCTAGGGACATTTCTACTGACTCTCACACTTTAGAATGAATCAAGTCTAATATGTGCTTGCTTCTAGCAGTTGATCTATCAAACTTTAATCTATGTTACTTGCTTGTAACATAATACTCACAAAAAGGTAAGTTTATAGATTTAAGTCCGAGAAGGAGATCACATTCCGCGAAAATCTTCAAACCATGTTCTAACATATGACCTAATTTGCGATGCCACATTATCATTGATTTTTCATAGCCTGCTGATGCAACTGATGCATCTGCCTTTTACAGTGTATCTCCCACAAGCATGTATAGATTTGTTGTGATTTTTTCTGCTTTCATCACCACAAGAACACTTCTAACAACCTTCAAGATCTCACCTTCAATATGAGTCTTGCACCCGAGGTCATCCAATTGTTCAATAGACAATAAATTCTTCTTTAAACCCTTCATATGTCATACCCCTTGAATTGTACGAGCTGTACTATTGTGCAATTTTATTTTGACAGTACCAACTCCAGCAATCTCCAAGGCATGATGATTCCCTATGAACATAGATCCTTCTAAGATAGGTTCATAAGTACTAAACCAGTCTCATTATAAAGTCAAGTGTCATGTTGCTCCTGACTCCATTAACCAAACATCAGTGACCTGCTTTCCACCTTTAGAACCAATTGCTACTTCGCTATACGAGATTTCTTCATCATCAGAGGTACAAGCAACACATCCTTAAGAGGTTGTTGCTTCAGGAGCTTTTTCTGCATTTTTCTTATTGTGCCAACAATCTTTCTTCAAGTGCCCTCTCATGCTACAATGGTAGCATTTGAAGTTCTTCCTTCTTCGTGACTTTGATATACTCTGATTTCGGCTCCCACTAGAGTCATGTTCTGTTGATCTTCCTCTCGTCATCGACAAAGCCTCTGCTTGCTTTGAGCTTTCTAATATGTCTTTTTTGTTCTTCCGCTTAGATTTTTCTTCAAGAATAACAATAGCAACATCATCAAATCGAAGATTATCAGTAATATTATTATTTGTTATGTTGATGATGAGTTGATCATAAGAGTCAGGTAGACTTTGGAGTAGAAGCTCTGCACATTCATTTTTCACGATGTTGTAATCTGATGTGATAACCTGGGAAAATATTGTGTTTAGATTGTTGATGTGATTTGTTACCGTCATTGATTCACTCATTCGAAGAGTATAAAGTCTTTTTTTTAAGAATATCCTATTATAAAGTGACTTGACCTCATAAAATTTGGTGAGTACATCCCAAATCTCCTTCGCAGTATTCTTTTCTGCAACACTTGACAAGATTGAACTGTCATTCCTATATACAAGTTGTCGACAACATTGTCATTCATCTCCTTCCACTTATCATCAGTTACTCATGTAGGTCTGTGATAACTTTAGAAAATGAAGTTAATTCACTTGAATTTGAATGTATTTGAGCATGCTATCCTTAAGTTTTAAAGGCTATAGGTTCAATTATTGCATGACTTTGGTGAATTAGGCTTGTTAATTCAAATGATTAAGAATTGAATCTTTGAAGATCTTGTTTATGGAAGTTGGATGGATTATGGTTTGATGGACTTTAGCATTGTTTTGATGCAGGTATCTAAGATGGGAAAGGCCTTGGAAGGGATGAGGAAAGTGAAGAGAAACTCAAATTGTGAAGAAAACATCAAGAGAAGGTGCTGCCAACCCACGCCTAGGCGTGACAAATCCACGCCTAGGCGTGGCCCTTACAGTTTCTCAGGGATCTTAGGCAAAGACATCCACGCCTAGGCATGACAAAGTCAGTTTTTCAGGGTGTTCAGACAGAGACCTCCACGCCTAGGCGTGGTAAAGTCAAGCCTAGGCGTGGCAAGCAGAGGAAAGACACATGATTCATAACTACGCCTAGGCATGAGAAAGCCACGCCTAGGCCTGGCAAAAATCCTGACACACGAGTTTTACCCTTATATTATGATTTTTGAGGGAAAGAAGGGTTCATCTTCTGTTTTGGGACCTAAGCACGATTTCCAGAGACTAAGTGGGAGGAGGAGGAACTCTTGGAAGATAGAAGGATTCAAGTGAAGAATCAAGATCAAAGAGGAAGATCAAGCATTGGATTCTCACCATTCTTGTTCTTTCTTTGCCTTTTTTCTCTTGATTTGTAATTTGATGGGTTTCTTGAATTCCTTAGTTTGCTCCTCTTTTATAATGTGTAACTAAACTCTAATCTAGGAGCTCTTTAGAATCTTGCTATAAATTTGATTAACTTGTGATTAGTTGAGTATTCTTTCAATGAAATTGGTTTTGTTCATCCATATCTATGCTTAATGCTTGTTATTGTTTGACCATCAGTTGCATGATTTTTAATATTCCAATTGAACTAGAAATAAGGTGTTGTGAATATGGATATGGTATGGTTGATGTATGTTTAACTAAGGGGATGAACACATACCTCTTAGTCATGCATGGCAAGTGTTTGATAATTGGTCTCAATGAATGATTCTTATGTTAACTCACATGAACACATAGTGGATTAACTAAGTTTCACATGGGTAATTATCCTAGACATAGGCTCTTATCTATTGATGGTTATTAGCTAACAAATATCATTTCATTGATTGATGCTTGTTAATTGTAATTATTCATTGAAGTAGCAAGTGAATAGGAACCCATAGGCTTTAATCATTCTCATTTTCTCTTGTGAATTTGGTGTTTGGTGCTCTCTTATTTTGTTTCTTTTAAATTATTATTTTAACTGCAACCCACTCTCACATTTCAATTGCTTAGATAAAATATTGTGGAATTTGATTAAGTTTTAGCATTATTCTAATTGTCAATCCCTTGGGACACGATACTCTACTCTCAAATATATATTACTTGTCAACCCGTGCGCTTGCGGAGTTACGATTAAAAAAAACCAACAAGTTTTTGGCGCCGTTGCCGAAAATTGAGTTTAGATTTTGTGTTATTTCTTACATCTATTCACAATTCTTATTTCAAGTTTCGTTTGTTTTGTTTTGCATTTTTTGATTTTCAAGTACTTGGCTCTTGTATGCGAAGAACTCAAGGTGTATCTCGATTTCTTTACGATTCTGAGATCGAAGGACATTTCGTAGATTGCTAAGAGAACGACAAATACAAGCACAAACACCAACTTTGGTTAACAATTCTGAGATGGCGGAGGAGGCAAATGCTGTAAGACCTTTGAGGGAGTATGCCACCCCAAATGCTAGAGAAATCTGATCTAGCATTAGACGACCAACTGTCTAAGCACAAACTTTTGAGATTAAGTCTGCTATTATCCAAATGGTTCAGAATAATGTGCAATTTGGAGATTTATCCCATGAAGATCCTAATGCTCATCTAGCCAACTTCCTGGAGATATGTGATACTTTCAAGCATCACGGGATGACCGATGATGCAGCTCGCTTAAGGCTCTTCTCTTTTTTCTTGAGGGATAGGGCTAATGCATGGTTTCATTCTTTACCAGAACATTCTGTCATTACCTGGGAAGAGCTGGCTCAGAAATTCTTGGATCGATTCTTTCCTTCTATGAAGGCAATGAAGTACAAGAATGACATCTTGTCCTTCAGGCAATTCGAAGAAGAAACCTTGTATGAAGCATTAGAGCGATTTAAGGATTTGCTAAGGAAGTGCCCCCACCATGGTATTGCAAAATGGATGTTAATGCATACCTTCTACAACAGTTTGACAACATCCATTCAATCCATAATTGATGCAGCAGCTGGAGGACCTATTATGAGCAAGACAGTGGATGCAGCCTATGACCTGTTGGAAGAAATGATTAACAACAATTATCAATGGCCAGCAGAGAGAGTTGCTCCGAGGAGAGTGACAACCGGGATACATAAAGTTGATGCTCTCACATCACTTTCCCCTCAAGTGGCAACACTCTCCAAGAAGTTTGACACCATGGCAGTCAACTCAGTTGCAAGCAGAGCTAATATCACAGCTGAGATTTGTGATCATTGTGGGGATTGTCACTTTACTGCAAATTGTACGGCTAGCTTGGAGAGTGTACAATATGCTAGTCAATTCCATCAACCAGGTCACAACACTGATTTGGGTAATACTTATAACCCCAGCTGGCGGAACCATCATAATCTCTCATGGGGTGGAAATGTTCAAGGCTCTTCCTCATCTTATCAGCATAATCAAGCACCTCGTGCTCCTCTAGGTTTTAAACAACAAAGCCCCCTTCAAGCCCAAACTTCAACTTCTAATTTGGAGAAGATGTTTGCTCAGTTTATGACCAGTCAACAAGATTACATGACCAAGACTGATTCAAGGCTAGCATCCCACGATGCATTAATGTAATGCCAAGCAGCTTCATTGAGGAATCTTGAGACTCAAGTGGGCCAACTTGCCCAAGCTCTAAATAACAGGCCCCCAGGGAATTTCCCAAGTGACACTATCAACAATCCTAAGGGTGCCCCTAATGAGCAGTGCAAGGCTATATCGTTGAGGAATAGGAAGGAAATTGAAAGGAATCCCAAGACTAAACTTCTTGAAGAAGAAGTTGAGGTGACACAAGATGAAGTGATTGTGAGCAAGGAGGTTGAGAAGAATGAGGAAGTTACAAAGGGAAAGGTTGAAGACATGAAGAAGAATGACAAACCTTATACACCACCTCTACCTTTTCCTAACTGACTTGTTAAACAGAAGCTTGATGCTCAATTCAAAAAGGTCTTGGAGATTTTCAAGAAACTTCACATTAACATACCATTTGCTGAGGCTTTGGAACAAATGTCTAGTTATATGAAGTTTATGAAGGACATTTTGTCTAAGAAGAGAAAACTTAGGGATTATGAGACTGTAGCTCTCACAAAGGAGTGTAATGCCATATTACAAAACAAGCTACCTCCCAAGTTGAAAGACCTAGGGAGCTTCACCATTCCATGCACCATTGGGAGTCAGTACTTTGGAAAAGCTTTGTGTGACCTAGGGGCAAGCATAAACTTGATGCCTCTATCCATTTTCTAACGGCTAGGTTTAGGGGAGGTGAAGCCAACTTTGGTTACTTTGCAACTAGCTGACCGTTCCCTTACTTACCCTAAGGGAATCATAGAAGATGTCTTGGTCAAGATGGACAAGCTTATCTTTCCAGCCGATTTCATCATCTTGGACATGGAGGAAGACCGCAATGTACCTTTGATTCTTGGGAGACCTTTCCTAACCATTGGTAAGACTGTGATTGATGTGCAAAAAGGTGAGCTCACTATGCAAGTCAATGATGAAAAGGTAACCTTTCATATTTACAAATCTATAAAATCTCCAACTGATCATGAAGAATGCTCCTACATAGGTATGATTGATCTAGTAGTCAATGATGCATTTCATACTAGTTCTACTGATGATTCCCTTGCTTTGGCTTTGACATCCATATGTGAACACATAGAGAAGGATGATGTTATTGAATGTATTAAGCTACTTGATTTTTCAAGAATCCAAGCTTTGAACTCTTGACTGCAAAGTCCAGCCAGGACTATAAATAAGGCACTTGTTGGGAGGCAACCCAACTTCTTAACCCTATCTCTTAGCTAGGACAATTTCATGCATGATTTAGAGTTTTCCTTTATAGTTTAATTATGTTTTTGATAGCTTAAAAAAAAAGGATCAATGGCTGCCTGAGAATATGCATTAAATTGATAAGTATGCTTTGAGGCATGTTGAATTTGTGCATGCCAGATTTCTAATTTGAACATTTGATGATTGTGTGGATCAAATATACACCTCACTGCTTGGGAACTCACTTATAAAAATTCAGAATATTATACTTACACTTATTGCCATAATTATGTATGAGAGAATTTTCCTGTTGCATGTATGGTGGATTCTGGAATATGAATGAAATGCATGATTGGAGAAATTTATGATTGACATGTGTATAGTCAATTTTGCATCTTAGAGGCTTGTCTGATTTCCTTTTGAGGTGAAATCCTAGGCAATGCTTTTTCAAGCAAATGACTAGGGCATTTGTTTGAATCGATTGAGTTTTTCAAGCTAACCTTGATTGAATGAGTTCCTTAGTACCCTTTTTGAAGCCTAGTGTGCGTGTGTATGGCCTGATTTTTCCTTCTTTAACCCTAATCTCTCCACCCTCTTAAACCATGCCTGTGAAAGAAAAATCTCTGGCCCTCATTACAGGTCCCTTGTTGAACGCATGATTGAGCAATTCTGTTAGCTTGAGCCATAGTGTTTTGCATGATATTAAGAACCCAAGAATTTGTGATTACCAACGTTCATTCAAAAATGGTATCCATAAAAAAAAGAAGAAAAAGAAAAAGAAGAAAGAAAGAAAGTAAATAAGTGGGTTATTGTGTAAATTGAAGCCCTTTTGATTATGTGATGAGAAAATGATGAGAAAATGGAATAAAGAAGGTGGATTCTTCAGTTTGGATTTTGTTTAGGCATCTACATGCTTGGCTTGATTCAATGGAAGTGGTTGATTATGTGTTTGATATTTGAATTCAATTCCTTTCCCTTCTTTTTTAGCCACTACCTTTAGCCTTACATTACAAGCTTAAAAGACCTTCATGATCTTTGATTATGTCTTGCCTACATTAGTGGAGAAAAGGATGAAGGACATTTTTTTGAGAGTGTATGTGCATTTTATAAATTTATCCATCTTGCTTTTCATGATTTGGAAAGGGTCTTAAACACATGAGCTTGGAAAATCTTTCATGCACAAAAATGGCATTCAAGGGTAATCATGATAGTTAAGAATTTCTTGCATGTGTGGACCTTGTTGTAAGGTTGAAATGTGATTTCTAAGGGTATGAATGATAATTGGAAGTTGGTATTGCCTTAGTTCACTTTGCCTCATGTTTCTTGACCTTTGGATTGGATTGTTTTCCCTCTTCCTTTGCTTGGATTAGTTTGCTCGAGGACTAGCAAAACTTTAGGTTTGGGGGTGTGATAACTTCAGAAAATGAAGTTAATTCACTTGAATTTGATTGTATTTGAGCATGCTATCCTTAAGTTTTAAAGGTCATAGGTTCAATTATTGCATGACTTTGGTGAATTAGGCTTGTTAATTCAAATGATTAAGAATTGAATCTTTGAAGATCTTGTTTATGGAAGTTGGATGGATTATGATTTGATGGATTTTAGCATTGTTTTGATACATGTATCTAAGATGGGAAAGGCCTTGGAAGGGATGAGGAAAGTGAAGAGAAGCTCAAATTGTGAAGAAAACATCAAGAGAAGGTGCTGCCAACCCACGCCTAAGCGTGGCCCTTACAGTTTCTCAGGGATCCCAGGCAGAGACATCCACGCTTAGGCGTGGAGCGTGACAAAGTCAGTTTTTCAGGGTGTTCAGACAGAGACCTCCACGCTTAGGCGTGGTAAAGTCAAGTATAGGCGTGACAAGCAGAGGAAAGGCACGTGATTCATAACCACGCCTAGGCGTGGGAAAAATCCTAGCACACAAGTTTTACCCTTATATTCTGATTTTTGAGGGAAAGAGAGGTTCATCTTCTGTTTTGGGACCTAAGCACGATTTCCAGAGACCAAGTGGAAAGAGGAGGAACTCTTGGAAGATAGAAGGATTCAAGTGAAGAATCAAGATCAAGGAGGAAGATCAAGCATTGGATTCTCACCATTCTTGTTCTTTCTTTCCCTTTTCTCTCTTGATTTGTAATTTGATGAGTTTCTTGAATTCCTTTGTTTGCTCCTTTTCATGATGTGTAACTAAACTCTAATCTAGGGGCTCTCTAGGATCTTGCTATAGATTTGATTAACTTGTGATTAGTTGAGTATTCTTTCAATGAAATTGGTTTTGTTCATCTATATCTATGCTTAATGCTTGTTATTGTTTGACCATCAATTGCATGATTTTTAATATTCCAATTGAACTAGAAATAAGGTGTTGTGAATATGGATATGGTATGGTTGATGTATGTTTAACTAAGGGGATGGACACATACATAACTCACATGGACACATAGTGGATTAGCTAGGTTTCACATGGGTAATTGTCCTAAACATAGGCTCTTATCTATTGATGGTTATTAGCCAACAAATATCATTTCATTAATTGTTGCTTGTTAATTGTAATTATTCATTGAAGTAGCAAGTGAATAAGGACCCCTAGGCTTTAATCATTCTCATCTTTTCTTGTGGATTTGGTGTTTAGTGTTCTCTTATTTTGTTTCTTTTAAATTGTTATTTTAATTGCAACTCACTCTCACATTTCAATTGCTTAGATAAAATATTGTGGAATTTGATTAAGTTTTAGCATTATTCTAATTGTCAATCCCTTGGGACACGATACTCTACTCTCAAATATATATTACTTGTCGACCCGTGCGCTTGCGAAGTTACGGTTAACAAAAACCAACAGTCTGTCTTCAAATGCTGCTAGGTAATTGTTCCTCCTCAAGTTTGCCTTTATCTTCAGTTTCCATAGGGAGAAATTACTCCCATTGAACTTCTCAATCTCAATTTTTGTTGTCATGGTATTGACAACGATTTATTTTTCAACTAGACTGACTTACTCTATTTCACTATGAATAGTATCGTATATATGAACAGTATTATGTATATATATATATATATGAGGGGGGATCAGCTTACACCAGTGTAAGTCTTTTTTGACTTACACTCATTTTCAACCGTTAGATTCACTTTCATCTAATGGTTGAGATTATTTCATTAAAAGTAACCATTAGATGAAAGTGAATCTAACAGCTGAAAATGAGTGTAAATAAAAAAAAATTTACATCGGTGCAAATTGATCCTCCCTATATATATATATATATATCGTATCGAGACAAACCTCGTATATGTTAACAATACTGCAAAAGTATGCAACCACACGTGTGAATAGTAATTATGAATAGTACCCGTAGCGTGGATAGTACTAGCAACCAATGACTCTAATACTACTACTAAGCATCAAAGTTATTGAAATAGTACCACACAACTAAAATAGAGTTGAGAAAATAGAAATTGACAAATAATATTTAACATGAAAACCCCTAAATAAAAATCACTATTTAACATGAAAACAACTTTTCTCTAAATACAATGATGAGGTGTCAAAAAATCACCATTCGGGCCAAATTTATTCTGACTCAGGCCATTTTGCCACCATTCGAAGACTTTCTGGTGGATTTTGATTTTCACTTTTTATGTAGTGTAAAAAATGTGGCCAGAAAATTACAACTTTTTTTGTCTCCATTTTATCTAATACAATGAAATGAGAAACAAGAACACTCTTTCTTGAGATAAGAGAATACACATTTCTCTAACATAGGAAAAAATTCTAACAGACAAGAAGAAAAAACTCTCAGGAGAAACAATGGTTTTTCTCTCTATAATGAGATGTAGAAATTGATGGACGAGTCCTCTATGTATAGAGAAGAACCTCCTCCTCTATATATACTGTTTCACTGAGCAAAATAGGAGAAAATTTCTCCAACCTCAACCAATTTCATTTACTTTCCTTGGTTGGCAGTAAAAGTTGTTGCCTACTTTTCAAAGGCCACAAAAGTGGCTTTACCTTGATCACAGTTCTCACATCATTCGTTCATTTGGTACATATATCGTGTGTAATTAAGGGTGAAAATAGGTCAGGCTAGGCTAAATTTTGTCTTAAACAGGCCTAGCCTGTATCTCAATTATAAGGATTGAACCTGTCATCTAAGCCTGAAATAAGCTGATTTTTAAGGCATGACCTAACATTTTTAAAAGTATGGTCTGCCATGAAAACCTATTTAAATGTCTACTTTACAATAAGGCATTTAAATAAGCTAACAAACCTATCTTTAAATAAGCTAACTGACCTTTACATAGGCTAATAGACCTACCTTTAAATAGGCAAACAGACCTTTACATATAACAAGTTTAACTTTGAAATAGGCCAATGAGCATAAGTCTTTAAATAGATCAACAAGTATGTAATTTTTAAAATATTATATTAAAAATCTAATATTTTAATTCAATAACATAACTCTAACAAACCAGTATATAGTTTTGTTATAACTTAACAATCACCTCTTACATTTATAAATGCTCACTACTTTCTTACTCTAATCTTTAGTAGATATAGGACTTGGAGATATACTACATTCACACCAAACTTTACCATGAAACCTCTATAACTTACCATTTTCATCATCATCTTCCTCCAAAATAACACAGTAACATCATTAACACTCTGCCAACGTGAATTATGTGTCAAATAATAACTTCAATATATTAATAATTTAAAAAAATATATTTTAATATGACCAACACTCTTTGGCTATTACGCCAAAGCCATCATGAACTTCCGCCTAGCACCATGACCACAACCAACTCTCTGCCAACGTCTACCCAACCTCATCTTCATTTTCACTATACTTTTATTAATACTTGATGTTACTATGTTGCTATAGTCTTGATGTATGAAGACATCTTTTCCAAACTCAACGAACACAAGCCAAACATTACACATACTCAACAAGAGGAATGCCACACACATCAATCTTCATGTTTTGCAACTATATGTTTTCAATAATTTTACAACTTGATATATCTCTAAATCTCACATCGACAAAAAACTAGAGCAAAAAAGTGGTGAGCATTTATAAAAGTAAGAAGTGAATGTTAAGTTATAACATAACACTAATATGCTATTTTCATTCTAACTTACAAACTTAAGTTTTAGTTATTGACTTTTATTAAAATTTAATTTAATTAAAAATATATTAATATATTATAATAAATTAATAATTATAATTATATATTATATTATATATAGTTGAATAGGTTAGACTGACTTGTCAAGCCTAAAAGGCCTATTAGATAGCCTGAAACTTAACCTTTTTTAGTTAAACGAATTTTTAAAAAAGTCTTGGCCTAACTTGTTTAGTAAACAAGTTATGCTAGACCTTACGCAGACCAGGTCATAGGCCCCTAACGGACAACCTAACCTATTTTTACCCCCAATGTGTAATGCTTCTACTCGGATTTAGATACTTTTATATATACTTTTCACGTGACATGTTCATGTGAAGAAAGAGAAAGACATACATGTAATTATAATATGATCCACTATTATTTATGTAGAGACCATTATTATTTTTTTTTGTGTTATTCTCTCTTTTTACTTAACTCTGCCTATGCTAAGCTTTGCTGCAAATTCGTACATAGCCAGTCCCAAGCCCTGATAAAAGAGGAGGATTGTGTTAGGCAGTCGACAGCTAATGTAAAACTTTGTCGAATCTTTATGACATAGATCAAAGAAGTAATTGTGTTAACGCTAGGTCGTTGCCCCTAAGCAACGCACTGTATGGCTCGAGTATAGTGTCAAATGAGCAAGAGCCGCTGCATCGCAGCCTGGGTGTAGTGAAAAATAAGTAAGAGTTCCTACATTTTCGTGAATGTGTGTGGGTAAAGAAGTTAGTTCACAAGAGTATGATGCGTTTTGGAACTTGGAATATAGGTACACTTACAGATAAATCAATGGAAATAGTTGACACCATGATTAAGAGGATGATTAATTTTATGTGCCTATAAGAAACTAAGTGGGTTGGAAAAAATGCAAAGAAACTCGACTTCTGGTTTTAAGCTTTAGTACATTGGCAAGATAAAATCTAGAAATGGGGTAGGCATAATAGTAGATAAGAATTGGAAGAATAATGTTGTAGATGTGACAAGACTCGGAGATAGGATCATAGCTTTAAAGTTTATTGTGAAAAAGGAGACTTTTAATGTTATCAGTGCATATGCATCCCAAGTAGGGTTAGACGAGCACTATAAGATTAACTTTTGGGAGGATTTAGAAAGTTTAGTTCAAATAATACCATTGGAAGATAAGATTTTTCTAGGTGGGGACCTAAATGGTCATGTGGGGAGCGAATCTAGGGGGTATGATGGTTTGCATGGGGGTTATGGTCTAGGAGTAGTTAATGCAGAGGACAAAGCGATTTTAGATTTTTCGGTAGCGTTTGATTTTACAATAGCTAACACTTGTTTTAGAAAGCGGGAAAAACATTTTATCACATATAGAAGCGGGGGTTCTTGCTCTCAAATTGATTTCTTTCTATTAAGGAAATCTGATAGAAAGATTTGCATGGATTGCAAAGTCATCCATGGAGATAACTTGACTACTCAACACAGGGTTTTAGTTATGGATGTACGAGTTAAGATGAAAGTAAGGAGAAATTGTCGAGACAGAGAGCTAAGGATCAAATGGTGGCAACTAAAGGGCAGAAAACAAATGCTCTTTCAGAAGAGGATTATGGAGGAAAAGATTTGGGAGGTACAAGAGAGCGCTAATGATATGTGAAACGAGATGGCTAAAGGGATTAGGAAGGTAGCAAAAGAGACACTCGGTGAATCAAGATGCTTTGGACTCAAGGATAAAGAATCTTGGTGGTAGGACACAAGTATACAAGATAAAGTTAAGGTTAGGATGTTATAATGTTAAGATTAAAAGGGAATGTTATAAAGCTTGGCACATGTGTAAAAAAGATGAAAATTGGGAAAAATATAAAGCAGCTAAAAAAGATACTAAGAAGACAGTGAGCGAGACGAAAGATAAAGCGTTTAACGAGTTATATCAATTGTTGGGTACCAAAGACGGAGAAAGGAATATCTACAAGCTTGCTAAAAGTAAGGAAAGGAAGATAAGAGACTTAGATCAAGTGAAATGCATTAAGGATGAAGAGGGTAAAGTCTTGGTTACAAAACAAGACATCAAAGATCGATAGAAATGTTATTTTTACAAGTTATTTAATGAGGAACACGGAGAATTAGAGGACTAAGACATTCTAAACACTAGAGAAGAAGACCAAAATAAAACATTTTATCGTAGAATTCGGGAGTTTGAAGTAAAAGAAACATTGAAGAGGATGGATAACGGAAAAGCGGTCAGATCGTATAATATACCTATTGAAATATGGAAGTGCCTAGGAGAGAAATGTATAAGCTGGCTTACAAAGCTGTTTAACGAGATAATGAGGTCTAAGAAAATGCCAAATGAATGGAGGAAAAGTACTTTAATTCTTATTTATAAGAATAAAGGAGATATACAAAACTGTGCAAATTACAGAGGGATTAAGCTCATGAGTCATACTATAAAGTTATGGAAAAAAGTAATTGAAAGGAGACTAAGACAAGAGACTCATATTTCATAGAATCAATTTGGTTTTATGCTTAGGAGGTCAACCATGTAAGCAATCTATCTTCTACGAAGATTGATAGAGCGGTATCAAAGGAAGCAAAACGACTTACACATGATTTTCATTGATCTGAAAAAAGCCTATGATATGCTACCGAGAGAGGTCTTGTAGAAGGCTTTGGAGAATAAAAGAGTTCGTATTACTTATATTCGAACAATCCAAAATATGTATGATGAGACTAAAACTAGTGTGAGAACACATGGTGGGGTCATAGAAAAGTTTCCTACAACTATAGGACTGCACCAATGGTTACCTTTGAGTCCATATCTTTTTACCTTGGTCTTGGATGTGCTTACTGCGCATATTCAAGAGTCAGTGCCATTGGCATGACATGTGTGAATAAGCCTTCAAATCCACAAAATTCAATTATTTTATCTTATTCAATCTCAAACTTCAGTACATTCAACAGACCTTTTCACATCTGGTCTCACAAATAAGCCACATTTTTATCACTCTCAAATCCCTACCAGTAATGCTGATTGCTGACAAAGTTTCCTGCAACTGAAAGAGCCACGAAGTCCTTCTATATCTTTAGAAAAACAGAGAGAAAGCCATAAAATCCAATCCATATCAAGTGTCAACTCCAGTATATTAAATGTTTCAATGATTAAAAAGAATTGTTACGAAGCTTTTTGTTGCCTGCATTGATAAAAACTTCTACCTCTCTCTCTTCTGTTATGGTAGTCCAAATATGGACAAAAAACCAAAAAAAAAAAAAGGAAAAGTAAAGGCTTCAATAACAGTGAAAAATATTACTATTAAAAAATAAAGAAATATACCAGCTGCTTAAGTTCAACTATAAATAGGCTAAGCTGAACTCAAACTCAAATTGAGGCTTAACCTAATCAGCTTTCATTCCTTATAATAACTAGGCAAATTTCATTCCAAGCCCAGCTTGAACTGGAAGAGAGTTAACTGAGCCAGCTCAAGTGCATTCCTAATCAGCCAAAGAACAAAATACTTTTAGTTTGAAATTTAGAACTAAAAAGCTTGTATCCTGTGAAAGACGGCTCCAAAATGGCCATACTCAACCTCTTGACCCAGAACAAATTCTATTTTACTCTCAGTCTCTGATATCAAATATTGCTTATACAAAAAATCATATCCTAATAAAAAGATGTCTAACATGCTATTCCTTTCATCTTCACCAGATTAATAGAACTTAAGGGTATGTTTCGGAGTTGGAATTTTGGATGTAAAGAAAAGAGAAGATTTATTTTTTATTTTGAATAAGCACCCTCTATAATTGATTTTTTTTTAAAAAAATGAAAGAATAAAATGAAAAGATGATAATATAACTTTCTAATAACCATTTATTTATTTTTATAAATATTTTATAATTATTTTAATTTAAAAATAAAAAATAAGTCTTTTCTTTTATTTTTTTTTCATTTTCTTCCACAACCCTTCCTCCAAACATATTCTTATAACTCAATAATAATAAATAAATAAAAATAGCCACTCTGATCGATCCCAAATGCTTACACTTCACACAGAGAAAATCAGAAAAGGCAAAAAACCCAAAAACCCAAAACGGAATCAATTCAGATAAAAATCACCTTCAAGCACTTGCAAGCACACATGTACTATTACAATGGGGCTACAAACACATATTAAGCAGCTTACTGAAAACTGAAGAGTGTGCACTTAAATTTCAGATAGAATTTTTGTTTTTTGGTCAACCCAGATTCTTGAATCAAATTATGAAGCTTCCACTTGCAGAAACAAAAAAACAATAATTGCATCACAGTGAAGAATATAATAGATACAGAACAAATACCTGATATAAACCAACCCGATCTTGAGTGCTCACGCCGTTCAGATAGCAGACAGACGCAGCAGCGGCGTCAATGGAGTGAGGGAGGACGACTCTTGACAGCTGGTTAGGGTTTTTCTCGGGAAAATGTGATGGGAAAATTTTGTTTGCACTTTCCCGAACACCAAACAAAGCTAGCAAAAGAAAATTGGATCAGGTGCACCAGAGTGACAGAGATTGACTGAAGGACCTATCATTGAGAGCCACGTGTTCAAAATAGTCAACCCAAACAATTGGACTCGACTGGAGTAGGGATAGAGGTTTAAGCAAACAGCAACGAGGGACATTAGGGTCTTTTGGTAATTTTATGTTAAAAATAAGGTTATATTACTCTGTAAGTTTTTATTATAATTTTTTTAAAAAAAACTTAAATAGGTCCTTAATTGTTAAAATTTGTAATTGAGTCTTTATAATTTTAAAATTTTTTAATTAATTCTTTGAATTCAATCTTCCGTTGAAATTTAACCGTATAACAATAAAATTTCAATTACTAATGTTTAAAATATAGTGATTTACTTGAACATTTAAAAAGTATATGAACCTAAACATTAATTAAAATTTAATTAAATATAAGCTTAATTAAAGTTGCAAGTAATAATAATACCACTACTTGCATCTTAATATTTATTAAGATCTGTTACGGATTTTCTCTCATTTAAGAAAAGAATATTGTGTAAACATAATGATACTTATTTTAAAACTTAAAAGATTTCTATTACCATAATTTTAGACTTTATGGCATAATAAAAATATGAACAAATTATGAGATAAGCCATCCCTGTCTACAAAATTTGTATAGGAACCTATTTGAGAATTTTCAAAACATATAAACATAGGAACTTATTTAAAATTTTTGAAAAAGAAATATAAGGACTTATTGAATAATTTGATATTAAATCAAAGATAATAAATTACCAAAACTCTGGAAAAAGAAAGAATCTTAGTCAATACAGGTTATTGGATTTTTCTTGAAGTTCTCGAAAACAAAAGGGATGTTTGTGTAAAAGTTGAAAAATTGAAGGGAGGTTTGAGTAATTTCATTAACATTTTCTTTTTAGTTATTTATAAAGTTTAGGGAAGGGATTGTTATTCAATTTCAACTGCAATAGTATTTATTGATTACCTATCAACAAGGATTGGTAATAACGAAATCGAATTTAAACCTTAAAGCTGAAGCATTCTGATCCTTTTCAGCTAAATCAAGTTGTAAAAATTGGTTGGACCCAATATTCCAATAGGCAAATCAGCTCATTTTTTGTGGAGAATGTTGAATTTTGACCTTACCCTTGGGCCAGCTTATTTAGTCCACAAATCACTCTTGGGCTGGGTGATATATTTAGAAACTTAAAAAAAAAAAAAACTAGTTTCAGCTGGTGTAAAAACAAAAATTTGTTTCTTAATTTTTTGTGTGTTTCATCCTTTACTTAAGCGGTTAGTTTTAGGATAGCATTATCACGTCGGAGGATTTTACGTCAGTTGTCAATTGCAGAAGGGATGAGATACTTATAAAAGATATTTTAACATTTAAGTTAATATCAAATTTAAAAAAAAAGAATAAGAGTACAAATAAATAAAGTAAACTAACCTAAAATATTCTTAAGTGTGTGTTTATATAAAGGATGAAGTTGCTGGAGGGTATTAAGTAGCAGGTCACACGTAAGGTATTTAACTTGGGCCCAATAAGATTTACATCAATTGTGGTTCATAATTTTTTAAGTTATGGTTATTTAATAATGTATTGTTTGACATTTCAACCACTCTCTTTATTTCTTTTTATGTCTTTTTAGAAAATTTATTTTGTCTTAATTTATTTGTTATTAGAATTTTAAAGATATATGATTTTTTTTTTCAATTTTACTCTACCCTTTATTGTCTCTACTAAACTTAATAACTACATATATTAATTAACTTTTACAATTTTCTGCACATATTAATAGAGTAAAAAAAGATAATTTAGTAATGTCAACTTATATTTCACACAATTTGAAATTATTTAATGACATAATGAATTATTGTACAAAAAATTTGAAAGACATATAAAAGGAAAAGAGTGAGTATGTTTTAATATTCTCATAAAAAAAAAGACACTATGTTTTAATAGTATTAAACTTATTTAATGATATAGTAACACATCATTAGATGACAATATAAATATTTTTTTACTGTGTATTTAAATTAAACTATAACTTGACCATAACATCTTGACGCTAGTAACAAAAGTATTTCATTCAAATTAAATCCTTCAAAGACAACAATGATCTTCTGCCCAAGATTTAACACGATCTCACTCGGCTAAGTCATTGGGAACATTTGAGGTTTAAAACATTTCAAGTTAATGGAATTAATTTACACACAACACACTATTAAGTACAAAGTTACAATTTTGTTGTAAAAGCTTAGAATATAGTGCTTCTCAATTTATAGAGAGATTTTAGCCTACTTGACTCCTTTATGAGTCAAATTATCTTTTAAGTAATGGGAAAAACTCTTAAGTAAACACAGAATAAATACTTAATATGAGTATATTAGGCTAAGATAGTAGACTAATTATAGCATTAATTAATAAATAATTATTATAAAATTAATAAATAACTTTCATTAAATTTATTAATTAATATTATAATTAAATTAATACATCAAATTTAAGTGGTGCAAATTTATGTATAAATTTCTCACGATAATAAATTCAAGTTGAATGATTTAAAATTATGCAAGAATTGCATTAAATGCATGAACAACACCACCCCACGTGTTAAACACCCACCAACCATCGACATTCTAAATATTACCCTGTTATGTCATTGCTCCTTACACCTAATCCTAAAGCCCCATCATCAATACTTAGTTGTTCATTGAGAATTATGTGTAACACCCGATCTGTCCCATTGCTCCACCAACCATCGACATTCTAAATATTACCCTGTTATGTCTTTCCATTTTTTTTTAAGATACGTCCTTACACCTTAAATTATTAAAGCCCCATCATAAAAATCATGTGGTAAAATCTTGTATCATTAACTAACTTTTGTCAGTTTTTTGTTTTTTTTCACGGCGTAAAACAAAGTTGGTTAATGAAAACAAAAAAATTAATTACGTAAGTTTGAATGACACAAGATTTTATCACGTATTTTCTATGGTTCTATTATGTGTAACACCCGATCTGTCCCATTGCTCCCTCTATTAAAAATATTGCAGTATGTATCGCTGCGCTATTGACTAGCTATACCCCTCTGAACTACTCTTCAATGCTTTTTCACTTCGAAACCTTGAATATTCCAAAATTCGAATGAAAAAATGTAGTTAATTTTCAAAGTCATATGCTGAGAAATTCTAACATAAATATGTAACACTCAAGTTAGATGTATTATGTTAATTATACTATTAATTAATAAAATTAATTAAAATTACTTATTAATTAACTATGATAATTGTCTATTAAATAATAAAATAATTGACATAATGTACTCAAGTTGAATACAACAGGTTTTTGCAAGAGTTTCTTGTCATATCTCCAAACATGGAGATAATGTGATGATGAATATGGCTATGGTCTTTCAACCTTCACCGAAGGTGATTTTGATGACAGTAGTGCGAGTTAACCATAACTGTATGTTCTCCAGCAGCATCAATTGAAAGGAATGATGTCAATGATGTTGATTATGAATATGCTACGACTACATTGAAAAAGTATATAATTATTATAGTATATTCTCAATCAATTTTTTGCTTCACCCAAATTTTATAGCTTGTGGAAATTAAGTACAAAAACTTTTGAGAGTGTCATAACTAGTCATGTACCTCAGTAAGTTTATGAGGATAGTAATTGAGTGGAAACCATTCTATGTTATCTAAATGCCTCAACATACGTACTTTGTCATTATCTTAGTTTTAAATTTTAGTTGCAGTTGTGTTGTAATTATTGAAATTACAGGAAATTCTAAGAAAATGCAGCTGATGACCACCAACATCACAATATTGTAACTGCAGCTACAGTCACGGATTGTAATTTAAAACCATAGTCACATATATATATATATATATATATATATATATATATATATATATATTGAAGTTTCTTAATTAGTTAAATGTTGCTTTCAACAATAACATGTCTTTGTATTCTCTCTTTTACACTAGTGTTTAATTGTTTATAGAATACTGTATGAGAAGTAATTTGGAGATCAAAACTGTAATTTAATATATATATATATATATATATATATATATATATATATATATATATATATATATATATATATATATATATATATAGTATATATCGATGAGAAGAATAAATCTTGACCATTGAATCTTACATAAATAATTAAGATTAGAACATAAATACATATAATTTTTTAAGTGGTCACATAATTTTTAAGTAATTTATAAACTTGATCATCCATGTATGTGCATAAATATAAATATAAAATTATACAAATATAAAATGATATGTGCATAAATATATGAGTAGCATTATTTTAATACTTTTGAGAGTGAACAACAAACTCCAATGGCTTCTTGGATTCCATAGCCTCCCTTTCATAATTCACCCACACCACAAATGAAAGAAAGACTCAATTGGTGCTTAGCGAACACAACTATAATTATGCTTCTCATTATGACGAACCATTAATTCATTTGGTACATGTGTGTAATGTTTCCTACTCCATCTACCAAAGTCGTTGCCCATCTCATTTTGTAGGATTGGTTCTTGTTAGGTATCAGAGTTATTGAAATAGAATCACAAAATTAAAATAGAGTTGAGAAAATTAAAACTGACACATAATATTTAACATGAAAACCCCCTAATGATGAGGGAAAAACCACAAGCAAGACTAGAATATTTTTACTATATGGAAAAAAATTATAACTTCTCTCTAAATACAATGAAAGAAATTCTCTTTTGAGATGAGATAATACTCATTTCTCCAAAATAGGAGAAAATTCAAAGAGACAAGAAGGAAAAACTCTCAGGAGAAATAATAGTTTTTCTCTCTAGAATGTGATGTAAAAATTGATGGAGGAGTCCTCTATTTATAAAGGAGAACCACCTCCTCTATGTTGTTTCATCGAGCGAAATAGGAGAAAATTTCTCTGACTACCTACTGCTCAACCATACAATATATTGTTTCTAATTTGCACTGAAAATATTTCACAACCTCAACCAATTTCATTTACTTTCCTCGGTTGGCTGTAAAATCTGCTGCCTTGTTTGACTTTTCAAAGGCCACAAAAGTGGCTTTTCCTCGATTACAATCTCCCACTTAAAGTCACTTTTGATGATCTTTCAAAATCTTTCTCATATTGCCAGTTCCATGCCATTTATGTTTCTGATAGGCCATGGGAGGGTCTACACCATTTAAACTTGTCAGAGCTAATTGGTTTTGTCATAACATTTGCTAGGTTATCTTTGATGTGAATCTTTTGCATATCCACACTCCCTTCTTTTACTACTTCTCGAACAAAGTGATATTGAACTCCTATGTGCTTTTGTCCCAAAATGAAATGCTGGATTCCTTGCAATGTGCAAGGTACTCTGGCTGTCACAAAACACAAGAATCTTTTGTTGTTTGTGCCTAAGTTCTTCCATTAACCTTTGAATCCATATTGCTTCCTTGCATGCTTGGGTAACTACCATGTATTAAACTTCTGTAGTAGACAAAACTATAATAGTCTGTAACTTAGATAACCAACTTACCGCTTCTCCTGCAAGTGTGAACACATAGCCTATAGCAGATTTTCTTTCATCAAGATCACCTGAAAAATCTAAATCAACATATCCTTTAACAATCAATTTTGATCCTCCAAAACATAATGTAGTATCTGAGATTCCTTTAATGTATCTTAGGATCCTCTTAATAGGATTCTAATGCTCTTTACCAGGATTTGCCATAAATCGACTGACCGTGCCAATTACTTGTGTAATATCTGATCTCGTACGGATCATAGCATATATAAGACTTCTCACTACTAATGCATATGGTACTCGAGACATTTCTATTCTCTCCGCTTCACTGCTAGGACTCATACTTGAGGATAATTTGTAATTGACAGGAAGTAGGGTAGAGATTGGCTTACAATCTTACATGTTGAAACGCCGCAAGATTTTCCTCAGATAATTCTTCTGGGAAAGCCAAACCTTCCTATCTTTTCTATCTCGGTGAATTTGCATCCTTAAAATCTTGTTTGTTGGTCCTAATTCCTTCATATCAAACTCCCTAGCCAACTGTGCCTTCAATTCTTGGACTTGATCTTTGCTAGGACCTACCACCATGTCATCCACATACAACAACAAGATGATAAAATCATTGTCACCAAACCTCTTGTAATATGTACAATGATTTGAACTCAGTCTGTTGTATTTGAGGCTAATAATGAAGGAGTCACATCTCTTGTACTAACACCTTAGCGCCTACTTTAGACCATACAAAGACTTGGTTAACCTGCAAACCAAGTTTTCTTTGCCTTTTTCTTCAAAGCCTTCTGGTTTGAGCATATATATCTCTTCTTCTAGTTCTCCATGAAGAAAAATTACTTTCACATCTATTTGTTCAAGATGTAAATTGAATGCAGCACACATAGCTAAGACTATTCTAATAATGATAAGTCTGACAACTGGAGAGAATATCTCATTGAAATTAATACCCTCTTTCTGAGAATACCCTTTGACCACCAGCCTTGCACGATATCGTTCCACTTGATCGTTGTCATCTCATTTGATCTTATAGACCTATTTGTTACCAATGGTTTTTCGTCCATTTGGAAGTTCAACAAGTTCCCATGTCTTATTCCTATGTAGGGTTTCTATTTCATCTTGCATTGCTGCCATCCATAGAGAAGCATCTGAGCCACTCACAACTTCCTGAAAGCTTGTCGACTCTCATTCTTCTGTTAGAAGACAATATGCATCATGGCTTGCCATAACATAGTCTTAGTGCCATGATGGTACTCTTATCTGGTGCGTTGATCGTCGAACTTCTATTTCATTGGTGTCATATGGTTCTTGTTCCTCATACTCTGGTACTTGTTCTATTCTAGAGGAATCTTCTTCCACAGTTTTTCTATCTATCTGAACTGTATTAGTCTTTTTCAAAGTGTTGTCATCTTGTACACTTTGCAGTTCATTTTCTGCAAATATCACATCTTTGCTGAATATAACTTTATGGGTAGTGGGATCCCACAGGTGATACCCCTTAACACCGTCAGCATAACTCAAGAATATACATTTCCTAAATTTTGGATCTAGATTTGTTCTTTCTTGAGAATTATACATCACATATGTAGGACATCCAAACACATGAAGAGAAGAATAATCTGTCAGCTTGTCATTCCACATCTCCATTGGTGTCTTTTAACCAATTGCAGTTGATGGCGACCAATTTATCACGTAACAGGTAGTTTTGACTACTTCTGCCCAAAAAGACTTGACTAATCCTGTAGTTCTCAACATAACTCTTATTCTTTCTAGGAGAGTTCTATTCATCTGCTCTGCTACACCATTTTATTGAGGTGTATATGCAACAGTAAACTGCCTTTGAATATCCTCTTGCTTGCAAAATACAAAAAAATTACTGTCTGTATATTCTCCTCAATTGTCAGTCCTTAAGCACTTGATCCTCTTTTCATATTCAAGTTATACTACTCTTGCTTTGAAGTTTTTGAATATTAGAAACACATCTGACTTCTTCTTGATTAGGTACACTCATAATCTCCTGGAGTAGTCATCAATAAGTGATACAAAATATTTTGCTCATCCTAGGGACATTTCTGGTGACTCCCACATATCAGAATGAATCAAGTCCAGTATGTGCTTGCTTCTAGCAATTGATCTATCAAACTTTAATCTATGTTGCTTGCTTGTAACACAATATTCACAAAAAATGTATGTTTACTAATTTGAGTATGGTAAGGAGATCACGTTCCGCGAGAATCTTCAAACCACGTTCTGACATATAGCCTAATTTGTGATGCCACATTATCATTGATTTTTCATAGCTTGCTGATGCAAGTGATGCATTTGCCTTTTACAGTATATCTCCCACAAGCATGTATAGATTTGCTGCGCTCTTTTCTGCTTTCATCACCACAAGAGCACCTCTAACAACCTTCAAGATCTCACCTTTAATATGGGTCTTGCACCCGAGGTCATCCAATTGCCCAATAGACAATAAATTCTTCTTTAAACCCTTTGCATGTCATACCATTTGAATTGTGCAAATTGTATCATTGTGCAATTTTATTTTGACAGTACCAACTCCAGCAATCTCCAAGGCATGATCCTTTCTCATAAAAATAGATCCTTCTGAGATAGATTCATAAGTACTAAACCAGTCTCGTTGTGAAGTCAAGTGTCATGTTGCTCTTGAATCCATTAACCAAACATCAGTAAGCTGCTTTCTACCTTTAGAACCAATTGCTACTTTGCTATACGGGATTTCTCCATCATCAGAGGTACTAGCAACACATCCTTGAGAGGTTATTGCTTCAAGAGCTTTTTCTGCATTTGTTGTTGTTGTGCCAACAATCTTTCTTCAAGTGCCCTCTCATGCCACAATGGTAGCATTTGAAGTTCTTCCTTCTTCGTGACTTTGATCTACTCTGATTTCGGCTCCCACTAGAGCCATGTTTCATTGATCTTCCTCTCATCATCGACAAAGCCTCTGCTTGCTTTGAGCTTTCTAATATGTCTTCCTTATTCTTTCGCTTGGATTCTTCTTCAAAAATAGCAGTAACAACATCATCAAATCAAATATTATCAACAATATTATTATTTGTTATGTTGATGATGAGTCAATCATAAGAGTCAGGTAGACTTTGGAATAGAAGCTCTGCATGTTCATTTTCCACCATGTTGTAATATGATGCGGTAAGTTGGGAAAGTAGCATGTTTAGATTATTTATATGATCTATTATCGTCATGGATTCACTCATTCGAAGAGTATAAAGTTTCCTCTTTAAGAATATCCTATTGTGAAGTGACTTGACCTCATACAATTTGATAAGTGCATCCCAAATCTCCTTCGCCGTCTTCTTTTCTGCAACACTTGACAAGACTGAAGATGTCATTGCTAAATGCAGGTTGTCAACAACATTGTCATCAATTTCCTTCCATTTATCATCAGTTACCCTTGTGGGTATATCTTCAATTGCTGCTAGGCAATTGTCCTTCCTTAAGATTTTCTTTATCTTTAGTTTTCATAGGGAGAAATTACTCTCATTGAACTTCTCAATCTCAAAATTTGTTGTCATGATATTGATAACGATATGTTTTTCAACTGGACCGACTTACTCTATTTCACCATGAATAGTATTATGTGTGTGTGTGTATATATATATATATATATGTATATATATATCTATTTCACCATGAATAGTATTATGTATATATATATATATATATATATATATATATATATATACCGTATCGAGACAAACCTCGTATATGTTAATAATACTGCAAAAGTATACAACCACACATGTAAATAGTAACTATGAATAGTACCCATAGCATGAATTGTACCAGCAACCAATGACTCTAATATTACTGTTAGGTATTAGAGTTATTGAAATAATATCACAACTAAAATAGAGTTGAGAAAATAGGAACTGACACACAATATTTAACATGAAAATCCCGTAATGATGAGGGAAAATCCATGGGCAAGACTAGAAGATTTTCACTATGTAGAAAAAAATTACAACTTCTCTCTAAATATAAGGATAGAACAATAACACCCTCTCTTGAGATAAGAGAATACGCATTTCTCTAAAATAAGAAAAAATTCTAAGAGAGAAGAAGGAAAAACTCTTCGGAGAAACAATGGTTTTTCTCTCTATAAAATGAGATGTAGAAATTGATGGAGGAGTCCTCTATTTAAAAAGGAGAACCTCCTCTTCTATATATGTTGTTTCACCGAGCGAAATAGGAGAAAATTTCTCCAACTACTTATTGCTCAATCATACAATTTATTGCTTCTAATTTGCACTGAAAACATTTCACAGCCTCAACCAATTTCATTTACTTTCCTTGGTTGATAATAAAATCTGCTACCTTATTTGACTTTTCAAAAGCCACAAAAGTGGCTTTACCTCGATCACAGTTCTCACATCATTCATTCATTTGGTACATGTGTCGTGTGTAATGCTTTTATTCAGATTTAGATGCTTTTATGTATACTTTTCACGTGACATGTTCATGTGAAGAAAGAAAAAGACATAAATGTAATTATAATATGATCCACTATTATTTATGTAGAGACCATTAATTTTATTTTTTTTGTGTTATTCTCTCTTTTTACTTGGTATAATCATGTGAAAAGTTCATATAAGATGATCAAACATGTATTACAGTGTATAACATGATCTCTCTAGCTCACATAACCTAATCAGTGTATAACATGTTCCCTCCAATTTATCATAAAGTCTGAAATATTTTAACTACTCATTTCTCCTTATATCAGAAATATATGAGATTGGGTTATATGCATCAACCGTTTATCATTCAATAAATGCAAACTGCAACAGACAATGACAAGAGATGAATAGGATTGTATTATTTAAATGTTGATATTGAATAGGATAGGGAGAATCTGTGCTGGGGCGTAGGGTACTAATTTTGTAACCATTATTTTATGTTTTAAACTAAAGGAAAAATGAATGTTGCACATCAATTTTTTTACCCCTTGTGTTATATTTTACTTGTTTAGGAAAAAAAGAAGAGAGAATGTATTTATTGGGAAGTGTATTTCTCTTATATTATTACTCATAATGAAAATGATGTAAAAAGAGTATAACAAAAATAGTGTAGAAATATCATTCTTGTAAACGAAAATCTAAGTGAGTTTCCTTTCTTTAATTCTCAATACTATTGTTGAAACTAAAATCATGAATGCATCAGTAGTCTTACTTATATTGTGCTACATATAGGTTTTATGGCAGTATCTAATATGCACCTTACTGTGAAAGGTGCATGATGCACCTTACATGAAAGTCATAAATTTATGTTTAAAATATACGAAGGGTCAAATTTGATCACCTGCAACTTGTAGAACCCGTTACATATGTCATTCTCCTCTTTGCTCCTCAACCACACCAGAAAAGATCATGTCGGAAGCATCATCTCAGGAACTCATGCCACCGCAAGCCAGTCCTTGTCGCTACTACACCATAGTCTCACACCTCCACCAGCAGTGACAAACTCAAAAAATTTTGTTAGTGGGGACAAATCTTTTTATTTTATCAGATGAATAACTTTTATTTAAAAATTGTAATATTTATTGTGCTTTTTTTTATATGTAATATTAATGTGATTATTTTTTTAGTGTATATTAGTATTAGTTTATTTAAGAAGAATTTACATATAAATTATTTAAGATTGGTTAATGGTTATGAATATAAATATGGCTCTATGCAATAAAATTGAAATTTATCCAATTAAGTTTGTATTTAGGTAAAACCTTTTCAACTTTTGTGAGAAATAAAAATGATGTATTACATATATAGTGGTAGATATATTTTTTTAATAGGGGCATGTGGCCCCAAACCCACCAACGTGGGTATGTCCCTGTCCACCAGCCAGCACGCCATCGTCTTATACCTCCACAAGCCACCACGTCTTCTGCCATGAACCATGCCTCATCGAGCCCAGCGGCCAAGACGTGCACCCGCCACACTCCTCCCTACCAGCGCGCCACGCCGCCCATTGTTGTCCAAGCCCCTTCCTAATCCAAACTACCCAAACAAAACCTAAGATTTTAAAAAGATTGAAACTCATCTACTAAAAATAACAAAACACATAGCACCAAAGAAAAAGGAGCATGTTTTTTATGCAGGACAAGGGGCGTTGGTGCGATTCACTAAAAGGAACAACAACGCGGCAACTCAGGTGAAGACGTTTGACAGATCCGACAACCGAGGTTGCAATGATTTATGGTGGTGCAATTCCTTTTGGGTTGTTTTGGTTTGCGTGGGTGCACAGGGGAGGTAGAGCAGGAGCTGGGCGATGAAGGCGGAGGAGCGTGGCTTGAGGGGATGCAAAGTTGATGACAGCTCTATTTGTTGGTGGTTGGGTTCGGCCAGCGGAGGAGGTGGTGCGTCTGGGTTGATGATGTCGTTTGGATGGGGCTGATTTGGATGGTGGTGTATGTTGTAGGTTTGGGAGATGGATGGGTTGATGGTGGTGTACGCTGACGGAGAATGACGAAGTGGGAGGAGAGGAGCCTCGTCGGCTGTGAAGTTCGCGGTGGAGAACAACGATGGATGCTCTAAACCTATAATTATAGGTATATTTTAGGATGCATGATGCACCGTAAGTTAATAGGGTGGTGCATATTAGCATCCACCTAGGTTTTATAAGTTATATGAAACATATTGATGCAGACATTTGAAAATACTGATAATGTCAAATATTAACGAAGTCTTTGGTGTGGCCACATAATTTGGGTGCATTATTAATGGAGCACAAAATCAGGTATAAATGTAGTCTTGCCTATCCAAAAATGCATCTTTCTCCTACTCTGCCTGTTATTTCTGCACCTTCCTATCTTTCTTTCTTTTACTCACTCTTCTATCTCTCTTTCCCGTCATTGGCTTCAACTTCCTTTCCCTTTTCCATGAACTTGGACCTCACAACTTTTATAATTCCTTTTACAGATTGCATCGCGTCCTTGGTTTCGAAAGATTTCACTATACTAGGGTGGAGATTGGAAGTTTAACAAATCTTTGGTTTCAACAAGAAGCGGTGAGAATGATACCCAAACATGATGCAAGTGCTTCTATGCATCCTAATTTGTTTTTCTCTGTGTATGGTCAGACTTAGTTTTGGATTTCCTATGATTTCAAAGTTTTTATCGCAGTTGTCGTTCCTGTCTTGGCTGCAACGTGATTACAAGTGTGTGCTATACGTGTGTTTTATCACTTGTATTGCTTTATATATTTTGATTTGAGATTATAATTGCTGCTATAAGTTTAAGGAATGCCGTTGCTGTGCATTGCTATATGTTTTCCTTGTTTTGTGAAAATCGTTTGAGAAGTTTGGGATGAAAGAAAAAAAAGAGTAAGATGCTCCTTTAATCTTCCTCTCACTATGAATGTTTGTGATGAATAGCATCACTTTCACTCATTCGGTAAAAGATGCAGAAAAAGAAGAATAGCTGAGGACCAAAATTCTGAGTGTGTGTTTGGATGAAGGATTTTGAGGAGGGAATGAATTTTTTTAGGGGATTGATTATACTTTGTTTGGATAGTTAAGTAAAGAATTTTAAAAATTCTAGAGAATTTTAATTAAGAATTTTGTTAACCAGAATTAAAGAATTTCAATTCTCACCTAAAGAGGTGGAATTTCTTAAATCCCGTCCACCTATCTCCCATTTGCGTGCATACTCTCCCCTTTGCCACGTTCTCTCTCTTCTCTCCCGTTGCGAAGCTCAATCTTCCATTGCTGAAGCTCAATCTTCTCAACCTCCATAGTTCGATCTCACTCTTGTTCACTCTTGATCTACTCTTCTCAGCGAACCCCAACCATGATCACTGCTGCTTCCATCCGTGCCGCACACCACCACCGTCGTGCTCAGATCCACCTCGTGTCGCCCATCTCGAACCCAACCCACCACCGCAGCACCTCCATCCACAGCCATAATGGTCTGAACCATTAAATTAATAAAAGTTTTACACAAGAAAAGGGGAAGAAATGGTCTGAACTCTGAAGTAATAAGAAACATAATTTAGATGAATAATGTAATGTCAATAATCACAAAACTGCATATTTCTTATTTGGTTATAAAAATCCTAGAAAGAAAAAGCTGAACACCCCTTTCCCAGACTTACGTGTGCCTGCGTGTGTACAAATGCACATGCAGCACACCTAGCAAAGGTTGCATCATATAGCAACAATAATTCCAGGTTTGATCAACGAAATCTTTTAGTTAAAAGAAAAAGGAAATTAAGGTTTCATACTAATAATAGTTTAGATTAATATCTCTAATATTCCAGAAGCAACCTAAAAGTATATATTTTTTCCTCTTAACTAAAAAAATAATATAAAATTGAAATCCCATGCTTATGCATTCTTCACCAATTGAATAATAAATAGCACTCTGATATCACTGTACAAGGTTCAAGGGCCATAGTTTTACTGTATTTAAAATGTTCGTTGATTACCTAATGACAAAGCGAGTCAATAAAGGTACCAGTCAAGGTTGTCACACTCATGGATCCTACCTAGGATCAGACAAGGGGAGTATACATGTAAAGCATGAGATCGTAAGTCGTAACACGAAATGTAAGATTCTACTAATAATATAAAATTTTATTTAAAAATATATACATATACAAATAACTCTGAATACCTTTAAAATCACAACTAGTGTATAAATAAACTCTAGTTAAAAATACATAATAGGTGTAAGTCTGTAAGAAGATTTAAACCCTCTAATAAAACAAAGGTCATAAAAGATTTAACTTTTAATTTTTAATTTTTATTGCAGAATCCTTCCTTCTTTAAAAACAATTGGCATGACATGTGTGAATAAGCCTTCAAATCTACAAAATTCAATTATTTTATCTTATTCAATCTCAAACTTCAGTGCATTCAACAGACCTTTTCCCATCTGGTCTCACAAATAAGCCACATTTTTATCACTCTCAAATCCCTACTAGTAATGCTGATTGCTGACAAAGTTTCCTGCAACTGAAAGAGCCACGAAGTCCTTCTATATCTTTAGAAAAACAGAGAGAAAGCCATAAAATCCAATCCATATCAAGTGTCAACTCCAGTATATTAAATGTTTCAATGATTAAAAAGAATTGTTACGAAGTTTTTGTTGCCTGCATTGATAAAAACTTCTACCTCTCTCTCTTCTGTTATGGTAGTCCAAATATGGACAAAAAACCAAAAAAAAAAAAAAGGAAAAGTAAAGGCTTCAATAACAGTGAAAAATATTACTCTTAAAATATAAAGAAATATACCAGCTGCTTAAGTTCAACTAGAAATAGGCTAAGCTGAAATCAAACTCAAATTGAGGCTTAACCCTGCCAAGCCTAAAATAACTAGGCAAATTTCATTCCAAGCCCAGCTTGAACTGGAAGAGAGTTAACTGAGCCAGCTCAAGTGCATTCCTAATCAGCCAAAGAACAAAATACTTTTAGTTTGAAATTTAGAACTAAAAAGCTTGTATCCTGTGAAAGACGACTCCAAAATGGCCATACTCAACCTCTTGACCCAGAACAAATTCTATTTTACTCTCAGTCTCTGATATCAAATATTGCTTATACAAAAAGTCATATTCTAATAAAAAGATGTCTAACATGCTACTCCTTTCATCTTCACCAGATTAATAGAACTTACGGGTATGTTTCGGAGTTGGGGTTTTGGATGTAAAGAAAAGAGAAAATTTATTTTTTATTTTGAATAAGCACCCTCTATAATTGATTTTTTTTAAAAAAATGAAGGAATAAAATGAAAAGATGATAATATAACTTTCCAATAACCATTTATTTATTTTTATAAACATTCTATAATTATTTTAATTTAAAAATAAAAAATAAGTCTTCCCTTTCATTTCTCTTTCATTTTACTCCAAAACCCTTCTTCCAAACATACTCTTAGAACTCAATAATAATAATAATAAATAAATAAATAAAAATAGCCACTCTGATCGATCCCAAATGCTTACACTTCACACAGAGAAAATCAGAAAAGGCAAAAAACCCAAAACCCAAAACGGAATCAATTCAGATAAAAATCACCTTCAAGCACTTGCAAGCACACATGTACTATTACAATGGGGCTACAAACACATATTAAGCAGCTTACTGAAGACTGAAGAGTGTGCACTTAAATTTTACATAGAATTTTTGTTTTTTGGTCAACCCAGATTCTTGAATCAAATTATGAAGCTTCCACTTGCAGAAACAAAAAAACAATAATTGCATCACAGTGAAGAATATAATAGATACAGAACAAATACCTGATATAAACCAACCCGATCTTGAGTGCTCACGCCGTTCAGATAGCAGACAGACGCAGCAGCGGCGTCAATGGAGTGAGGGAGGACGACTCTTGACAGCTGGTTAGGGTTTTTCTCGGGAAAATGTGATGGGAAAATTTTGTTTGCACTTTCCCGAACACCAAACAAAGCTAGCAAAAGAAAACTGGATCAGGTGCACCGCAGTGACGGAGATTGACTGAAGGACCTATCATTGATAGCCACGTGTTCAAAATAGTCAACCCAAACAATTGGACTCGACTGGAGTAGGGATAGAGGTTTAAGCAAATAGCAACGAGGGACATTAGGGTCTTTTAGTAATTTTATTTTAAAAACAAGGTTATATTACTCTATAAGTTTTTATTATAATTAAAAAAAAACTTAAATAGGTCCTTAATTTTTAAAATTTGTAATTGAGTCTTTCTAATTCTAGAAATTTTTAATTAATTCCTTGAATTCAATCTACCATTGAAATTTAATGGTGTAACAATAAAATTTCAATTACAAATTTTAAAATATAGTGATTTATTTGAACATTTCAAAAGGTATATAAACCTAAACATTAATTACAATTTAATTAAACATAAGCTTAATTAAAGTTGCAAGTAATAATAATACCACTACTTGTATCCTAACATTTATTAAGATATGTTACAATTTTCTCTTTCACTTAAGAAAAAAAGATTGTGTAGATATAGTGATATTTATTTTAAAACTTAAAAGGTTTCTATTACCATAATTTTAGACTTTATGGCATAATAAAAATGTGAACAAATTATGAGATAAGCCATCCCAATCTACAAATTTTGTATGGGAACCTATTTGAGAATTTTCAAAACATATAAACATATGAACTTATTTAAAATTTTTGAAAAAAAAAATATAAGGACTTATTGAATAATTTGATATTAAAACAAAAATCAAAAATTACCAAAACTCAGGAAAAAGAAAGAATCTTAGTCAATACAGGTTATTGGGTTTTTCTTGAAGTTCTTGAAAACAAAAGGGATGTTTGTGTAAAAGTTGAAAAATTGAAGGGAGGTTTGAGTAATTTCATTAACATTTTCTTTTTTGTTATTTACAAAGTTTAGGGAAGGGATTGTTATTCAATTTCAACTGCAATAGTACTTAACTTATTGATTACCTATCAACAAGGATTGGTAATAACGAAATCGAATTCAAACCTTAAAACTGAAGCAGTCTAATCCTTTTTAGATAAATCAAGCTATAAGAATTGGTTTGACCCAATATTCCAATAGGCAAATCTATTCATTTTGTGTGGAGAATGTTGAATTTTGACCTCACCCACTGGCCAGCTTATTTAGCCCACAAATCACTTTCGGGCTGGGTGATATATTTAGAAACTTTTTCTTTTGAAAAAAAGAACTCGTTCCAGCTGGTGGAGGAAATACAAAAATTGGTTTTTGATTTTTTTTTTTTGTTCCATCCCTTTACTTAAGCGGTTAGTTTTAGGACAGCCTTATCACGTCGGAGGATTTTAGGCCAGTTGTCAATCGTAGAAGCTTGTTGGAGGCCAGGTGAGATGCCTGTAAAAAATACTTTGATATTTAAGTTCATCTCAAAGTCAAAAAAAGAAAAAAGTATATAGATAGATAAAGTGAATTAACATAAGATACTTTTAAATATGTGTTTATATAAAAGATAAAGTTACTCGAGGACCTTAAGTAATAGGTTACATGTAAGTTATTTAGCTTAAACCAAATAGGATTTACCGGTCCATTGGGACTCATAATTTCTAAAGTTATGGTCACTTAATAATTTCTCAAGGATTTACCTGTCTTATTGCTCCCTCTATAACTGTATCGCTGCGCTATTGGCTAACTACACCCCTTCTCAACTATTCCTCAATACTTTTTACTTTGAAACCTTGACTATTCCAAAATTCAAATGAAAAAATGCAGTTAATTTTCTAAGTCATATGTCGAGAAATTCTAACTTAAACATGTAGTATTAAGTTAGATGAATTATGTTAATTATATTATTAATTAATAAAATTAATTAAAATTACTTATTAATTAATTATAATAATTATCTATTAAATAATAAAGTGATTGACATAATGTACTCAATTTAAATACAACAGGTTTATGCAAGAGTTTCTTGCCATATCCCCAAACATAGAGATGATGTGATGATGAATATGGTTATGATGGTTCTTTAGCTTTCACCGAAGGTGATTTTGATGATGGTAGTGCGGATTAACCATAATTGTATGTTCTTCAGCAGCATCAATTGAAAGGGACGGTGTCAATGATGTTGATTATGAATATATTACGGCTACATTGAAAAATTATATAATTATTATAGTATGTTGTGAATCAATTCTTTGCTTCACCCAAATTTTATAACTGGTGGAAATTAAGTACAAAAGCTTTTGAGTGTCATAGCTAGTCATGTACCTCAGTATGTTTATGAGGATGGTAATTGAATGGAAACCGTTTTATGTTATCTAAATGTCTCGACATAAGTACGTTGTCATTATCATGGTTTTATGCGGTTGTGTTGCAATTACTGAAATTGCAGGCAATTTCAAGAAAATGCGGCCAATGACTATCAAAATCATAATATAACAGTTGCAATTAAGGATATAGATTATAATTTAAAATCATGATCATTACATATATATATATATATATATATATATATATGTGTGTGTGTGTGTGTGTGTGCGCGCGCGCGTGCGTGCGTGTGATAATAGCAGAAATCATAAGTAGCAAGTAAAGTAGAATGAAATATTGAAGTTTCTCAGTTAGTTAAATGCTGCCTTCAACAATAACACGTCTCTGTATTCTCTCTTTTACACTAGTGTTTAATTGTTTGTAGAATATTGTATGAGAAGTAATTTGGAGATCAACTGTTATATATATATATATATATATATATATATATATCATATTTGAGGGAGAAATATTTATTGTAAAAGGAATAATTTTAACTATATATATATATATATTAAAACTATAAATATATATATATATATATATATATATATATATATATATATAAGGACCGTATTTGGTGAGAAGAATGTTTATTGTAAAAAGTGAGAGAAGTGAATCTTGATCATTAAATTTTATACAAATAGTTAAGATTAGAACATAAACGCATGTAATTTTTTAAAGTGGTTACATAATCTTTATATAACTTTTAATCTTGATAATCCATATATAGTTGTATGGTCAAGATTTACTACTCTCAACCTCTTACAACAAAAACTACTCTCACCATATATGCTTGTATATATAACTGGCGGTTAAGGTGTAAAACCACTTAAATAAGCATCCACATACTATATTTTCTTTCATATTTGTGTGTATGTGCTCAAGCACATGCACTAGCACCTTTAGTGAACATAGAAATTAAAACAAGGGGGCAGCTAGGACCACACTGTGTTAACTAATGCAGTTAGTTAGTTAATTGTTATTAGTGTTTCAGTTAGTTGGTTATGCTAATTATGATAATTAGTTACGGTTGTTTTGTCTATATATAGAACTTTGTATTTTGTTCTTTATTCAGAATGAGAAATCCATTTTTCTCTCAAACTGGTTGAAGCTATTTTCTCTTCTCTTATCCTTCACTTCGTTCATGTGTTTGTTGAGAGTTAACACACTGCAATAAAGAAACTGAACCATGATCCCAAAGAAATACTGAAGAGTAAATTGTGCACAGGATCTGTATTTAATTACAATTTAAACAGTGCTACCAAAGAAAATTAAGATACTTTAAAAATTTCACAATATAATAATTACTCCCCAGTTCATATCAGATATTCACTTGCAATCATCTATCAAGATTTAGATAACCACTTAGCAGTCTCCTTCTCAGTAATATGTCCAAAAAGGAAAATGCTGCAGATTTGCTAGAAGCTCTTCACTGTTACAAGATCTTCCACAATGGCAAAGGTTTTTTTTTTTTTTTTTGGGTATATTTTGCCAGACCAGCATGGGTCTGTATGATTTAATTTAATTTCAGATAACTGAAAAGTGTAATTTCATTTCCTTGTCATTTGGTCTTCTTGTCTGATTGCCCTTCAAAGCAACAAAGGAAAGAAGTTTATCCATATATCCATTACCTTGGTAAAATCTGAGAAACTGTTACGTCATTAATGGAAAGATTCTTGGAACTTTTTGATGTAGATGCCTCCTCTAGGGTCATTCTTCCAACTGAAAATGCAGGGTGATTGGGTTTTGGAAGGGCCATTGTGTCACTTACCAGCATGACAACAACAGTTGACATGGTTGGTCTATCTGCTGCTTCTTCTTGAACACACAACAGACCAATGTGTATGCACTTCAAAACTTCATTGGCTATGCAGGATTTTTCCAGTACTGGATCCATCAATTCCAAACATTTTCCTTCACACCATATTTTCCAAGTCTGCATGTAATTGTGAATATTGTTAAGTTGTAGTTAACACTGCTGTATCTCAGTTGGAAACTTAATTTCTTGATCATATAAGAGTTAAAACTCACATATAAGATAAGGCTTTGACCATGGTCAGACAGATAGAATCCACTATTCTTTTTCCCACAAACGATTTCTAAAACAAGAACTCCAAAGCTGAAAACATCAGATTTCACTGAAAAGAATCCTTCCATAGCATACTCTGGAGCCATGTATCCACTATTGGAAATCAATAGAAACTTTGTTATTTCTCTTACATCAAAGAATATATAACAAAGAATTTCATTTTTCAACTAATCAAGTGCTTAAATCTGTATTCATAGATCCTATTATTTAGAAATGGTTGGTATAAGTAGAACTCACTAAGTACCCATTACTCGTCTTGTATTTGCCTGGTTCTGCCCTCTTTCAAATGTCCTTGCCAATCCAAAATCTGATATTTTGGGATTCATCTCCTGGTCTAGTAGAATATTGCTAGCTTTGAGATCTCTATGGATTACTTTGAGTCGAGAGTCCTCATGAAGGTATAAAAGGCCTCTTGCTATTCCATTAATAATTCCTAGTCTTATATTCCAATCGAGTTGCTTTCTTTTTTCATCATCTGACAACGTAAAGACAGAGAACAGATCTTATGAAAAATGCAGTATGTGAAGCAGACAACTTAAGGAAACTAGCAAATACCAAATAGTAAGTATTGGCCTTAGCATGGATGTCAGAAGAATTATTTATTCACTTACTTTTCTAAATATATAGCCTTTTTCCCTTAAAAGATATCTTATAACTGATTATTGATTTCATAAGATAACTTGAATTTAGTTTCACATTATGAACAGAAAAAGAAAATGTGCCATAACTTTCTTGGGAATTATGATCATGAGCTGTTGTTCTTATCCTTATGAACATGAGATATCAATATCATACAGCACAACTGGTGTTACCACCTAACAAGTAATAGTATACAATAAAGTGCTACCTCACTCCCAACTACTTTAAAGGCCACAGCAGCACCACTAACTTGTCTCCACAGACAGACCCCTCTTATTCATACTAATTTAGCACTCAAATTGTTAAACCAAAAAGGGCAGTAAATACTAAAATGTTGCCATGAATTATATTCAATGAAGCTATCTGAAAACATACCAAACAGGTGAAAGTCGAGACTTTTATTCGACAAATACTCATATACAAGTAGCTTTTCATTTTCCTCCAAGCAGCATGCCAAAAGTCTTACAAGGTTTCGATGTTGCAATTTAGCTATAAACATTACTTCATTCTTGAACTCCTCTGAGCCTTGACCAGAAGCATCTGAGAGCCTTTTGACTGCAATTTCTCTTCCATCTGGTAAAATTCCCTGATAAAAGATTGAAATAAATAAAATCATATAGAAATATGATAATAACAAGGAACCTGTTTCCAAAATTCCAAATCATTAATACCATGTAAACAGGGCCAAATCCACCTTCCCCTAATTTAGATGCTTCTGAAAAGTGATTAGTACTCTGTAGAATTGTGATTAAAGGGATTGTAGGCAGGTCTGCATTCAGTGTTTCCTCAGTTTGAACATTGTGATATGCAGATAGAGGAACAGTGTCAGGTATTTGCTCATCTACGAAGAGAAGTTGGTGAATTCATATTTGAACTAAATGGCCATATTTAAGTATGTGAAATAAGCTATCAAACAAATTCTAGCATGTGTTATTGCAGGAAATTACCTTTTCCAACTCTATTCCTGTACCAGAAGCAATAGACACCGCAACATAGTAGAGCTACTGATCCCGACACACTTATGCCAATGATCAAGTTTCTTGACTTACTAGTGCCCCCTCGTTTGGCTGTAACATTTCAAAGAAAAACATTTTTTTTTTTTTTACAAATTGAACAGATTCAGTAGATAAACAGACATATGTACTCCAAGAGAATTCCTATGCCACAAGAAAGTGATTGTAACTATGAGAGAACAAAAAGTAATTGATGTGTCACCTGTATAAGGATTAGGCACAGGAACTGAAGATGTCTGATTGTGAAAAAGGTAGAACATATAATCATCATACTTTATCAGACAACTTGGAGCCAAGACCTGCCATCCCATCTTTTGTTCACAACATTTGGGAAATTGTGCTAACATGGCCTCCAAACACTGTCTGCACCCCTCATTTGTAAGATCTCTGCTGCATTGCACCAGGCCATACCTTCTCTCAGTACGACTCAAATTGAACTCACCCATATAGAACAACTGGTTGGTCTCCTCTGTTGCTTTTCTGATCAAACTTCTCATATAATCCTCAGCTTTCTGAATCTCTATTGGGCTGGAGATGTTTTTTTTTCCAAAAGCATGCCATGATGGGTCTATTGTAACGTTCCCAAAGAAGTTCTTATTTGAGTACCTGAGAATGCAGAAATCATACCATATGACAGCAGAGACTCTATTGGGACAGCGCTGAAGGACTTCTCTGGTAGCAGTAGAGACACAGAACTGACAGAAGTATCCAACCACGTCGCCACGGCAATCATAGAGGCCATACACAGCATCTCTGGTTGTGGTGTTGTTGCCTATACTGGTGTGGTTATACCCTTTGCTTGTGGCTGCATCAGAGGATAGCCATGAGAGGATGCTGTTAAGATTGGTTGTGTATGCAGTGCTGAGATCTTGTTCGGTTGTGTTATGGCAGTCATCTCCCACGTAGTTGGGTGATTGTGCTTTTGTAACAAGTGCTTTGATGCTCAGAAATAGCAGGAAAGCAAAGGATATTGATGATCTTACATTGAGTTGTGTTGCATCCATGATTTTTAAGCTACTTGCTCAGACAATAATTCAAAAATATATGAAGTATGTGACTGTATATATTATTATTGGAGATTCTTAGTGTGTGTTTGGATTGTAGTTGGTAAACTTAAGTTTAGTTAAAAGTGTGTTTATAAATTTAAATTTAGTTGAAAGTAAGTTTACAGTAATGTAATTTATGTTTGAAAATTTTTGTTTCAAAAGTGAGTTTGATAAAATGGATGTTAGAAATAAATTATAACTTAAAACTCAAAAGTCACAAATTTTTATCTTTGCCTCAACGTTAGTTTGGGATCAAATTCATGTTAAAATAGTGCCAACTAACTTTTATCAATTTTTAAACAAACATGAGTTTTCTCCGTTCAATGCACCAAAACTGATGTTTGGTATTTCAAACGGGTATCCAAACATGCTATTAGACGTTGCTGTAACACATAAATATCTTATTAAATATATTTTTACCATTGAATGTGTACAGTATCAGCTACAAATGATAGAAAGGAATGACTCACAAAACTATGTATTAATTTAAAATATACTTGTTAAAAAAAAATAAACTACATTTTGCCTCTTTGAAATTTGGTATGTTAGGTGACTGTTACTCAACTTACTCTCTTAGTGTTTGTTTGGAATTGAGTATAAATTTAAAGTTTGAAATTGAAATTGAATTTTTTAATTTTTTTTTTATATTTTGAATATCATTTAAATTAGAATTTTAATTTTAAAAATTAATTTCATAAAATTAAAAAATAATTAAATTAATTATTTTTAAATTCTTAGTATATACTATAAGAATTACTAATTTTATAATTTAAAAATTAAACTATCTATCTCTCTTCACATTTATTCATGAATAATTATATTTATTGAGATTTTATATTTATATGAATTTTTTTTTATTTATATAAAAATTATTATACTAGCATATTTATTTTTTTCTAAAAAAATTCATGAGAATTTTTTATGAATAAATGACTATTATATTATAAAAATATTATTATATAAATATTTTTTTAATTTTAATTTTGTAAATAATTTTTAATATTTAGAACATACTTTTAAATAATAAAATTATAATTAAATTTAAAATTATAATTTTTTTATCTTAATTCTTTGACAATATCAAATATAAAATTTAAAATTCTAAATTAATTCTAATTTAAAAGAATTGGAGTTGAAATTAAAATTTTATATTTTAATTTCAATTCTAGTATATAAATGGACCTTAAATTTTTTTTGTTTAGTTATCAGTTAATCAAATGTAGTTTTGTTTTAAGAGAAAACATCACCCTTTTCTGTTAAATTAAATGGAAGTTAACTTTCGAATACTTAAAAACTAAACTTCAAGGGCAATAAATGTTGAATAAACAAACTTAGTGAGAAATAAAGATAAAACATCTGTAAATTAAGCAAGTAAGGATCCAAGCACCCTTAAATAATTAGTTAAAATTGCGATACATTTTTTATTAAATTAAATATGAAAATATCTTTACTTACATATTTTACACACAAACTTATTTTAAAGGAATTTTTTTCATAAATAAAAGTTTTGTTCCCTTATGTTCCATTTGTTAAAACCAAACATCAAAATGATTGAAAAAAAATTAGGGAGATAAGTTCAAAAATGAGTTATGCTTTATGGAGTTAATTTTACCTAAAATGTAATTAGAATCATGGTCAGTTGAGCTAGAAGACTCAATAATGAAAATAAAATGAAAAAATGAAAGCACAATCTTTTTTGCACAATAGATTTACATAGTATATTAATTATTTATTATAGTATAAGAAATATATAAATGAATTAAACTCATCTTCATAACCCTCTCACTTTTGTATTAAAATGTCAACTTAATTTTGTAAAAGAAAATAATAGGATATCATGCTTAAAAAACTTTTGCTATCATATAGATCTATCATTAACAATTGATGAAATCTTTTAGAGTACTGTTTGAAAGGTAGTTAAAAAAAATGTAATTTATGAGTTGTTTAAAATTCTATTATTTTTAGAAATTTCAAATTAATGAAATGTAATTTACTCATAAAAAGATTAAAATTCTTTTCCAACACGCTCGAGCGTAAAAACAATCGTTTTAACTCATTGTTATTGAAATATGTCTAGGTTTTATTTATTTTAAAAGTACAGATTGTTGTCAGTTTTTACAACAATTAGTAGGTATCCTGTGTAATGTACTGGATATTTTAAATTCATATAGAATTTTAAAAATTTAGATTAAAATTAAAAAATATGTTTAAATTTTTTAAAAAAGGATATTCATAATATTTAGATAAAAAAATTTAGAAAATAAATAAAAGAAAATTTAAAATTAAATAAAGAAAATTTAAGAATAACACGTATTTGAGGCATAATACAATAATAAATTTAGCTACTTTCAAAAATTTGTAGTCTAATTTTATACGGTGATAGGATCCAAAAGAAAATAACGTTTGATATATCTATTCTAATTTTTTTATTAATCTTTTTAATTATTAAATAAAAAAATATTAAATATTTTTTATATTTTTAAGACATTAAATATATTTATTTTTTTATTTAATATTTTTATTATTTAATATTAAAATAATTATTAAAATAATTGAGTAAGAAAATATAACACTACTTTATCTATTTATGTTCACTTTAAATAAAATATTTTATCTTTTTATTTAATTTTTTTATTAATTTTCTTAATTATTAAATAAAAAAATATTAAATATTTTTTATATTTTTAAAATATTAAATATATTTATTTTTTATTTAAAATTTTTTTATTTAATATTAAAAAAATTATTAAAAAAAATTTATAAGAGAATATAATATCACTTTCACTTTAATAATATATAATTAATCTCCACCACTATAGTAGCTATAAATGAATAATGAGTATTAATGACAAGCTCAACTGACACCAGCCGCCCTTATCCTTAACTCTAAGGTATACTTGTGTGCAGTTTGAATTCGTAGTCAACAAATACTTGGTGGTTCTATGTACAACAAAGAGGGTCATCAGGAACACTAACAGTCATCAAGTCCACTAATAATAAAAAAAATATTTAAAAAATATGTTATTAATAATTTTTTAATAAAAAAGCTTTGATTGGACTGAAAAGTGGCAACTCTCCATGTAGGTTCTTCAAGGGAGTGGTTTTTGTCCGCGTCAATTTAAGTTTCTCATTTCTAGTTTGAATCCTGACCAGTAAACATGTCAGTCACTCCCATCTGTGAACAATATTTGAAGCAATCCTATCTTTCGTCTTTAATACGGAAAAGATGAGTTGCTCGTCTTTGGTAAGAAGTCAATTCAAGGATTTAATGGAGAAAAGGAAAGCCTGTATTGATTAAGAGAAATTCTAACTTGCTCTTGAAGTATAATTAATACATGGTATAAGAAAAATTTTTATTATTAATTTTAAATAAATTTATATAAATTTTTAGCATTAACAAAATTAATGATAAAGATTTTTCTTAAAGGATACATTAAATATATTATAAAAATATACAACAATTTCTCATTGAATAACTGCTTTCGTAATGTCACTTTCATTTACAAAATAGCAAAATAAATACACTTGCTACCAAACATAATGTCCACCGTATCCTAGTATATCACTTTCTTCTGCTATAAGATTGAGGCATAATACTTTAGTGTAGAGTCGCGAAAATGGATCAGTTTTAGAATCGTAAAAATATGTTAAGTTTGATGGATTAATTTAAATAATCTATTAAAATAAATAGGTTGAATAAATAAAAGTGAATAAAAAATTAAAAATAATTCGAATTAGAGGTGGCAAAATGGTAAGCGTCGTCACTACCGCATTCAACCCGCAAAAATACGGGACGGGCGGGTTAGCAATTTTAAAAATGGGTTGGAAGAAATTACTTGCACCCACCCCGCTTTAGTGCGGGTTAGCGGAATTAGCCATATAAAGAAAAAAAAAAAAAAAAAAAAAAAAAAGTAAGTGAGTTGATCCTAAAAAAAAAAACAAAATGTATAAAAAATAAAAAAAATTATAAAAATTAAAAAATAGAAAAATTATAATTTATAGAGGTTAAAAAAATAAAATAAATAAAATAAATTTAGTATCATACTCATAAAAATATCATAAACACAAATAATAAGACTAATTTATAACACTTTTTTTAAAAACTCAACCCGCCGAAAAACCAACCCGCTAACTGCAAGATTGCTTCGCTTAACCCGCGGGTTATGCGGGGCGGGTTATGCAGGTTGAAAAAAAAAAATGAGTTGAAAACTTGAACCTAACCCGCAAAAAAATTGCGGGTTGGCGGGCCAACCCAACGGGTTGAACCCGTTTTGCCACCTCTAACTCGAATGAATCAAGTTTAAATAAGTTGACCTAGTCTATATTAATAATATTACATTAAACTGAGACAGATCAAGTTGAACCAATAAAATATCAGTTTAAAATTAGCATGGCTCGATCTGACCTGCCCCAAAAATGACTTAACTCAAACTGGATCAGTCCGTTTTGACAACTCTACTTTAAAATATTTTGTTATATTATTCTAAAAGATCTTTTTAATATTTTACTTTAAATAATATTTGGTGTGCGTTAGTAACAAGCACATCACCTTATGTGGTGGTAAAATCAGAGTGTGAATATACAAAAATAATATAAAATTATTTGTAATTAAATAATAAAAATTATATAAATATAAAGTGATATGTACATAAATATATATGAGCAATATTATTTTAATACTTTTGAGAGTGAACAACAAACTCCAATGACTTCTTGGATTCCATTGCCTCCCTTTCATAATTCACCCACAACACAAATGAAAGAAAGACTCAATTGGTGCTTAGCGAACACAACAATAATTATGCTTCTCACTATGACGAACCATTAATTCATTTGGTACATGTGTGTAATGTTTCTCACTCTATTTACCAAAGTCGTTGCCCATCTCATTTTGTAGGATTCGTTCTTGTGTATGTGAGTTATTGAAACTGTATTACACAATAAAAATAGAGTTAAGAAAATAAGAACTGTCGCGACCGGGATCGCGGTGGAATAACGACTTAAATTACAAAAAATAAAGGAGTCGTCACTAATTTTATTTTTATTGGGAAAAACTAGAAAATCCAAAAAAAAATGATCTACGTTCAAAGATTCAGATTCGGGAGTCTAATTATGCACAGAGAAGGGTAGAGACTTAACCCCACAGCATCCCTAATACATCTATCCTAAGACGATTACCTTAAATTAGTTGCACAAATTTTTATGACTCTTAAAAATATTTATTTTACCCATTTATTAAAAGATAAACTAAATAAACAAAATAATTATGAAAATTTAATTTTTGACTTGACAGAATTGAGATTCTGCTCCTACGTATCCTCGGATGCAATGAGGAATTCAAAGCCACGTCGTTCGTTTAGAAAACAATTGTGTGTTAGTTATTTTTAATTTTGAAAATATTTTTGTTTTGAAAATTCATTTGATTTTTTTTTATATTTAGAAAAAAGTTCGAATCATTTAGCTGTCACAACTTAAATGACTATAAAACTATAAGATTAACAAGCTGTCATAACTCAACTAATCTCATTTTATTCTTTCTCAACAAAGCTCAAACATTTGATTTTTTTTTTTTTTAGAAAACGAATCATCAAGTTGTCACAACTCAGATGATTCTAAGAGCCACAGGATTAACAAGCTGTCACAACTCAGTTAATCCCGTTTTATAAAAAGAAGACTTTCATTTAAAAAAATTAGCACAAGGTCACTATTTAAAACAAATGTCAATAAGATAATAAACATGTCAATAATAAAAAAAAATCAACAAAGGGAAACAAGATATTATTATTATTATTTTTATAAAAAAGTCAAATATCAACATTTTTATTGAAATTTTTGTATCAGCAACTAAAGACTCAAAATGATAAGATAATAAAAAATAAAAGAGTGGCAGCCCAAAACAAAGTAAAACTCAAAAAAAAAAAAGTAAAGAAGAACAAAAGAATGACCAGCCCACAACAAAGATAAAAGCCCAAATGTAAATTAAAAAAAAAAACCATGTTAGTAACAAACAAGCAAATAATAAAACAAACCATGATAAAAAAAAAAAGGAAAAAGATATGGGGGTTGGTCACGAAACAGTGGGGAAGGGAAAAAAATTGGTGCCTAGGATTGGGATAGTGGCTTGGGTGTTTTCTGGTTCATGTGTGGCTGCCGATTGGAGGAGTGGGGGCTTTGGCTGGCTCGCGTGGCGTGATACGGGCAGGGGTTCGGTGGTTTACGGGTTCCGAATTTGGTTGGTGAGCGTGGAGGCGCGGTGGTATCTGGTTTTTGAGCTGGCCAGAGAAAAGAGGCGGTGATTACGGGTTGTTGCTGGGGCGGTGCTCCGGTGGAGGACGGTACAGGGGAGTGGTGGTTCGTGGTGGGCGTATTGACGGGAGTTAGTCACAATTTGGGTGGATGTGGTGGCTCACGGCTGGGTTGTGCCCTATGGTGGCCCGAGGTGGAGGAATGGGTGACCACCATGGTGGTGGCTTGGGTGGGGTCGTGTGGTGGTGGACGATGTAGAGAAGTGGGGGTAGTGGTTGTTCCATTTAAGGATGAAGTTTGGCTTGATGACTTGTTCCTTTGATTCTAGTGTGATGAGGATTTTCGTTTTGATTTTGAGTGGGGATTTGGTTTTTTTGGTTGCTTTGTGTGGTTCTTGGCCATGAATGAGAGTGTGAATCTCTGAAGGTGAATGGATTCATAGGTTTTTTGGAATTTATCCGTTGGGGAAAAATTTGCAGTGAAGGTTTATGGAGGCTCACGGCTACTCATGGTGGTGCTGAGTTGCAGGTTAAGTGTGGTTTATAGGGATGACTCATGGTGGTGACATTTCTGGTTTGCCTTGATTCAAAATGCAGGGATGGTGAAGGTTTTGATTGTGGTGTTTTGTTGGATTTGAATGCTGTAAGTAATGTTGTTTGAGTGGAAGCTTTGTGTTACTTGGGTCTCTGTTTGGGTGTTGAGTGTATGAAGAATAGGATATATTGATAACAAGATACTCCCTAAAATATTCAACCACAACCCAATGGCAATTGGATACACATCTTGGATGATGCAGGGGTATTGGGTAGTCAAATACAGAGATGAAGGCTAGACGATTAGGAGTGAAGAGCAAGAAACTTACTTTGCCTGCAATAGCAACACCCAGAAACTGAAGAACTTTTCCTCAGTTCACCAACAGTGAAAACTCAACGTCTTCTCTTCTCTCTCTCTACTCTCTTTGCTTTTTAGAAAAAATTTTCCAACCAAACCAAAAGACCCCCTAAAAACCTCTTCTTCCCCCTTTTATATTGCCTTTGCCTGTCTCTTTTTCTTTCTGTCACGCGGTATCAGTGAGTGTGTAACAGTGATTGGCTGTGTGTACGTGAAGGTGAGTGGGTGGTTATGTGCAGCAATGCAGGGAAAATGGAGAAAGTGAGTGAGGAGCAAAGCAAATTGTCCCCTCTATGTATGCTGCAGCAGTGCATGGAGAGCATACTGCATAGCCAGAAACGGAAAAAGGGAAAAGACCAGACAAAAAAGGCAAAATGACTCATACTCAAAAATGGAACAAAGGAGAAATAAATAGGGCTACAACGGCAGCCTCCCCTCCCCTTTTTTTTATTTTATTTTTTATTTTTTTATTTTTTTCCTTATTGTTGTTATTTATTTATTTTATTTTTATTTTATTTTTTTTAGATTTTTTTTTAGATTTTCGTAAGCATAACTTATTGGGCTAAACAAAAAAAAAAAACAAAAGCAAGAATGGGCTAAATAAAATTTTAGATCAAACAAAAAACAAGAAAATGGGTTAAACAAAATCTTAGGCCAAACAAGAAAAGAAATGAGCTAAATAAAATTTTGGGTCACAAAAAAAAATAAGAAATGAGTCAAACAAACAAAGAATAATTAATTTTTATTTTTCTTCTTTTTTTTATTTTAAAAAAAGTTTTAATGACCCGGACAAAATTGAGTGTTCACAGTTGCCCCTCTTTACTTGTTTCTTACTAGATATTAGGAATAACTGTAGTTTTCATATTATCGTCGTAAGAAATGAGTAAAGACGTGAACTTAAATTTTGTCCGATAATGCATGAGATAATGTGTATGAAAAAGGCAAAGATACTGATTGAAAATTAGTGAGCTCAAATGTGGATTTACGAGCTGTCACAGTGTCGTTAATCCTACCAGAGTGAAGCTCAGCGTAAAGCTAGAGACGTCACTGCATTGACAATAAGTTGTCGCAGCTCAATTGACATTTACTGATCAAAAGAGTTTTTTTTTGGTTTTTTGTTTTTTTGTTTTTTGTTTTTTTTTTGTTTTTGAAAATAATGTTGGGTGACCTTGTGACCTGAAATTATAAAAGGCAATAAGTTTGGCCTGGAATTTAAAAGACAGTGGGTATCGATGTCCCAAAATTTAAAATGTAGTGGGCTTTTGTGTCCCGAAATTTAAAATACAGTGGGCCTTTGTGTCCCTAAATTTAAAATGCAGTAGGCTTCTGTGTCCCGAAATTTAAAATGCAGTGGGCCTCTGTGTCCTGAAAAAAAAATTTCTCTTTTTTTTTTTGCTAATAGTGAAGTTAGGCGTAAAAGCCAAAGACGTCACTTTTAAAGCTGTTGCAACTTATTATCTCATGAAAAGATGTTGTGAACACCTAATTTTACCTGGACCTTTTTTTAATTCATTTTCTATTTATTTAAAAAAAAAGAAATAAAAATAAATACAAATAAAATTAATAACATGATGAGTGCTTTTCTTTGCTTAGCCCATTTCTTGTTCAACCCAAATTTTGTTTAACCCATTTTCTTGTTTTTTTGTTTGATCCAAAATTTTGTTTAGCCCATTTCTTATTTTTGTTTTTGTCTAGCCCAATAAGTTATGCTAACAAAAATCTAAAAGAAAAAAAAATATAACAACAATAAAAATAAAAGAATAAAGTAAAAAAAAAAACAATAACAAAAAGGGAGACTGCCGTTGGCAACCTTGGTGGTTTGGTTTCTTTGTTTTGAGAATGAATCCATTTTACTTTTTGTTTGGTCTTCTCCCTTTTTCCTTTTCTGGCCATGCAGTATGCTCTCCATACACTGCTACAGCATACACAGAGGGGATAATTTGCTTTGCTCCCCACTCACCTTCTCCACCTTCCCTGCACTGCTGCACACAACTACCCACTCACTCACGTTGTGCTCCTCATTTTCATTGCTGCAGCTGCAGCACCCTTGCACACAGCTTTTGTTCCCCATACAGTTTGTCTGCATTCTCAGGGAGTTTGGCTATATAAGAAAGAATGTGAGAGTTTGAAGGGGTTGGGAAATTCTTCCGAGAAGGGATCAATAAAAATCAGAAAACACAGAGAGGATGAGAAAGAGAATGAGAGTTTTCTTCAGCAAAGGAATGGAGATGGTGAGAATTTGAGAGTGAAGCAGAGGGAAGACTTCTTTTTCTGGAAACTAAACCATTTTTCTTTACAAGAATTTTTTTTTCCTCATCGATCATCTCCCAATCTCCAGTTGTTGAAGGTAAAACTCATTTGCCATCCATTGATTCTAACTCATAAACACATGGACCCTTTTGGATCATCTTCTTCCTTAAACCACCATTTCTCTCCAATGTAACCCCTTTTCACGGATCCTTCCCCATCACTGTTCACTAACACGGCTTCTGTAACACCCTCCCTAGGGTATCACATTTTCAACTCCTGACTCATAATCTGAAAAGAAGTTCACACAAGGTTTGAGTTATAAAAAGATGGGTTTTAAAATTTCTTTCTTTACTGAAACGTAAATTTACTGAAAATATTAGGTAATATTGAAAATCATATTTCAACTATTCATTATGCAATATTGACACCAATTAATATTTCACAATTTAAAGAGGAATATAAAACTAACAGACTCTTTTTTTTTAACAGTAGCAAACCCCATGACGGGTCCTACTTAATAGCACGGTACAACACTAATGTTAAAACTTAACATACTTATTCTATTGTGTATCCATCTTGTTGTATCAGACATCTGTTCTACATCTGTTCTTTGTCAACACTGCACACCTTCGAGTCCTGAATGTCCACTCCTTATTGTTGTCACCAATCTCAGAGTATCCATCGCCTGTTATGTCTATGTCTAAGACAACTCGATCCTTCTATTATTTTATTTTAACAAGATGCATCTGGACACAACAAACAACATAACAAAGAGGTGAGATCACCTACGCCAATACCAACATGGCGAAGACGAGATAACACAAACAAGAATATCATACAGGGGATATCATATCGACTTCCAATAATATATTCAATATTAATCAACTATCATCATCAAATCATTTATCAATTCAATTATCATAAACAACAATTACGATAATATCCTAATTATCATCATCATCATCCAAGTATTCAAAACAATTGTCATAGCCAATATTCCTCAATTAATATATATCATACAAATATAAATGTTCAGATTCATGCGTATGTTATGCATGCGCACATAGACTCAATTTTTCAAAAACAACTCCATGGAGGTTTTCACAATTTCGAGAAGAATGCTCCGGTCAATTGTCAGCCTTAGCCCAAAGACAATCTCCCAGTCGTAGAAAAGAATCGTGTTCTTGTCGGGTATCGTCAATGCGTTGCAACGGACTGCATCGCCAAGTGGCATAGGGTACTCGCCAGCTGTCCACTGGTCGACTGCCACGCCTCGACGCCCCCAAGATCCATCATAGACCTCACTATCAATTCTCATTCCCTCTTCAACCACAAGGGCCATATACAATGCACGAATTTATCCGTGCAAGTCCAACCCCAAAGGGCCAAATCTTTTCAATTTCATTTGTTCAATGTATTATATGCCTCAACGCATATTTTTTTCCAATGCATGTATAATGCACCAAATCCAATCACAAGCATCTCTTTCCATGCATATAAAATGCACCAAATTATACTTGTATTTTCAACAAAAAAATTATGTTATCACATTTTCATAGTTATAAAACACTTTCGTCGTGTTTTCAAAATTGCGTAATATTTCCGTTTCATTTTCACAATTCCAAAACGTTTCATTGCGTTTTCACAATTCCAAAATGTTTATATTACGTTTTCAAAATATCGTAACACTTATGTTACGTTTTCAAAATTCTCAAACGTTTACGTTATATTTTCACAATCTTGTGACACTTTTGTTACGTTTTCACAATACAAGAACATTTACATTCACGTTTTCAAAATACCGCAACTCTTCTCATTGCACTTTTAAAACACGTACTAATTTTTTTTAACGTTTTTCTTAATCGCGTAAAAATATACGTTTCTCAAAATTGCATAGTATTTTTTCACTGTTTCAAAATCGCGTAACTTAAAAATCATTCTTTTAAGTCGCATAAATCATTTTCCGTCATTCTCAAAATATTTAAAACACTTTTCAAATCACATAACGATTTTCTGCTATTTTCACAATCACGTAGTGATTTTTCAATAGTAATTCAGATTACGTAAAATATTTAAACATAATTCAAATCGCGTATAAATATTTTAACGTATTTAAAATCGCGTAGAAATATTTTTTCATATTACGTAACTTAAAAATCACATTTTTAAGATACGTAAATATTTTTTTCACCACAATTTCATTACCGAAAATATTTCTTGACCTTTAAAAATTTCTTTTTAACTTTTCACAAAATAATATAACTTTACACTTCATTTAATATATTTTCTTACTCAAAAAATATTTTTCCACAGCTTCTTTACTCAAGAAATTCTTTTTCAAAATATAATTCACAAAATCACTTTTTCATTGATGTAAATCAATGTTTCAAAACTTAACATTTTCTAACGTATTTCAAAACTTGAAAATAAATTATACGTTAGTAAATTTTCAAAACACCATTATATTCTCCATTTTTTCCAAATCAATTCTAAAATCAATTCTCTTCAAAACAAATTAAAATTCAAACCCTTGCAACTTTTCTTTTTCATTTTCATATGAAAGTTCATTTCTCAGTGATAAAATACTTTGATTCCCTTTCCAAAATCCTTATACTAAAACATTTTGTTCAAATATTTTGTTTCCACTTTAAAATTACTTTGTTTCATAAAACCAAAATTATTCCAACCTCCAAAAATCGTAGAGTCTTTGGCCATTGAAGCCATCAAATATTTTTCTTCTAAATTGATATAATTTTACACAAACAAAACCATTAAAAATTCTTTGTTTTCAAAACCGAAATACCGATGGTTATAAAAACCAAACCCATTTGTTCAAATTCATTTTTACTTTCCTTACAAATCCTTTTTCACTTTCTTTACAAATCCTTTTTTTTTCACTTTCTTTGCAAATCCTTAAAATTATCATTGCTATTTTCATTTAAATTTCATATTTAGTAAAACACTTAGAAACTTTTCACACAAAATAAATCAATAAAAATCCTTCTAAAACCGTATTCATGTACTCTTTGAAAAATAAATTCTTTGTTTATTTTCCTTACTCTTCAAATCATCCATTTTCATCTTTCATGAAAATATTAATTTGTGAACACCTATTTTGAGGTGTCTTGTTCTAAATCCACCATGTTCTAAGTACTCAAAAATCAATTCTTTTGTTCTTGAAAATTTTCAACATGAACCCTAATCAAGGGCATCAAAACCGTAGCTCTTCCTTGGCTATTGGAGCCAAAAATCAATTTCCTTTCCACCATCAAGTCATGGCATATACATATATATTTTATCATAAATAATATAAGCATACCATCAAAGCCATAAAAGCATGTATAGCATATCAAGCATATCATCAAAGCTATAAAATCATGCAAAGCATATCAAGCATAGAAAATTAATCAAAGCTCATAAACACCCACAAATTAATTACATGACCATGGATATGAATCCTCATATGGATTCCACATCCATCAAATAAAATACCATCTCTCACCACCATGCTTGGTTGGTGAGATGGATCTCCCTCTTACGTTATTCCAAACGATTCTAAACCATTGAAAGTTCTTTATCTCTTGTTCACTTCTCCTGATCAAACAAATATCTTAATAATTTTTTTCTACGGTTTTCCATTACCGTCTTAACTTTTCCCATAGACAGACTTCTTTAACTTTTGAAGAATCCACCACGCTTCCACTGCGCCACTTTGATACTCTGATCTGGATATACATAGGAATATTCTCTCTTGCAAAATATTCCTTTAATTGCAGTAGATGAAAGAAAACATCATGGAAAAGAACAAAACGAATCGAATATGTTATTGAACATATCCAGCAAAGAATTGGATGTAACTCAATCTTCAAGAATGAATTCTCTGATACCAATATAGCGGCTACCAACCTTCATTCATGCCTAGAATAGTTTTTCTCAGATAATTTCCAACTAATGTAATGTATTACTTAAAATTTTCTTATCCTCATATCACTTCATTCTCCAGCTTTAGCTTCTTTAACAGGAAATGTCTCACTAGCCGAATTCTCCTTTCAACCGCATTATATCAAATACTATAACATGGATTTTAAATAGGAATATCCTTTCTTGTAAAATATTCTTTCTTGCAAAATATTCTTTCTTGCAAAATATTCTTTCTTGCAAATGCAATATATGAAAGAACATTATAGAGGTTTAGGAAGAAAAGGTAGTGAAATGATCTAATATGTTACCAAACATTTTCAACAAGAATTTGATTTTGCCTAATTTTTAAGAATGAGTTTTTCTAGAACACTAACACTGTATTGAGACAATCTCATAGGATATGGTTGGAAAATAACCAATCCATTTTCAAAGATCACGTCTGTTTATGAAATAGATCAAACTAACACAAATATTTGATCTATAACAATGATTTGAATAACTTGGGTAGCTCGATCGGCTAAGAATAGAAATAGAAGTAAACAAATCAGAGGTTAACGGATAGCTCTAACATATAATTGATCTACTCAATCATATGCTACAAGGAATAGGTTATTCACAGAAATATTCAATATGGTTTATAGGATTAGCTCCAATGACACAATCTCCATTGTTTAAATCTTCTGCTCAGAACGCTTCCTACCACCTGAGATTTTACTAACAGAAAACTTTATTTTCATTGGAACTCTATTTTCAAAGATTGTGTTCCAAACAAATTATTTCCTTGGACATACAATCTTTCGTTAAGTGCCCCTTTCCACACTTCTTACATTTCGGTGCAGATGTCACAGTCAAACTAAACCTGTCATTACTAGTACTTTCTCCACAAGATTGTTGTTGTTCTTGATTTCTTGGAGATTGCAAGTATGTTTTCTGTTGGAATCGCTTAACCTTACGATTTCCTCTTTTTCGTAACCAATATAGTCCAACGTTACATGGTCTCTCATCTTGAGATTGATTTAACCCTAACAAAATCTTAGCTTAAGAAATCAATTCTTGCTGCGGAACAATCTTCTGAGTTTGTTGTATAATTGCTTCAGCCACTGTTTGTATTACTTCCAAAGTTGCAGTCATATCACCACCATTATGTCTCGCTTCCACATGCGTACGTCCATCACGAGTCATTTCTTTTCTTCAAAGATGGACGAATCAAAATAAAATGGAAACCAGATGTAACCATTTCAAATAAACGTTTGTTTTCTTGACGTACATTCCTTCATTAAGTACCTTCTTTCACATCACTTACTGCCTTTGGTTTCCTCAATGGTCGTAAATACATCTTCTGTTGAAATCAATCACTTTCCAAATATCCTTAAAAATATCGGGTTCCAAAATTACGTAGTCTTATATTCTAAGACTGATTCTCTTCCATTAGATCCTGAACTTCAACTTTTATTTTCCCACTGAACAGCGGTCCTTTGTTCCTGCAGTTATCCTTCCACATTGCTCCCGTTGCTGCCGTAGCTGCAACTGCATTACTAGTAACATGTTCCACTTCCACACAAGTACAACTATCCCGAGCCATTTCCTTTTTTTTTTCTCGAGGCGTGCGGATCGAAATACAATGGATCTGATATCCATTATAAACAACATTATTTCCTTTCGAAAATCAATAACACAGAGAACACAACACAAGCAAAACAGATCTAACCACAAATCTCAAAAGACTCAAACCGTGCTCTGATACCAACTAATGTAACACCCTCCCTAGGGTATCACATTTTCAACTCCTGACTCATAATCTGAAAAGAAGTTCACACAAGGTTTGAGTTATAAAAAAATGGGTTTTAAAATTTCTTTCTTTACTGAAACGTAAATTTATTGAAAATATTAGGTAATATTGAAAATCATATTTCAACTATTCGTTATGCAATATTGACACCAATTAATATTTCACAATTTAAAGAGGAATATAAAACTAACAGACTCTTTTTATTTTAACAGTAGCAAACCCCACGACGGGTCCTACTTAATAGCACGGTACAACACTAATGTTAAAACTTAACATACTTATTCTATTGTGTATCCATCTTGTTGCATCAGACATCTGTTCTACATCTGTTCTTTGTCAACACTGCACACCTTCGAGTCCTGAATGTCCACTCCTTATTGTTGTCACCAATCTCAGAGTATCCATCGCCATGTTATGTCTAAGACAACTCGATCCTTCTATTATTTTATTTTAACAAGATGCTGACACAACAAACAACATAACAAAGAGGTGAGATCACCTATGCCAATACCAACACATGCGACGCAGAGATAACACAAACAAAGAATATCATACAGGGGATATCATATCGACTTCCAATAATATATTCAATATTAATCAACTATCATCATCAAATCATTTATCAATTCAATTATCATAAACAACAATTACGATAATATCCTAATTATCATCATCATCATCCAAGTATTCAAAACAATTGCCATAGCCAATATTCCTCAATTAATATATATCATACAGATATAAATGTTCAGATTCATGCGTATGTTATGCATGCGCACATAGACTCAATTTTTCAAAAACAACTCCATGGAGGTTTTCACAATTTCGAGAAGAATGCTTTGGTCAATTGTCAGCCTTAGCCCAAAGACAATCTCCCAGTCGTAGAAAAGAATCGTGTTCTTGTCGGGTATCGTCAATGCGTTGCAACGGACGCGATCGCCAAGTGGCACAGGTGGTTCTCGCCACCGTCCACTGGTCGATCGCCGCTACTTTGACGCCCCCAAGATCCATCATAGACCTCACTATCAATTCTCATTTCCTCTTCAACCACAAGGGCCATATACAATGCACGAATTTATCCGTGCAAGTCCAACCCCAAAGGGCCAAATCTTTTCAATTTCATTTGTTCAATGTATCATATGCCTCAACGCATATTTTTTCCCAATGCATGTATAATGCACCAAATCCAATCACAAGCATCTCTTTCCAATGCATATAAAATGCACCAAATTATACTGTATTTTCAACAGCAAAAATTATGTTATCACATTTTCATAGTTATAAAACACTTTCGTCGTGTTTTCAAAATTGCGTAATATTTCCGTTTCATTTTCACAATTCCAAAACGTTTCTGTTACGTTTTCACAATTCCAAAATGTTTATATTACGTTTTCAAAATATCGTAACACTTATGTTACGTTTTCAAAATTCTGAAACGTTTCTGTTATATTTTCACAATACCGTGACACTTCTGTTACGTTTTCACAATACAGTAACATTTTTGTTACGTTTTCAAAATACCGCAACTCTTCTGTTGCACTTTTAAAACACGTACTAATTTTTTTAACGTTTTTCTTAATCGCGTAAAAATATACGTTTCTCAAAATCGCATAGTATTTTTTCACTGTTTCAAAATCGCGTAACTTAAAAATCATTCTTTTAAGTCGCATAAATCATTTTCCGTCATTCTCAAAATATTTAAAACACTTTTCAAATCACATAACGATTTTCTGCTATTTTCACAATCACGTAGTGATTTTTCAATAGTAATTCAGATTACGTAAAATATTTAAACATAATTGAAATCGCGTATAAATATTTTAACGTATTTAAAATCGCGTAGAAATATTTTTTCATATTACGTAACTTAAAAATCACATTTTTAAGATACATAAATATTTTTTTTCACCACAATTTCATTACCGAAAATATTTCTTGACCTTTAAAAATTTCTTTTTAACTTTTCTCAAAATAATATAACTTTACACTTCATTTAATATATTTTCTTACTCAAGAAAATATTTTTCCACAGTTCTTTACTCAAGAAATTCTTTTTCAAAATATAATTCACAAAATCACTTTTTCATTGATGTAAATCAACGTTTCAAAACTTAACATTTTCTAACGTATTTCAAAACTTGAAAATAAATTATACGTTAGTAAATTTTCAAAACACCATTATATTCTCCATTTTTCCCAAATCAATTCTAAAATCAATTCTCTTCAAAACAAATTAAAATTCAAACCCTTGCAACTTTTCTTTTTCATTTTCATATGAAAGTTCATTTCTCAAGTGATAAAATACTTTGATTCCCTTTCCAAAATCCTTATACTAAAACATTTTGTTCAAACATTTTGTTTCCACTTTAAAATTACTTTGTTTCATAAAACCAAAATTATTCCAACCTCCAAAAATCGTAGAGTCTTTGGCCATTGAAGCCATCAAATATTTTTCTTCTAAATTGATATAGTTTTACACAAACAAAATCATTAAAAATTCTTTGTTTTCAAAACCGAAATACCGATGGTTATAAAAACCAAACCCATTTGTTCAAATTCATTTTTACTTTCCTTACAAATCCTTTTTCACTTTCTTTACAAATCCTTTTTTTTTTTCACTTTCTTTGCAAATCCTTAAAATTATCATTGCTATTTTCATTTAAATTTCATATTTAGTAAAACACTTAGAAACTTTTCACACAAAATAAATCAATAAAAATCCTTCTAAAACCGTATTCATGTACTCTTTGAAAAATAAATTCTTTGTTTATTTTCCTTACTCTTCAAATCATCCATTTTCATCTTTCATGAAAATATTAATTTGTGAACACCTATTTTGAGGTGTCTTGTTCTAAATCCACCATGTTCTAAGTACTCAAAAATCAATTCTTTTGTTCTTGAAAATTTTCAACATGAACCCTAATCAAGGGCATCAAAACCGTAGCTCTTCCTTGGCTATTGGAGCCAAAAATCAATTTCCTTTCCACCATCAAGTCATGGCATATACATATATATTTTATCATAAATAATATAAGCATACCATCAAAGCCATAAAAGCATGTATAGCATATCAAGCATATCATCAAAGCTATAAAATCATGCAAAGCATATCAAGCATAGAAAATTAATCAAAGCTCATAAACACCCACAAATTAATTACATGACCATGGATATGAATCCTCACATGGATTCCACATCCATCAAATAAAATACCATCTCTCACCACCATGCTTGGTTGGTGAGATGGATCTCCCTCTTACCTTTTGAAGATCCTCAAAAACTCCTTGTTTTGCTTCTTTTTCCATGTCCTTCATCACCAAGAGCTTCTCAAATACAAAACAAAATACATAAAAATTAGTATACTAAGCTTGATTAAGAGGAACCATGGATCAAACATGGTTTAGATCATGAAAAAGAAGAGAAGAAATGAAGTTTCCTTATACTTCACCTCAAAAACCCAATAACTTTGATCTTGAAGAAACTCCTTGAAGATGAATGATTTAGAAGAAGTCTTCAACATGAAAGTTGCTTAGAATATCATGGAGATTCAAGATCTAAGGTTGGATGAAATTAAAAGAGATTGGATGGTGGTTTTGAGTGTCTTGACCGAATGGTTTCTCTTGAAGCACAAAGATGGAATTTTTGATTTTTGATAGAAACTTGAAGCTTGGATTTGAAGCCCAAGATGAATGATTTTGGAAAAACTCATAACTAGAGATGTTCTTAGAATGGTGTTTAGGTTTAGAAAATCAAGTTGGATGAAATTAAAAAGTGATGGAAGGTGTTCTTGGAGTGCTTGGCCAAAACATGAAGAAGGAGAGAAATGGAGAAAACTTGTAACTTACTTCTTGAAAATGTCTAATGATGACCAAGGATGGCAATAATGGTCTTCAAACTTTTTCCTATGTCCTAAAGCTTCTCAATTTCGTAGCTCCCCTCCAATGCATTCTCCTTGAGTGCAAAAATCAAAAGTAAGCCATTATGATGTCTAACTTGACCAAGACATGCAAAAATGACATAAAGCTTGTCTCTTTGTCTTCTAAACACTCCAAAACCATCACCTTCTCTTCATAATGCATTCAATAAAGTTGTCTTCATTATTTGCCACCATTTGAATCATTTCTAGCCATTGATTAATTCAATGGTTAGGATTTAGGTAGATTTAGGTAGGTTAGAAGACTTAATCTAAAGCCATTGGATTTTTCTCCTTTAAATTCTAGCCATTTAGATGTGTCTCCAAAATTAAGGGTTAGATTGCTTCTTCAAATTTTAAATCCAAGGGTCATAATTAGTCTTTGCCATTTTAGAAGACTAAATCTCTACCCTTGATTAATTCTTCATCCAATGGTCATAAATGGTCTTTGTTACTTTTTAAGATTAAATCTCCACCCTTGATTTAATCTAAATCCAATGGTTATAAATGGTCTTTGTCATTTTTCAAGACCAATTCTACACCTTTGATTACATCTATGGTTGATATCAAAGCCTTCTTAACTAAGCTTATTCTCACACCATTGATTAAATCAATGGTTATTATCCAAGGCTTCTTTATTAAGTTTGTTTCTTAACCTTTGATTAAATCAATGGTTAATATTCAAACTAAGTATTCTCATCCAAGGGTATAAATCAAGTCAAGCTCTCTTTGTTGACTACGCAATATAATATTTATTCTTGTATCCTACAAATAATATTTTTACTGTATTTTTATCATCCGATAATTAAATACAGTACAAAACACAGTACAATAAAATTTTAAAAACTATTTTCGGATTCATGTTTAGTAAGATCCCCTGTCTCCGTCTAAACAGTACAAATTTTTCTATGCGTGAAAAAATTTTTGCTTTGCGGGACCCACCTGGGCCCACGTATGCCACCTGGGCCCACATACACCCCCTGGGCCCACAAACAGAAAAAAAATTCATAATCATCCACAAAAAATCACAAAAATTATAAAATGCACAAATATCAAATCAGATTACGTAAAATAATTACCTAACGGTAAAAATTAAATTACGTAAAGTTTTTCCCGGCCCGAAAATTTTTATTTTCCTGACACGGAGTAAATCACTCAAAACGATCAAATACGCTGACAGAATAAACAAAATAATTTTACAGTGCACAGAAATTACTAAACAGTAAAATTTTGTTAATTGTCAAAATTACTGTTTAAGAGATACAGAAATTTGGGGTGTTACAGCTTCCCCTTTCCCTTCACCTGAAAAAAACCAGAAACCAATGCACAACCAACACTCTCTCTGCAGATCGGCAACCCCTGACCAGCCGTGGACACCATCAAGCCCCCACCACGACTAGGCACCACCACCCACACTCCCTCAACCCACCACGAAGCCCACCATGGCCAGTCAGCCGTGACCCTCCAACCAGCCACCGTGAGCTACCTCTACCTCCACCAAACCAGAATAGCCCCCCCTTTCATGGCAACCCCTGACCAGCCGTGGACACCATCAACCCAGCAACCACTGTCACCCCGACCACCATGAACCGATCCACCGCAACCACCGAAGCACCACGCCGCACCCGCGCACCCGTGGACCGCCCAAGCTACCACCGTGCCGACCACCCTTTCCACCACACCAAACCATCATTTCCACACTCCACCCTCCCCATAAACTCCCAACGGCCACCACCATAAACAGCCGCACCACTACTCCAACCGCCAGAAAAGCACCCTTCCATGGCAGCCACCACGGTCCACTCAGAAAATAGACCCCCATCCCTCTGATCCGTAACCACCTCGAAGCCACCCACTAGTCGTGAAGCCACCCATGCCTTCACCGTCTTCTTCCTCCTTCTTGGAACCAGAGAACCACCCCTCCAAGCCCATCGTTCCAAGCTCCATTTGAAACTCCCTCCCCCGCCAATTCATTTCTCTGTTTTGCATTTCATTTTTTTTTATTTCATTTACTTGTTGTACATTTGTCCTTATTTTTCTGTTTGGGTTGCTGAGCTCTCTTTGGGCCATTTTCTTGTTTTGAGGATATTGGGGTTGGGCTCAAGCTATTAAGAATAAGGCCATTTTCGGCCTACGTTTTTTTTTTATTTAAAAAATTTTTTTAAAAATAACAGTAAGCAACTTAGATGGGCTTGAACTAGTTTTTTTTTTTTTCAGGATAGGAAAGATGTTTAGTGGTTTTGTCACACCCTAACTGGGGATGTCACATTTCCAAACAATAATAATAATAACCTCTACCCAAGTTATAAATTATTACGTAATATATAATAATATAGGTTATAAAAATATTTTTTTCATACCTCATTATTTTATAAAATAGAATAAGAATACAAGATAAAACAAACTATTATATACACACCATAATTATACATATGATTTTGTTTTTAATATGTACAAATAATTTACATATTACAAACTATTTAATTAAAACAGCAAACTGTCTGGTTTAAAGCAAACCATAAACTAGCCCAAGCATAACACTAAAAGTTCTGATCCTCCGAAGAATCCTCCTCGGGAAGATTATCGGAAGACAGAAATACTCTGGTAACATCATACCACACTGCAATCAATCCATATGATAGGGATGATCTCGAGGTTCACCTTCCTCGAACTGGTCACTCAGTTGTTGCTCCTCGTTGTATTGACAATCCAACAGTTGTTCCTCTTCTACTTCCTCAATGACTTTACGGAACATAAATGATAATACAGAAAATATATACAAAGAGGTGAGACAATCTACATCATTACCAAAGAAAGATAGCAGAAGAAAACGACGACAATACAAATAAATATAACAGCTTAATATTACAATTCATATTATCACATGCAAAAATATCATAAATCAAATTATAACTATTCACACAAAGATGTAGATTAAATATGTTATGTACTCGGACTGCTCATACTCCATGGAGCTAAACACAAACATCGAGAGAATGATCCAAGAGACATGTCCGTACATCGTTGCCTCAACCAACTATTACACAAATCAAATACGTCGTGTAAATAGCACACAATCAAATACGTCGTGTGAATGGAACACAGTCAAATACGTCATGTGAATAGTACACAGTCAAATACGTCATGTACGTCCAGGCATAGTACCAGACAGTCCCCAATAGATCTTGATTAAGAATAGTATTTGTCGAGATCGCTAGTGTGTGTTTTTCAGTTACCACGGCCCAGAGGAGCTACCAACTGTCCACATGTGGAATCTACTGCACACTAACGCCTCCAAGTTCTCCACATGAACACACTACGCTTATCACATCCGCAACACGGTGTAATTCATCTCGTCAGTCAATTGTCAATTTCAACCAAATTGACATACCACTCTATGTATGTAATGATCCATAATTACAAAAATACCCTCAGTATCACCATGAATCATAATTACATAAATATCCTCATTGTCACCATAATTACAAAAAATACCCTTAGTATCAATAATTCCAAAAACAGCATGTCTCTACTTGACAGTACTATTTTATCACATTTTCACCATTACGTCACATTTTACAAAGGTTTTTCAATCGCGTAAATATTTTTCAACATTTTCTCAATTGCGTAACATTTTTAAATCATTTTCTCAATCGCATAGTTTAAAAATCATCATTTTAAATACGCGTAAGTTATTTCTACTATTTTTCACTGTATAAAATATTTCTTGATGTTTCAAATTAAATTTTGAAACTTTCCAAAGCTAAAAATATTATTTAGACATTATTTTCCATTTATCTTACAAAAGTTACCCTAAGTAATGATTTCTGACGTTTTTCTCAAAAATTTGATTTTAATAAATTCTTCTACAGTTAATTTTATTCTTTAACTACGTAAAATATTTCCTTGCTTTCTAAATGCCATTTTGAAACGTTCTTCAATACTTACTCATTCTTAATCAATTTTGATAACATTTCATTTAGAAAATCCACTAAGTAATATTTTCTACGTTTTCCTTTTGAAAATTCCTTTATTTAATTATAACCATAAAATACACTTTAAAAATTGCTAACATACTTTAAAACTCAAAGGTAAGAATTTTCAAGTGTCAAAAAATTTATTTCTTTTATACACTAGACTTCTAATAAAAATTTGTTTACTTATTTGGTTCTTGAAAATCCATTATAAATAAATTCTTTTTAGGTCAATAAACTAGTTTACGCTTAGAAAATAAATTTTTGGATCAAGTAAACATTAAAATATATTTTGGCCGAAAATCACCATTTTTATACAAACTATGTTTAAAATTATTTTTCATCCATTAAATCATTAAAAAATCCTTTAACTTAATTAGATCAACTAGGTTATCCTTTTAGAAAATGGTTGAGAACATATTGGTTCTCTTTTCATAGTAAAAACCATAAGCTCTTCATCTTGTGTTCTTTGGAACACTTTTGCAAATCTCAACATATTTGCACATCCAACAATAATTATCATAGATCCATGAACATATACATATATTTATGAACACATACCATATATTAAAGCAATAATAAAACACATACCAAATATCAAAGCTATAAACATGCTTGCATGCATAATAAATCACAAATAGAAAAGACAATAAACATGCACACAAAATTAATCACAACTAGAAAAGACAATAAACATGCACACAAAATTAATCACAAAACAAACAACCAAGTGAATGAATCCTTATGGATTCTTCACCACAATTACATCCATTTTCTCACCACCACACATGGTTGATGAGATTAAATCTCCTCTTACCTATAAGGAAGGCAAGATCTCCTTGGACTCCTCCTTAGAAAATTTGTGTAGCTTCAACAAAAATCCTAACAACCTTAAACAAATTATAAAGTCATAAACTATGGATGAAAAAGATAAACCATGGATCAATCATGGCTTAGATCATCAAAAATCAAATTAGAAACAAGAAACAAGAATTTTCACCTTATAGGAAAGAAACTTCAAAGTGATTTTCCAAGCTCCAAATGGATGATTTAGCAAAAAACTCACAACTAGAGATGTTCTTAGAATATGGTTTAGATTTAGGAAATGAAGTTGGATGAAATTTTTGATGGATGGAAGTAGGTTTGATGGTGTTGGCGAATGGTGGAAGAAAAGGAGACTTAGGAGTTTCTTTGAGTTCTTTGGTAGGAAAAGAAATGGATGAAGGTGTGGAATAATTGAATAAATGATGAAGGAAGTGAATAATAGCCTTAAGACATTATGCATGGTCGTAGACTTCCAAGACAAATGCAGCCCCCTTTTTGACAAATTTGGCTTAATAATAGCCTTATTCTATCATGCATGGCCATAGGACACTCATAATGGAGCTTTGTCTCCTTTGTTGACCAATTAAATGCATAATGCATGCATAGATCCAAAAATAGCTATAGGAATTCTAATCAAAATTTGATTAATTTTAAATAACTTATTTATGCTTAAGTCCTCCTAATTAGGTTTAATTAAAAGTTAGTTAGATTCCTTTGTATTTTAGTTAATCATTAGTTTACTTAGAATCCTTAATCTTCTACTTAATTATACTAATACATTTGTCTAATTAAAATTTGATAAAAACTAATTAGGTTTTACTCCATTTAATTATCACTTAAACCCCTTTAGATTAACTTAATTAGATTTTAAATTAACTAATCTATTAAATTAAGTTTTAAAATTAACTAATCTACTAAATCTAACCATTGTTATGGATTTTTAACCTTTTGGTCTAGAATTTTACAAGCCATTTACGTTGGTAAATTTTTCCTAAAAGTGGGTCCCACAAACCCAAACGTGGGTCCCACAAAGCAAATGTGGGTCCCACAAGCCAAACGTGGGTCCCACAAATTTTTCTGCATGATAACATTTTTTATTATACAGAAAAATCCTAAAAATTAAAAGATTGATATATATATTATTCGGATTGGGTTTAGTAAGATCGCCCAGCTCCAAATAATAAAACAAGATTTTCTCCGGCCCAAAAATTATTATTTTCTTGACTCGGAGCAAATCACACGAAATAATCAAATATAGTTACGAAACAGTCAAATTAATTTTATAACATACAGAAATCAGAAAACAGTACAATAAGGGCAAAAACGTAATTAACCAAAAATTGGGGTGTTACAGATTTTGATTTCTTGTTTGTTTGAACTTGGGCTAGCAATAGTGTAGCTGGCCCAGAACTAAATAAAATTAGTGGGTTAAGTTTTGTTAAGAAATCATGGGTGTTTTTTTTTTTACGGTTAGATTTCTTTTTAGTTAAAAAAAATAGTAGAAAAATGTTTTTTTAGCCGCATGATTTTGGTTAAAGTTTGAATGGCTGAAGATATATATATAAAAAAATTGTTTTGTTGACTTCTTGATTTTTATTCTTTTTAAACAGATGTGTTTGTTATATTATTGATATGTGTCTTAAATAATGATCCTGCATTAATTTTAAAATGAAAGTTTTTTTTATATATATAAAACATGATTAACTAAGTTGTGACAGCTTGTTAATCCTGTGATTTTTAGAATCATCTGAGTTGTGACAGCTTGATGATTCATTTTTTTTAAATCAAATGTTTGAGTCTTGTTAAAATAAGATGGGATTAACTGAACTGTGACAGCTTGTTAATCTTGCAGACTTTAGAATCGTCTGAGTTGTGATAGATTGATGATTCATTCTTTTCTAAAATAAAAAATTTTTAATTGAATTTTCCAAACAAAAATCTTTTCAAAATTAAAAAAATAATCAACCCACAATCGTTTTCTAAAGAACGATGTGGCTTTGAATTCCTCATTACACCCGAGGATACGTAGGAGCAGAATTTTATTCTGTCAAGCCAAAATTAAATTTTCATAATTTATTTGTTTGGTAGTTTATCTTTTAATGAATGGGTAAAATAAATGTTTTTAAAAGTTATAAAAATTGCACAACTAATTTAAGGTAATCGTCTTAGGACGAATGTATTAGGGGTGCTGTGGGGTTAAGTCTCCACCCTTCCCTATGCATAATTAGACTCCCGAACCTAAGTTTTTGAACGTAGACCATCTTTTTTTGGTTTTCCAATTTTTCTTAATAGAAATAAAATTGGTGGCGACTCCTTTTTTTTATTTAAGTCATTATCCCACCGCGATCCCGGTCGCGATAGTTGGCGACTCCGTTGGGGAATTCAGAGAGTCAAGCCTTTGTAAATTAGTTGTGCAAATTTTGTGACATTTATATATTTGTTTTACCCTTTTTGTTTTGCCTTGTTTTTTCTATTTTGTTTAATTTGTTTATTGATTATTTTAACTATTTTTATTTATTTATTATGCAAACCTTAAGATAGAGGCTCCTTTGGAATTTGTTTTGTGTTTGTTTTGCAGAATGTGGGTAACTTTTAGGATTATAAAGGTTTGTATACTCCCTACACACACTGTACTTACACATTTATCACACACATTTGAGTGGGGCCCTATACTCGGGTCTGAGCGAAACCTAAGTTAAGTAGAGATTGCATAGTGGTAGTCATTTTAGATGTACATCCTGTTTAGTTATTGCGAAAATCTCATCTAGAGTGTGCCTTTTTCATAAATGTCCCGCACTTAGTGGTTTACCCACTGTTTGTGGTCAATATTATGAAATGAGATTTGGCTCTAGAGACCTTTAGAATAGAAGAGCCACCCAATGAGAGTTCTCACGAATCAGAAAGACTCATAGATCTTTAGGATAGAACTCCTCAAATTTAAGGCAATCCCTTAGGGCACAAAGGAAGCATGCCTTCTTCTTACCTTCAAGTTTACCTATGTCATAATTACTTTTGTACATATACATAATAAGTAGTGTGATCCATTAATGTGACAAACCAAACCGCGCCCTCCTCAAAGACAAGTTTTACTTGGAAATAAAAGGAGAGAAAAGTTTTTTTGAAAAAGAGGGGGTGCAAGTCACTATTAATAGACCAATTATTTATCCTTGCATTCATTCGAAAGAAAATAAAATAAAATAAAATAAAATAATAATAATAATAATAATAATAATAATAATAATAATAATAATAATAATAATAATAATAATAATAATAATAATAATAATAATAATAATAATAATAATACTTTGCATCATTGCATCATGCTGCTTATTACACTCTAATCTCCTTGTCATTCCTCAGGAAAATTTGTTAGAGAACTGTTAAACTCAATCAAGATTTGAAGTGAGTATCTTTGATGGAAAGAAATATGGGATCAAATCACAAGGATATGACTTTAAAGAAAACTCTGTGACTCAAGGCCAAGAAAGTTAACACTGAGAGCTTGGTGATAATGGGCCGAATGCTAAAGAAGATCCAACGTTTGACACTCGCAGCAAAATATGGGAAGATTCTGGACCTGTTGAGGTGAATGTGCAAGTGGAAGCGATCACTGCAGTGGCCCAGTATTATGACCCGCCTCTTCGATGTCTCACCTTTCAGGATTTCCAGCTAGCCCCCACTTTGGAAGAATTTGAGTAGATTCTGGGTTTGCCGTTGAAGGGTAAAAAGCCATATTTTTTATAGGACACTATGCATCCATCCAGACAGTAGCAAATGTTCTGAAAGTGCACGCTAGAGACCTACAAGGTGCACAACAAAATAGGAATGGAACCAAAGGGTTTTCAAGAGAATACCTCGAGGGACATATGCTTCACTTAGCCAAAAATGGAGATTGGGATGCTTTCATAGATGTGTTGACCCTCACTATTTACGGCCTAGCCTTGTTCCTTAATATTGATGACTATGTGGATTATGCAGCGATTGATGTGTTCCTAGCTTGCAAGTTTAACACCAACAACCCAGTTCCAGCCATTCTTACAGATGTTTATTGCACCTTGAACTTTTGCCACGAAAAGAATGGCAAGAGAATCCTCTGTTGCTTGTCGATGTTATATGTTTGGCTCACAACTCATATTTTCAACAGATCATACAGAACAAAGTGCCCTATCACTGACTTCAACATGTACCAACTAAAGAATAAGAGCAGCCGTGAATGGGCAGACCAGTTAGCGGAATTGGATGAAAAGCAGATCAGATGGTATCCTCGATGGAAAGATATAGAGGCTATCATCTACCAGTGTGAAGGATTTCCAAACATACCCCTCATGGGTACACAAGGGTGTATCAACTACAATCCAATCTTGGCACAGCGACAACTTGGTTACCCTATGATGGGACCACCTGCGGAAGTCCAAATAACCCTTTTTGTTCTTTACTATGATGACATGGAAAATAATGAGTCACTTCAGAAGATCCGAAGTGCTTGGGACATAATAATCCGAAGAGGAAAAGAACTAGGAGTTAGAAGTTGTGCAGCCAAGGAAAGTTACCGCCAATGGGTTAAAGACAGAGTTTAGGAAATCAAGTTGCCATTCAAGGCCCCGACAATTCCTTTGGTTGATGGATCTTCAGCCTCAGTCTTGATTGAAAATGAAGAGACAAAAAAAATGAAGGTTAAGATCGCAAAAATGGAAAAGGAAAAGGAGAATATGGAAGCTGAGTTGAGAGAGACCCGCCATGAATGTGCAGCCTTAAAGCGAGAGAATGTTGAAAAGGACCGCATTCTCGAAGGGGCTAACAAAAAGATGAAGATGGAACATGATTACTTGCTGAAGACCAAGCATTGTCTGGGGGCCGCAAACAAGGAATTAGGACTCCGAAAGCAAGAAAGAGACAGAGATATGGCTGAAAACCAACAGCTTAAGGAGTAGCTTAAGAATGCCAAATTCACCTAGAGTAATGCGATGCGACTAGTAGAAGAAATAAGGCAACAGATGAAAATGCCATCTGAGCGATATGAAGATGTGATCAAAAATAAGAAACTCCACATGAAAGAGACAATTACAGAATATGAGGTGGCCTTACAACAAGAGCATGAAAAAATAAAGGAATTGGTGAATCAGGTGGAACAACAAAAAGGTGACATCAGTGGATGGAAGGAAGAAGCGTGTTTTTCGAAGAGTCGCTTTGCAAAATTAGCATGTTTGGCTAATTCTGCCATTACGGATACCCTATATCATTTGAAGAAAGCCGATAAGATGGTTAATCCTTTTGAGACACCGATAGAAATCAGTGACTTTATCAAATACTGTAAAAACCTAATAGAACAAATGAAACAGATGGCCAAGGTGTATTCAGATAGGGAATAGTCTTATTCAGTTAGGTCATGATGTATTTAGCTATGAAGCAATATATTTGATTGTCATATCTTCTCAGTTGAATGAATGAAGTATGCTTATCTCAACACTTATTTTTTGATCTCATGTTTCACTTAAGGCTCAATACTTTTGAACGAGACGTTCTGGGTAATAGTCACGGCAAACAAAGATTGAAGATACTCACTTCAAATCTACTTGACATAAAACCACTAACGGTCCTCTAACAAATAATGAACATAATCTCTTGAAAAATAATAATTTGACTTTCACAATTTTCAGGTAAAAGTTTTGAACCATTGCTCGTCCTCGAAAAACACAGATCGTATAAACCCGGACCTACGAAACAAGGCTACAAACTAGGCTAAGAGAGATGTCAAGTTCATAAAGAAATTTGAATCAAGAGATGGATGAAATGAGGGAAAGAATTAATACAATGGCAGAAGGACAATCAAGGGTCGAGGATTTACTGAGACAATTAACTGAGACCCTTAGAACAACAAATGGAGCTTCTGTTGGCCCTGGAGTTAATGCAAATGCAAACAACAATGTGAATGAAGAGGACGATTCTATGAATGGAAATCATGAAGGGGGAAATAACAATGCGGAGGGTACTCATGAGAGGCTAGTAAAGATATTCCTTAACGGCAACTTAGAGAAAGAAAAGTTAAGAGAGGAATTGATTAAAAAGATACAAGAGCAAATCAAAGCTATTCAAGGCCCTAATTTATATGGCTCAGTGGGAATTGATGAACTGTGCCCGGAGGTTGAAGTCAATATCCCTAAGGACTTCAAAATTATGGATTTCTCAAAGTACGACGGAAGCACCAATCCAAAGTTCCATCCAAAGACTTATATTACTAAGATGGCTATTTGGTCACAGGATCAAAGATTCATAATCAATTTCTTCCATGGAAGCCTGACCGGGCCAGCTTTGGAATAGTTCATGTAACTTGACCATTTGAGGATTTCTTGCTGGGACGACCTGACAAGCCAATTCTTGGGGCAATATCGATTTAACATCGATACCGCACCTACCCGAGAACAACTAGGGGCAATGCAGAAGAAACATGGTGAAACTTTCAAGCAATACGCCTAAAGGTGGAGAATGTTGGCAGCTCAGGTTCAACCACCATTGACTCCGTCGAAAATGAGCTCGTAATTTATAAGGACCCTAGGAGCACCTTTTATTGGGCTGATGGCAGGGGCTACCTACAAGGATTTTTCGGACCTGATTATGGCTAGAGAAAGGATCGAGAATCTTGCAAAGCTGAAAAATTATCTACTAGAAGTACAGAGAGCAATTTTCCTAAAAAGGTGGCACCAGTAAAGAAAAAGAAACCAAAAGTCAGTTATGTGCAACAACAAAACTCATACTTCCCCCGTAATCCCCAACCATATCCTTCTTATCAAGCCCCTCCGCCCACTTTTCCAGCTTACCAAACTTCATACCAAGTCAACAATATCCCATCACCACGTCCATACGCTCCAACCCGTCCTACCGATACCAATCGTCCTCCCGCACCTCGAAACCCAGAAAACCAAGGGTATACTTGACCCCCGGTGAATCTACCCCCTTTCCCCAAGCTGCTAATCTCCAATGCCAATTTGTTTCAACGATTGTTTGATGCGCACTTAATCGCATGCACCCCTGCTCGCCCTATGGTACCCCAATTCCCAGCTTGGTACAATCCTAATGCAACTTGTAAGTTCCATATGGATAATCCAGGACACTCAATTAAAGATTGTGAGGTATTTAAAACAATAGAAAGGAAATTGATTGCCTGTGGAAAGCTAGACTTTGAAGAGGAGAAAGGGCCTAGCATTACTAGCAACCCAATTCCGAATCATGGGAAGGGGACTGTAAATGTATTAGAAAAAGACAAGGAAGGAGTTCAAAATGTAGCAAATGTCAGAACTCCTATGAAGTTAATATTCCAAGGTCTGGTCCAAGCAGACTACCGTTCTACAGTAACCTTTGAGGAGGTAGGGTTTGAGTATGATACTGAAGCTTACTGTGAATACTATATGGAGAAGGGGCACGATATTGAAAGCTGTCAAGAATTTAAAGCTCAGGTGTAGAGATTCATGGCTTTGGGGGTAGTGGATGTTACTCGAGCAAGAGGGCTCATAAAGGAAATAGATACTGTGGAACGTCTAGTCCTCAAACTTCTGCGTACTAGTGAAGTCCCAAATTCTGGAAAAGTTGTCATAGCGATAAAGAAGCCTACACCTTTTCCCTATAGTGATTCCTGTGCTGTACCCTGGGAGTATGATGTCAAGGTAAAGATGCAAGGTGATATAGGGCAAACCTCCTCAGCCTCTATTACACAGATAGTAGAGCCCGCACAAGCAGTGACGAATGTCGTAGGCATAGGAGGGATTACAAGAAGCGGCAGGTACTATAGGCAAGAAGATAAGATTGGAAAAGGAAAAGCAAGCCATTTAGAAACAAAAGAGGATGAAGAAGAAGAGTTCCTAAAAATTATGAAGCAAAGTGAGTATGATGTAATAGAACAACTCAGAAAAACTCTAGCCCGGATCTCTCTGTTGTCACTTATCATGAGTTCTGAACCTCATCGCAAAACACTGCAGAAAGTGTTAAATGACGCCTATGTGAAGCCAGATGTTACCCCGGAAAGCTTGGTGAGCATGGTGGATCCGATAAGGCACATCAATGTGATCCCTTTCTCTGAAGAAGAAGTGGTACGCTCAACAGGGAATAACCCGCGTGCTTTGCACATCACTTTGAAATGTCGGGGATATGTAGTTACAAAAGTGTTGATTGATGGGGGCTCCGCCTTGAATGTCCTCCCGAGAACAACCTTATCCCAACTGGCTATGAGTGTAGAAGACCTGAAACCTCAAGAAATGACAGTGCGAGCCTTCGATGGAAGAAAAAGAGGGATTATGGGAGAAGTGACCCTTCCACTTGAGATAGGCCCGAGCTACTTCCAAGTACTATTTCAGGTAATGGAGATTGAGCCTACATATACTATGCTCTTAGGAAGACCGTGGATCCATGCTGCCAGTGTCGTTCCCTCAACTTTGCATTAATGCATGAAGTAGATCAATAATGGGTGTCTGGTTACCATTCGAGGAAAAAAAGAAATCCTATTGATGAAGCCTACTTTAGTGCCTTATGTTGAAAATACAGACTTAGAGGTGGAGAATTTCTTACACAGTTTCCAGTTGGTAGAACCAAAGGCAGAGAAAGACGAGTCACCTTCTAAAGATGTTCATCAAATTGTGACTCGCATCATGACAAAGAATGATTATCAAGCCGGGAAAGGTTTAGGAATTTAGCTATAAGGAACCAAGTCTACAATCACCCTACCAGAGAACAAGAGCAGATGTGGTCTGGGATATGATGCATCCTTAGAAGGTATGATGAAGCAAGGCCTAACTCTCAATGAGAAGAATAAAGTGAAAAGGACTATTCCTCATTTGAAGGAAACATTTCATGTTCCTGCTAAAGTCATCAATGAAACCTCCAGTCCTCAGGTTCGGCTAATCATTAACAATGTGGAGGAAGACTCAGGAGAATACCATGCTATTCAACCCTCCGACAACTTGAAACCTCTGGATAATTAGCGATCTGAGGCGTTAATTGATGTGATTGCCATAAAGTAATTGTTTAGTCATGATGTTATCCTAGACTTTTGTGATGTTGAATTTATGTTAACTTTTATCGAAACTTTAATGTAATGAACTTGTGTGTTTTTGTGTAATTCACTGCTCGTGATCTTTTATCAAAATTTCAATGCAATGAACTTGTGTGTTTCTCAGTTGATTCACTGTTTTGTTTCTTTTCTATCATCAACTTATCTTTTTCTTAGCCCTGTCAATTGCTATATTTTCCTTCTGCCAATAGTTTCCAATCTGGCATAAATAAATATTCCAGGGATTTAAGTCTTGTAGAGTCATTGTCCCACGAAAGGATTCCCGAAAGCTTAAAGATGAATTCTCGTTCAATGATGGATATCGATAACTATGACTCAAATGAAGAAAGGGACGCTGCTGAGGAGTTTACCAAGTTGGTAGAAAGGTCTGAGAGAGAATTTAGCCTGAATGAGGAAGAAGTGGAGGTGATCAATATGGGAACTGATGAAGACAAGAAAGAGTTAAGATTGGTGGATAATCCAGAGCGGAAATCCATGATCAAGTTATTTAGAGACTACATAGATGTCTTTGCATGGTCTTATCGAGATATGCCAGGGCTGGATCCGAGCATAGCTTCCCACAAAATCTCGTTATATCCCAATGCTGAAGCGAAAAAGCAGAAGTTGAGAAGAATGCACCTTGAAATGTCCTTAAAGATCAAAGAGGAAGTCTCCAAGCAGTTGGAAGCAGGATTTTTGGAAGTATCTAGGCACCCAGAATGGGTAGCAAACATCATCCCCGTTCCGAAGAAGGATGGAAAGGTCAGGATGTGCATGGATTATAAAGATTTGAATAAAGCTAACCCTAAAGATAATTTCCCATTGCCTCACATTGACGTCCTCGTCGACAATGCGGCAAGAGGTCATAGATTTTTTTTCATGGATGGCTATTCTGGATACAATCAGATTCCCATGGATACAAATGATAAAGAGAAGACAACGTTCATCACAGCATGGGAAACTTTTTGTTACACAGTTATGCCGTTTGGTTTGAAGAATGCTGGGGCCACCTACCAACATGCCATGGTTGCTTTGTTCCACGATATGATGCTCAAAGAAATTGAGGTATACGTGGATGACATAGTCGCCAAGTCCAAAGAAGGGGAAAGCCACGTGGAAGTGTTGCAAAAACTATTCGAAAGACTCAGAAAGTACAAGTTAAGGTTAAACCCAACAAAGTGTGTTTTTGGTGCATCGACTTGAAAATTGCTTGGTTTCGTCATTAGCAAGGAAGGGATCAAAGTGGATCCTGACAAAGTCAAAGCGATACAAGAGATACCCGCACCCAAAATGAAAAAAGAGGTGAGAAGCTTTCTCGAGAGGCTGAATTACATCACTAGGTTCATAGCCAATCTGACTAGCACCTGCGAGCCGATCTTCAAGCTATTAAAGAAACAATAACCAGGAGAATGGGATGAACGTTGTCAGGAAGCTTTTGAGAAGATAAAAACTTACTTGCAAAGTCCTCCCATTTTGGTGCCACCGACGCCTGGTCGTCCTTTGATATTGTACCTCACAGTATTACAGACATCTATGGGAGCAATGTTTGGGCAACATGATGAAGCAAGAAGGAAAGAACATGCCATCTACTATTTGAGCAAGAAGTTCAATGATTGTGAGTCTTGCTACATGACAATCGAGAAGACTTGTTGTGCCATAGCATAGGCATCAAGAAGGTTGAGGCAATATATGTTGTACTATACAACTTAGCTGATCTCAAGAATGGACCCAATAAAGTACATATTTGAAAGTCCTTATGTTTCCACACGAGTCTCCAAGTGGCAAGTGGTTCTTTCTAGGTTCGATATAAAGCACGTGACTCGGAAATCTATCAAAGGGAGCATAATTGCAGATGATTTAACTGAGAACCCACTCAATCACAAATAATCTATGATGTCTGAATTCCCCGATGGAGATGTTTTAGCAGTTGAAGAGGAAGAGTCATATGAAGAAGACATATGGAAGATGTACTTTGATGGAGCAGTCAACATATATGGGAGCGGCATAGGGGCAGTGGTCACCTTACCAAGTGGGAAGCAATACCCCGTCGCCATCAAGTTAGAGTTCGATTGCACCAATAATGTTGCCGAGTATGAAGCGTGTGCTCAAGGATTGAAAGTTGTAATAGAATTAGGAGTGAAAGAACTACAAGTATATGGAGATTCAGCACTGATAATTTATCAAGTGAATGGGGGAATGGCAGACTAAGGATCCAAAGTTGATTCCATACTAGAAATATTTGATGCAGTTGGTCGAGAAGTTTGAAGGGATCACCTTTTCGCACTTGACTCGAGATAAGAACTAATTCGCAGATGCTCTGGCTACTTTAGCTGTAATGACCAATTTGAATATTCATGCTAATATGCAGCCCATCTGAGTGAGGGCAGAGAGCGAACCGGTTTATTGTTCTAATGTTGAGGAAGAAGAAGAAAGCCAGCCCTAGTTCCATGATATCAAAAAGTATATTAAGTTCAAAGAATACCCAACAGGGGCAAATGAGATAAACAAAAAGACCATCTGTCGGCTCTCTATGGCTTTCTTTTTGAATGGGGAGGTATTGTACAAAAGGAACTATGATGGTATACTGCTCAGATGTGTAGAAGCTAAAGAGGCTCTCGCCATCTTAACAAAAGTTCATGAAGGGATTTGTGGAACACATGCCAATGGTATCATGATGGCTCGCCAAATCCTACGATGTGGTTATTACTGGTCCACTATGGAATCTGATTGCATAGGATATATTCGAAAGTGTCATAAATGTCAAGCATACGCTGACCGCATTAATGCACCTCTTGTCCTATTGCATAATATGGTGGCACCCTGGCCTTTTTCAATGTGGGGAATCGATGTTATTGGTCCAATAAATCCAAAGGCTTCCAATGGCCATAGGTTTATCCTGGTAGCAATTGATTACTTCACTAAGTGGGTAGAGGCTGCCTCCTATGCCAAGGTCACTCAAAAGGTTGTTCTCAAGTTCTTGAGGGCAAACATCATCTGTCGATATGGAATCCCGGAAAGGATTATTACAGATAATGCCCCTAATCTCAATAGTGCCGAAATTAAGAATCTATGTGAGAGGTTTAAGATCAAGCATCACAATTCTGCTCCTTACAGACCTCAGATGAATGGTGCGGTAGAAGCAGCAAATAAGAATATCAAGAAGATAGTAGCCAAAATGGTGGTCAATTACAGAGAATGGCATGAGATGCTCCCCTATGCTCTCCACGCATATCGCACTAATATCCGATCTAGCACTGGGCAACACCATTTTCCCTAGTATATGGCATCGAAGCAATTTCCCCTATAGAGGTCAAAATCCCATCCTTAAGAGTGTTGATTGAAGCCGAGTTAGAAGAGGTAGAATGGGTAAAAACTCGGTATGAGCAATTAAACATGATTGAAGAAAAGCAATTAAAAGCCATTTGTCATAGGCAACTATACCAAAGAAGAATGGCAAGAGCTTTCAATAAGAAAGTACGCCCTAGGGAGTTTCAAGCAGATGACCTTGTTTTGAAGAAAAACTTCCAAACCAAGAAGACGCCCGAGGCAAATGGGCACCGAGTTATAAGGGGCCTTACATTGTTAAGCAAGCATTCTTTGGAGGAGCCTTAGTTTTGACAGATATGGATGGAAATGAACTGCCAAGGCCGACGAATGCTGATACAGTCAAAAAGTTCTATGCCTAAAAAAAAAGAGAAAAGAAGAAAGAAAGAAAAAAAAAAAAGAAGCCCGTTAGGTCGAAAACCCGCAAGGACGACCTAAGTAAAAGTTAGGGCATTTAAATTAGGCAAAAGTAAAGTTGGCAAAGGCTCTCATAGGAGATGTCACCTGAAGGGCTCACTGGGACAACATAAAGAAAACAAAAAAAAAATTGGGGCAATTTTGAGCAGTAATGGAAGAGAAAAACTGGGGCAATTTTGAGCAGTGATGGAAGAGAAAAACTGGGGCAAATTTTGAGCGGTGATCAATGGAAGAGGATTTGTATCATTGGCAGTCAATGTTTGTAATATCCATATGAGAATTAGGACTTATCTAAAGAGAATGAAGGAATCCTAACTGGGACAATTACTTTTCGCTTTGTCTGTGTCATCCTTTGTATTCTTTATCATTCTCAATGCCTTTAGGTGTTTGTGAACATTCGAATAAATGAAAGTACCTTTCTCATTCTTTTCTTTTCTCTTATTCTTCTGCTTTCTTTATCATGTTTCTCTCTTTCATACTTGCAAAATCACACAGTTTATTACAAAATGCTTCGATCAAAGGGAATATAAGTTCAATATCATTGATTTGATGATTTAATGGCAATCCTCTAATTAACAAATCAAATCAAGAATGGGTTAGAAATTTCAATCGAGGGATGAAAACTAGGTCTACCCCATATTCAATCCAGATTGTTAGGAAGAAGTCGGGGAACTGTGTGCCTGATGAGTAAACTTGAAAAGCAAGGTACTCAATGTTCAAAGATTCCGAGGAATTTGAGACAAGCTGATAAGCCCTAGTTTGCGAGAGCTTGCTCCCGGGTTTGATGGATCAAAGTTTTCTGAGGAAGCAATTAACATCGAGAATACAAGAGAAAGTTTTTGACATGATATTTTCAATCTATTGACAGGATCCTTAGATTTTGAGTTGCATGAATGAATAGTATAACATCTTTTTATGAGATAATAATCTGCAACAGCTTTGAAAGCGACGTCTTTGGCTTTTACGCCTAGCTTCACTATTGAATAAAAAGAAGGGAAAAAAATCTTTTCGGGACACAGAAGCCCACTGCATTTTAGATTTCAGGACACAGAAGCCCACTATCATTTAAATTTTAGGACACAGAAGTCCACTATATTTTATATTTTGGGACACAGAAGCCCACTGTCATTTACATTTCGGGACACAGAAGCCCACTGCATTTTAAATTTCGGGACACAGAAGCCCACTGTCATTTAAATTTCAGGACACATAAGCCCATTGCATTTTACATTTCGGGACATAGAAGCCAACTGCATTTTAAATTTTGGGACACAGAAGCCCACTGTCATTTACATTTTGGGACACAGAAGCCCACTGCATTACACAGAAGCCCACTGTATTTTAAATTTCGGGACACAGAGACTCACTGTTTTTAAAATTTTAGGGCACAGAAGCCCACTGCATTTTAAATTTCGAGACATAGAAGCCCACTATTTTTAAATTTCAAGACACAGAGGCCCACTACATTTTAAATTTTGGGACACAGAAGCTTATTGTCATTTAAATTTTGAGACACAGAATCCCATTGCCTTTGATAATTCCAGGTCACGAGGTCACCCAACTTTATTTCTAGAAAAAAATAAAAAACAAAAAGAAAAAAACCAAAAAAAAAACTCTTTTGATCACTAAATGTCAATTGAGTTGCGACAGCTTATTTACAACACGGTGATGTCTCTGCCTATACGCTAAGCTTCACCTTGGTAGGATTAACGATGCTATGACAACTCATAAATCCGTATTTGAGTTCGCTAGTTGACAATTAGCATCATTTCATCACCAGACAAAATTTAAGTTCACGTCTTTACTCGTTTCTTACGATGATAGTATGAAAAACTATTGTTATTCCTAATATCTAGTAAGAAACAAGTAAAGAGGGGCAACTGTGAACACCTAATTTTGCCTGGACCTTTTTTTAATTCATTTTCTCTTTATTAAAAAAAAGAAATAAAAAGAAATACAAATAAAATTAATAACATGATGAGTGCTTCTCTTTGCTTAGCCCATTTCTTGTTGAGCCTAAATTTTGTTTAACCCATTTTCTTGTTTTTTTGTTTGATCCAAAATTTTGTTTAGCCCATTTCTTATTTTTGTTTTTGTCTAGCCCAATAAGTTATGCTAACAAAAATCTAAAAGAAAAAAATATATATAACAACAATAAAAATAAAAGAATAAAAGTAAAAAAAAACAATAACAAAAGGGGAGGCTGCCGTTGGCAACCTTGGTGGTTTGGTTTCTTTGTTTTGAGAATGAATCCATTTTACTTTTTGTTTAGTCTTCTCCCTTTTTCCTTTTCTGGCCATGCAGTATGCTCTCCATGCACTGCTGCAGCATACACAGAGGGGACAATTTGCTTTGCTCCCCACTCACCTTCTCCACCTTTAACAATTTGCTCTGCATTCCTGCACACAACCACCCACTCACTCATGTTGTGCTCCTCATTTTCATTGCTACAGCTGCAGTACCCTTGCACACAGCTTTTGTTCCCCATACGGTTTGTTTGCATTCTCAGGGAGTTTGGCTATATAAGAAAGAATGTGAGAGTTTGAAAGGGTTAGGAAATTCTTCCGAGAAGGGATCAATAAAAATCAGAAAACACAGAGAGGGTAAGAAGGAGAAGGAGAAGGAGAGTTTTCTTCAGCAAAGGAATAGAGATGGTGAGAATTTGAGAGTGAAGCAGAGGGAAGACTTCTTTTTCTAGAAACTAAACCATTTTTCTTTACAAGAATTTTTTTTTCCTCATCGATCATCTCCCAATCTCCAGTTGTTGAAGGTAAAACTCATTTGACATCCATTGATTCTAACTCATAAACACATGGACCCTTTTGGATCATCTTCTTCCTCAAACCACCATTTTTCTCCAATGTAACCCCCTTTCACGGATCCCTCCCCATCACTGTTCACTAACACGGCTTCCCCTTTCCCTTCACTTGAAAAAAACCAGAAACCAATGCACAACCAACACTTTCTCTGCAGATCGGCAACCCCTGACCAGTCGTGGACACCATCAAGCCTCCACCACGACTAGGCACCACCACCCACACTCCCTCAACCCACCACGAAGCCCACCATGGCCAGTCAGCCGTGACCCTCCAACCAGCCTCCGTGAGCTACCTCTACCTCCACAAAACCAGAACATCCCCCTTTCACGGCAAACCCTTGACCAGCCGTGGACACCATCAACCCAGCAGCCACTACCACCCTTGACCAGCTATGAACCAAAGCCACCGCAACCATTGAAGCACCATGCTGCACCCAGCCGTGGACTGCCCAAGCTACTACCGTGCTAACCACCCTTTCCACCACACCAAACCACCATTTCCACACCCCACTGTCCCTACAAACTCCCAACGACCACCACCACAAACAATCGCACCACTGCGCCAACTGCCAGAAAAGTGTAACATCCTAAAAATTCTGTATCTCTTAACCAGTGATTTTAACAGTTAACAGAATTTTACTGTTTAGTAATTTTTGGATACTGTAAAATTATTTTGATTATTCCATCAGCGTATTTGATCGTTTTAAGTGATTTACTCCGTGTCAGGAAAATAAAAATTTTCGGGCTGGGGAAAACTTTACGTAATTTAATTTTTACCGTTAGGTTTTAATTATTTTACGTAATCTGATTTGATATTTGTGCGTTTTCTAATATTTGTGATTTTTGTGGATGATTATGAAATTTTTTACTGTTTGTGGGCTCAGGGGGTGTATGTGGGCCCAAGTGGCCATACGTGGGCTCAAAGGGTCTCAAGAAAGTGAAAATTTTTCTACACATAGAAAAATTTGTATTGTTTAGACGGAGACAGGGGATCTTACTAAACCTGAATCCGGAAACAGTTTTAGAAAATTTCTTGTACTGTGTTTTGTACTGTATTTAATTTATCGGGCAATAAAAATACAGTAAATATAATTTTTGTGGGGTTTTCACAGATAAAAATAAATATTATATTATTAAGTCAACATTAGTGGTTATGATAATGGACTAATAGGAAACAAGTCTAATATTGGAGACTTTGATATCAACCGTCGATTTAATCAACGGTGTAGGATAAGTCTAATATAATGACTATGACCATTTACAACCATTGGATTTAGAATTAATCAAGGGTGAAGATTTGGTCTTGTAAAGTAACAAGGACCATTTATGACCATTGGATGTTGATTTAATCTATGGTGGAGATTTAGTCTTAAAAGTGACAAAGACCATTTATGACCCTTGGATGTAAAGTTTGAAGGAGTAATCTTAACCCTTCATTTTGGAGACACATCTAAGGGCTAAGATTTAAAGAAGAAAGATCCAATGGCCTAAATTAAGTCTTCTATCTAAAGCTATACCTAAAGTCTACCTTAATCCTAACCATTGAATTAATCAATGGCTTAGAATGCTTCAAATAATTGCTTGGACTTTCAAGATTGAATCTTAACCATTGATTTAATCTATGGTTGAAATTTGGTCTTATATAATTGCTTGGACTTCAATTGTGACCCTTGGATGGCAACATGGAAGGAGATCTCTTGACCATCCATTTAGTAGCTTCATCTAAAGGCTAAGATTAAAGGAGGAAGAAGATCCAATGGTCCAAGTTTGTTACTATCACTTGGAAAATTTCTCAATCATTTAGTACCAATTATTTGCTCTAATAATTCACTCAATTCTCTCTTCACTCTACGGCAATGCATAGGAGGAGGGGGGCCAAAATCATTTCATGCATTTGCTATCATAATTCATCTTTGTCTCCTCCAAAAAGCCAAGACTTCATCAAATATTTTTTCTCCACTCTTCTTCATGGTGGTTTCGGCCAAGCACCCTAGAACCACCCTCCATCACTCTTTAATTTCAAACAACCATATTTCTTGAATCCTTACCTTATTCTAAGCAACTTTCATGTTGGAGACTTTCTCTAAATCATTCATTTTCAAGGAGTTTTTCCAAGAGCAAGTTCTAAGGTTTTTGAGGTGAAGTGTAAGGAAACTTCATTTCTTCTCTCTTTTTCATGATCTAAACCATGTTTGATCCATGGTTCCTCTTAATCAAGCTTAGTATACTAATTTTTATGTATTTTATTTTGTATTTGAGAAGCCCTTGGTGGTGAAGGACTTGGAAAAAGAAGCAAAACAAAGAGCTTTTGAGGATCTTCAAGAGGTAAGAGGGAGATTCATCTCACCAACCAAGTATGGTGGTGAGAGATGGTTGTGTATTTGATGGATAGTGAATCCATGTGAGGATTCATATCCATGGTCAATTTAGAAGGAAAAAAATATTTGATGGTTTCAATAGTCATGTCCACGTTTTTGAAGGCTTGTAATGCCTTGATTTTTATGAACAAAGTGATTTTCAAAGTGGAAACGTAACTTGATTTAATACAAGGAATTTGGAAAGGGAATCAGAGTGTTTTATCACTTGAGAGAATAGAAATTTTCGTAACGGAAAACAAAGAGAGGTTGAAAACGTTTGAATTTCAATTTATTTTGAAGAAGACTGATTTTGGAAATGATTTGGGAAAAATGGGGAATATAATGGTGTTTTGAAAAATTACTAACGTATAACTGATTTTTAAGTTTTGAAATACGTTAAAAAATGTTAAGTTTTGAAACGTTGATTTATATCAATGAAAAAGTGATTTTTGTGGATTATATTTTGACAAAGGATTTCTTGTGTAAAGAAATGTGGAAAAAGATTTTCTTGAGTAAGAAAATGTGAAAAATGAAATACAAAGTCATATTATTTTGAGAAAAGTTGAAAAGGAATTTTTGAAGGTTAAGAAATATTTTCTGTAATGAAATGGTGATGAAAAATGTTTTACGTATCTTAAAAACGTGATTTTTAAGCTACGCAATTTGAAAAATGTGTTGAAAATGATATTGATTTATTTAAGTCCAAAATAATGTTTGGAATATTGAGGAATATTTTACGTGATTGTAAAATGTTGAAAAATATTTTACGTATCTTAAAAACGATTTGAAATACAGTAAAATATTTCTATGCGATTTGGAATATGTTAAAATATTTCTTCACGATTTGAATTATGTTTAAATATTTTACGTAATTTGAACTACTGTTAAAAAATCAATATGTGATTTAAAAGTGATAGAATATTTTTACGTGATTGTGAAAATGACAGAAAATTGTTATGTGATTTGGAAAGTGTCTTAAATATTTTGAGAATGATGGAAAATAATTTACACGACTTAAAAAAATGATTTTTAAGTTACGCGATTTTGAAACAGTGAAAAAATACTATGCGATTTGAGAAACGTATATTTTTACGCGATTGAGAAAAACATTAAAAAATTAAAACGCGGTTTAAAAGTGCAATAGAAGAGTTGCGGTATTTTGAAAACATAACAGAAATGTTACTGTATTGTGAAAACGTAACAGAAATGTTACGTGATTGTGAAAACATAACAAAAATGTTTTATGACTATAAAAACATAATAACATGATGATTACTGTTTAAACAGTGTCCATACACTGTATGAGAAAATGACGAGTTTTGCCTGTGATTGGTATTTGGTGCATTTTATATGCATTGGAAAGATATACCTGTGATTGGCATTAGTGCATTATACATGCATTAGAAAAATATGTGTTGAGGCATATGATTACATTGAACAAATGAAAAGATTTGGCCCTTGTGGTTGGACTTGCACTGATATATTCGTGCATTGTATAAAGTATAGCTAATAAGCTATTTTGGCCCTTGTGGTTGAAGAGGGAATGAGAATTGATAGTGAGGTCTATGATGGATCTTGGGGGCGTCAAAGCGCGACGGTCGACCAGTGGATATTTGTCTGTGGGCTAAGGCTGGACCATATGCCACTTGGCGATGCAGTCCGTTGTAACGCATTGACGATACCCAACAAGAACACGATTCTTTTCAACGACTGGGAGATTGTCTGTGGGCTTAGGCTACGCAATTAACCAGAGCATTCTTCTCGAAATTGTGAAAACCTCCATGGAGTTGTTTTTGAAAAACAGAGTCTATGTGCGCATGCATGAAACTGAGCATTTATATCTATGTGATATATTAATTGAGGAATATTGGCTATGACAATTGTTCTGTTGAGAAATACTTGGATGATGATGATGATAATTTGATCATGTTGAGGACATCATCGTAAATATTGAATGATATTTGAACTGATAAATGATTTGATGATGATAGTTGATTAATGTTGATGGCATGATCATAATTATGGTATGATGTATCTGTATGATATGCTGTTGTGTTATCTCTGTGCTACCATGTTGGTATTGGCGTAGGTGATCTCACCTCTGTGTATGTTGTGTTGTTGTGCTTGTATTGGTAAAAACAATATAATAGATGGAACGAGTTGTCTTAGACATACGGATGATAAATACTCTGAGATCGGAGACAACATCAGAGAATGACCATTCCAGATTTGATAGCGTGCAGTGTTGACATAGAATAGATGTCTGATGCATCCAGATGGATACAAGAAGGAATAAGTATGTTAAGTTTTCTCGTTAGTGTTGTACCGTGCTATTAAGTAGGACCCGTCATAGGGTTTGCTACTGTTAAAAAAAGAGAGAGAGAGAGTCTGTTAGTTTTATATTTCTCTTTAAATTGTTAAATATTGATTGGTGTCAATATTGTATATTAATCAGTTTAAATATATTTTCAGTAATACTTATGGATTTCAATAAGTTTATGTTTCAGCAAGAAGGAATTTTAAAACCCATCTTTTATAACTCAAACTTTGTGCGAACTTCTTTTTGATTTTGAGTCGGGAGTCAGACATGTGATACCCTAGGGAGGGTGTTACAAAAAGCACCCTTCCATGACAGCCACCACGGTCCACCTGGAAAATAGACCCCCATCCCTCCGATCCGTAACCACCCCGAAGCCATCCACCATTCGTGAAGCCACCCATGCCTTCACCGTCTTCTTCCCCCTTCTTGGAACTAGAGAACCACCCCTCCAAGCCCATCATTCCAAGCTCCATTTGAAACTCCCCCCCAATTCATTTCTCTGTTCTGCATTTCATTTTTTTATTTCATTTACTTGTTGTACATTTGTCCTTATTTTTTTGTTTGGGTTGCTGAGCTCTCTTTGGGCCATTTTCTTGTTTTGGGGATATTGGGGTTAGGCTCAAGCTATTAGGAATAAGGCCATTTTCGGGCTAGGTTTTTTTTATTTAAAAAAAATTTAAAAATAATAGTAAGCAACTTAGATGGGCTTGAACCAGTTTTTTTTTTTGGGATAGGAAAGATGTTTAGTGGTTTTGATTTCTTGTTTGTTTGAACTTAGGCTAGCAATAGTGTAGCTGGCCCAGAACTAAATAAAATTAGTGGGTCAAGATTTGTTAAGAAATCATGGGGTTTTTTTTTAAGGTTAGATTTCTTTTTAGTAAAAAAAAATAATAGAAAAATGTTTTTTTTAGCTGCATGATTTTGGTTAAAGTTTGAATGGCTGAAGATATATATATAAAAAAATGGTTTTGTTGACTTCTTGATTTTTATTCTTTTTAAACAGATGTGTTTGTTATATTATTGATATGTGTCTTAAATAATGATCCTGCATTAATTTTAAAATGAAAGTTTTTTTATATATATAAAACATGATTAACTGAGTTGTGACAGCTTGTTAATCCTGTGATTTTTAGAATCATCTGAGTTGTGACAGCTTGATGATTCATTTTTTTTAAATCAAATGTTTGAGTCTTGTTAAAATAAAATGGGATTAACTGAGCTGTGACAGCTTGTTAATCTTGCAAACTTTAGAATCGTCTGAGTTGTTACAGCTTGATGATTCATTCTTTTCTAAAATAAAAAATTTTTAAATGAATTTTCCAAACAAAAATCTTTTCTAAATTAAAAAATAATCAACCCACAATCGTTTTCTAAAGAACAACGTGGCTTTGAATTTCTCATTGCACCCGAGGATACGTAGGAGCAGAATTTTATTCTGTCAAGCCAAAATTAAATTTCATAATTTATTTGTTTGTTAGTTTATCTTTTAATGAATGGGTAAAATAAATGTTTTTAAAAGTTATAAAAATTGCACAACTAATTTAAGGTAATCGTCTTAGGACGAATGTATTAGGGGTGCTGTGGGGTTAAGTCTCCACCAGTCCTTGTGCATAATTAGACTCCCGATCCTAAGTTTTTGAACGTAGACTTTTTTTTTTGTTTTCCAATTTTTCCTAATAGAAATAAAATTGGTGGCGACTTCCTTTTTTTTATTTAAGTCGTTATCCCGCCACGATCCTGGTCGCGACAGATGTTATACTATTCATTCCTGCAACTCAAAATCTAAAGATCATGTCAATAGATTGAAAAAAAAACATGTCAAAAACTTTCATTTGCATTCTCGATGCTAATTGCTTACTCGAAAAACTTTGATCCATCAAACCCGGGAGCAGGCTCTCGCAAACTAGGGCTTATCAGCTTGTCTCAAATTCCTTGGAATCTTCAAACATTGAGTACTTTCCCTTTCAATTTTGCTTATCAGGAACACAGTCCCCCGTCTTCTTCCTGGCAATGTGGATTGAATATGGGGTAGACCTAGTTTTCATCCCTCGATTGAAATTTCTAACCAATTCTTGATCTGATTTGTCAATTAGAGGATTGCCATTAAATCATCAAATCAATGATATTGAACTTATATTCCTTTTGATCGAAGCATTTTGTAATAAACTGTGTGATTTCACAAGTATGAAAGAAACAAATAAGATAAAAGGATGCAGAAGAATAAGAGAGAAGAAAAGAAAGAGAAAGGTACTTTCATTTATTTGAATGTTCACAAACACATAAAGGCATTGATAATGATAAAGAATACAAAGGATGACATAGACAGAGCGAAAAGTAATTGCCCCAGTTAGGGTTCCTTCATTCTCTTTAGATAGGACCTAATTCTCAGATGGATATTACAACCATTGATTGCCAATGATACAAATCCTCTTCCATTGATCACTGCTCAAAATTTGCCCCAGTTTTTCTCTTCCATCACGGCTCAATAGTTTTTCTCTTCCATTACTGCTCAAAATTGTCCCAATTTTTTGTGTTGCCTTTATGTTGTCCTAGTGAGCCCTTCAGGTGACACCTCCTATGAGAGCCTTTTCCGACTTTACTTTTGCCTAATTTAAATGCCCTAACTTTTGCTTAGGCCGCCCTTGCGGGTTTTTGATCTAACGGACTTCTTTTTTTTTCTTTTCTTTCTTCTTTTCTCTTTCCTTTTTTTTAGGCATAGAACTTTTTGACCGCATTAGCATTCGTCAGCCTTGGCAATTCATTTCCATCCATATCTGTCAAAACTAAGGCTCCTCCAGAGAATGCTTGCTTAACAATGTAAGGGCCCTCATAACTTGGTGCCCATTTGCCTTGGGCATCTTCTTGGTTTGGAAGCTTTTCCTTCAAAACCAAGTCACCTGCTTGAAACTCCCTAGGGCGTACTTTCTTGTTGAAAGCTCTTGCCATTCTTCTTTGGTATAGTTGCCCATAACAAATGGCTTTTTAATCACTTTTCTTCAATCATGTTTAACTGCTCATACTGAGTTTTTATCCATTCTGCCTCTTCTAACTCGGCTTTCATCAACACTCTTAAGGATGAGATTTCGACCTCTATAGGGGAAACTACTTAAATGCCATATATTAAGGAAAATGGTGTTGTCCCAATGCTAGATCAGATATTAGTGCGATATGCGTGGAGAGCATAGGGGAGCATCTCATGCCATTATCTGTAATTGACCACCATTTTGGCTACTATCTTCTTGATATTCTTATTTGCTGCTTCTACCGCACCGTTCATATGAGGTCTGTAAGGAGCAGAATTGTGATGCTTGATCTTAAACCTCTCACATAGATTCTTAATTTCAGCGCTATTGAGATTAGGGGCATTATCTGTAATTATCCTTTCCAGGATTCCATATCGACAAATGATATTTTCCCTCAAGAACTTAAGAATAACCTTTTGAGTAACCTTGGCATAAGAGGCAACCTCTACCCACTTGGTAAAGTAATCAATTGCTACCAGGATAAACCTATGGCCATTGGAAGCCTTTGGATTTATTGGCTCAATAACATCGATTCCCCATATTGGAAAAGGCCAGGGTGCCACCATATTATGTAATAGGACAGAAGGTGCATTAATGCGGTCATCGTATGCTTGGCATTTATGACACTTTCGAACATATCCTATGCAATTAGATTCCATAGTGGACCAGTAATAACCACATCGTAGGATTTGGCGAGCCATCATGATACCATTGGCATGTGTTCCACAAATCCCTTCATGAACTTCTGTTAAGATAGCTAGAGCCTCTTTAGCTTCTACACATCTGAGGAGTATACCATCATAGTTCCTTTTGTATAGTACCTTCCCGTTCAAAAAGAAAGCCATGGAGAGCCGACGGATGGTCTTTTTGTTTGTCTCATTTGCCCCTGATAGGTATTCTCTGAACATAATATACTGCTTGATATCATGGAACCAGGGCTGACCATCTTCTTCTTCCTCAACATTAGAACAATAAACTGGTTCGCTCTCTGCCCTCACTCGAATGGGCTGCATATTAGCATGAATATCCAGATTGGTCATTACAGCTAAAGTAGCTAGAGCATCTGCGAATTGGTTTTTATCTCGAGTCAAGTGCGAAAAGGTGATCCCTTCAAACTTCTCGACCAACTGCATCAAATATTTCTGGTATGGAATCAACTTTGGATCCTTAGTCTGCCATTCCCCATTCACTTGATAGATTATCAATGGTGAATCTCCATATACTTGTAGTTCTTTCACTCCCAATTCTATTGCAACTTTTAATCCTTGAGCACACGCTTCATACTAGGCAACATTATTGGTACAATCGAACTCTAACTTGATGGCGACAGGGTATTGCTTCCCACTTAGTGAGGTGACCACTGCCCCTATGCCACTCCCATACATGTTGACTACTCCATCAAAGTACATCTTCCATATGTCTTCTTCATCTGACTCTTCATTTTCAACTGCTAAAACATCTCTATCGTGGAATTCAGACATCACAGGTTGTTTGTGATTGAGTGGGTTCTCAACTAAATGATCTGTAATTACGCTCCCTTTGATAGATATCTGAGTCATATGCTTTATATCGAACTCAGAAGAAACCACTTGCCACTTGGAGACTCGTGTAGAAATATGAGGACTTTCAAATATGTACTTTATCGGGTCCATTCTTGAGATCAGCCAAGTTGTATAGTACAACATATACTGCCTCAACCTTCTTGATGTCCATACGAGTGCACAACAAGTCTTCTCGATTATCATGTAGCGAGACTCACTATCATTGAACTTCTTGCTCAAATAGTAGATAGTATGTTCTTTCTTTCTTTCTTCATCATGTTGCCCTAACATTGCTCCCATGGATGTCTGTAATACCGTGAGGTACAATATCAAAGGACGACCAGGCGTAGGTGGCACCAAAATGGGAAGACTTTGCAAGTAAGCTTTTATCTTGTCAAAAGCTTCCTGACAACGTTCATCTCATTCTCCTGGTTGTTGTTTCTTTAGTAGCTTGTAGATCGGCTCGCAGGTGCTAGTCAGATTGGCTATGAACCTAGCAATGTAATTCAGCCTCCTAAGAAAGCTTCTTACCTCCCTTTCGAATTTGGGAGTGAGCATCTCTTGTATCGCTTTGACTTTATCAGGGTCCACTTTGATCCCTTCTTTGCTAACGACGAAACCAAGCAGTTTGCCAGTCGATGCACCAAAAACACACTTTGCTAGGTTTAGCCTTAACTTGTATTTTCTGAGTCTTTCGAATAGCTTTTGCAACACTTCCACGTGGCTTTCCCCTTCTTTGGACTTGGCGACTATGTCATCCACATATACCTCAATTTCTTTGTGCATCATATCGTGGAACAAAGCAACCATGACACGCTGATAGGTGGCCCCAACATTCTTCAAACCAAACGGCATAATGTGTAACAAAAAGTTCCCCATGCCGTGATGAACGTGGTTTTCTCTTTATCATTCGTATCCATGGGAATCTGATTGTATCCAGAATAGCCATCCATGAAAGAGAATCTATGACCTCTTGCCGCATTGTCGACGAGGATGTCAATGTGAGGCAATGGGAAATCATCTTTAGGGCTAGCTTTGTTCAAATCTCTATAATTCACGCACATCCTGACCTTTCCATCCTTCTTCAGAACGGGGACGATGTTTGCTACCCATTCTGGGTGTCTAGATACTTCCAAAAATCCTGCTTCCAACTGCTTGGTGACTTCCTCTTTGATCTTTAAGGACATTTTCGGGTGCATTCTTCTCAACTTCTGCTTTTTCACTTCAACATTGGGGTATAACGGGATTTTGTGGGAAGCTATGCTCGGATCCAGTCCCGACATATCTCGATAAGACTATACAAAGACATCCATATAGTCTTTAAATAACTTGATCATGCATTCCCGCTCTGGATTATCCACTAATCTTAACTCTTTCTTGTCTTCATCAGTTCCCATAGTGATCACCTCCACTTCTTCTTCATTCAAGCTGAATTCTCTCTCAGACCTTTCTAACAACTTGGCAAACTCCTCAGTAGCGTCCCTTTCTTCATCTGAGTCATAGTTGTCTATATCCATCATTGAATGAGAATCCATCTTTAAGCTTTCAGGAATCTCTTCATGGGACAATGACTCTACAAGACTCAAATCCCTGAAAGATTTATTTATGCCAGATTGGAAACTACTGATAGAAAGAAAATATGGCAATTGATAGGGCTAAGAAAAAGATAAGTTGATGATAGAAAAGAAGCAAAACAATGAATCAACTGAGAAACACAAAAGTTCATTGCATTGAAATTTTGATAAAAGATCACATGAGCAGTGAATCACACAAAAACACATAAGTTCATTACATTAAAGCTTCAATAAAAGTTAACATAAATTCAACATCGCAAAAGTCTAGGATAACATCATGACTAAACAATTACTTTATGGCAATCGCATCAATTAACGCCTCAGATCGTCAATTGTCCAGAGATTTCAAGTTGTCAGAGAGCTGGATAGCATGGTATTCTCCTGAGTCTTCTTCCACATTGTTAATGATTAGCCGGACTCGAGGATTGGATGTTCCATTGATGACTTCAGCAGGAATAGGGAATGTTTCCTTCAAATGAGGAATAGTCCTTTTCACTTTATTCTTCTCATCGAGAGTCAGGCCTTGCTTCATCATACCTTTTAAGGATGCATCATATCCCAGACCATATCTACTCTTGTTCTCTGGTAGGGTGATTATGGACTTGGTTCCTTGCAGCTGAATTACTAAACCTTTCCCGGCTTGATAACCAATCTTTGTCATGATGCGAGTCACAATTTGATGAACATCTTTAGAAGGTGACTCGTCTTTCTATGCCTTTGATTCCACCAACTGGAAGTTGTGTAAGAAATTCTCCACCTCCAAGTCTGTGTTTTCAACATAAGGCACTGAAGTAGGCTTCATCAATAGGATTTCTTCTTCTCCTCGAATGGTAACCAGACACCCATTATTGATGTACTTTAAGCATTGATGCAAAGTTGAGGGAACAACACCTAAGCAAGATGGATCCATGGTCTTCCTAAGAGCATAGTATATGTAGGCTCGATCTCCATTACCTGAAACAGTACTTGGAAGCAGCTCGGGCCTATCTCAAGTGGAAGGGTCACTTCTCCCATAATCCCTCTTTTTCTTCCATCGAAGGCTCGCACTATCATTTCTTGGGGTTTCAGGTCTTTTATGCTCATAGCCAGTTAGGATAAGGTTGTTCTCGGGAGGACGTTCAAGGCGGAACCCCCATCAATCAAAATTTTTGCAACTATATATCCTCGACATTTCAAAGTGATGTGCAAAGCACATGGGTTATTCCCTGTTGAACGTACCACTTCTTCCTCAGAGAAAGGGATCACATTGATGTGCTTTATTGGATACACCATGCTCACTAAGGTTTCCGGGGTAACATCTGGCTTCACATAGGCTTCATTTAACACTTTCTGCAGTGCTTTGCGATGAGGTTCAAAACTCATGATAAGTGACAATAGAGAGATCCGGGCTGGGGTTTTTCTGAGTTGTTCTGTTACATCATACTCACTTTGCTTTATGATTTTTAGGAACTCTTCTTCTTCATCTTTTTTTGTTTCTAAGAGGCTTGCTTTTCCTTTTCCAGTCTTATCTTCTTGCCCATAGTACCTGCCGCTTCTTGTAATCCCTCCTATGCCTACGATATTTGTCACTGCTTGTGCGGGCACTGCTATCTGCGTAATAGGGGCTGAAGAAGTTTGTCCTATATCATCTTGCGTCTTTACCTTGACATCATACTCCCAGGGTATAGCACGGGAATCACTGTACGGAAAAGGTGTAGGCTTCTTTATCGCTATGATAACTTTCCCAGAATTTGGGACTTCACTAGTACGCAGAAGTTTGAGGACTAGATGCTCCACAGTATCTATTTCCTTTGTGAGCCCTCTTGCTCGAGTAACATCCACTACCCCCAAAGTTATGAATCTCTGCACCTGAGCTTTAAATTCTTGACAGCTTTAATATCGTGCCCCTTCTCCATATGGTATTCACAGTAAGCTTCAGTATCATACTCAAATCCTACCTCCTCAAAGGTTACTGAAGAACAGCAACCTGCTTGGACCAGACCTTAGAATATTAACTTCATAGGAGTTTTGACATTTGCTATATTTTGAACTCCTTCCTTGTCCTTTTCTAATGCATTTACAGTTCTCTTCCCATGATTTGGAATTGGGTTGCTAGTAATGATAGGCCCTTTCTCCTCTTCAAAGTCTAGTTTTTCACAGGCAATCAATTTCTTTACTATTGTTTTAAATACCTCGCAATCTTCAATTGAGTGTCCTGGGTTATCCATATGGAACTTACAAGTCGCATTAGGATTGTACCAAACTGGGAATGGGGGTACCATAGGGCGAGCAGGGGCACATGCGATCAAGTGCGCATCAAACAATTGTTGAAACAAATCGGCATTGGAGATTGGTAGCTTGGGGAAAAGGAGCAGATTCAACGGGGGACGAGCATACCCTTGGTTTTCTGGGTTTCGAGGTGCGAGAGGATGATTGGTATAGGCAGGACGGGTTGGAGAGTATGGACGTGGTGAAACAGTACTTGGAAGTAGCTCGGGCCTATCTCAAGTGGAAGGGTCACTTCTCCCATAATCCCTATTTTTCTTCCATCGAAGGCTCGCACTGTCATTTCTTGAGGTTTCAGGTCTTCCACACTCATAGCCAGTTGGGATAAGGTTGTTCTCGGGAGGACATTCAAGGCGAAGCCCCCATCAATCAACACTTTTGTAACTACATATCCCCGACATTTCAAAGTGATGTGCAAAGCACACGAGTTATTCCCTGTTGAACGTACCACTTCTTCTTCAGAGAAAGGGATCACATTGATGTGCCTTATCGAATCCACTATGCTCACCAAGCTTTCTGGGGTAACATCTGGCTTCACATAGGCGTCATTTAACACTTTCTGCAGTGTTTTGCGATGAGGTTCAGAACTCATGATAAGTGACAACAGAGAGATCCGGGCTGGAGTTTTTCTGAGTTATTCTATTACATCATACTCACTTTGCTTCATAATTTTTAGGAACTCTTATTCTTCATCCTCTTTTGTTTCTAAATGGCTTACTTTTCCTTTTCCAGTCTTATCTTCTTGCCTATAGTACCTGCCGCTTCTTGTAATCCCTCCTATGCCTACGACATTCGTCACTGCTTGTGCGGGCTCTACTATCTGCGTAATAGAGGCTGAGGAGGTTTGCCCTATATCACCTTGCATCTTTACCTTGACATCATACTCCCAGGGTACAACACGGGAATCACTATAGGGAAAAGGTGTAGGCTTCTTTATCGCTATGACAACTTTTCCAGAATTTGGGACTTCACTAGTACGCAGAAGTTTGAGGACTAGACGCTCCACAGTATCTATTTCCTTTGTGAGCCCTCTTGCTCGAGTAACATCCACTACCCCCAAAGCCATGAATCTCTACACCTGAGCTTTAAATTCTTGACAGCTTTCAATATCGTGCCCCTTCTCCATATAGTATTCACAGTAAGCTTCAGTATCATACTCAAACCCTACCTCCTCAAAGGTTACTGTAGAACGGTAGCCTGCTTGGACCAGACCTTGGAATATTAACTTCATAGGAGTTCTGACATTTGCTACATTTTGAACTCCTTCCTTGTCTTTTTCTAATACATTTACAGTCCCCTTCCCATGATTCAGAATTGGGTTGCTAGTAATGCTAGGCCCTTTCTCCTCTTCAAAGTCTAACTTTCCACAGGCAATCAATTTCCTTTCTATTGTTTTAAATACCTCGCAATCTTCAATTGAGTGTCCTGGATTATCCATATGGAACTTACAAGATGCATTAGGATTGTACCAAGCTGGGAATGGGGGTACCATAGGGCGAGCAGGGGTGCATGCGATTAAGTGCGCATCAAACAATTGTTGAAACAAATTAGCATTGGAGATTGGCAGCTTGGGGAAAGGGGGTAGATTCACCGGGGGTCAAGTATACCCTTGGTTTTCTGGGTTTCGAGGTGCGGGAGGACGATTGGTATAGGCAGGACGGGTTGAAGCGTATGGACGTGGTGATGGGACATTATTGACTTGGTATGAAGTTTGGTAAGCTGGAAAAGTGGGTGGAGGGGCTTCATAAGAAGGATATGGTTAGGGATTACGGGAGAAGTATGAGTTTTGTTGTTGCACATAACTGACTTCTGGTTCCTTTTTCTTCACTAGCGCCACCTTTTTAGGAAAATTACTCTCTGTACTTCCAGTAGGTAATTTTCTGGCTTTTGCAAGATTCTCGATCTTTTCTCCAGCCACAATCAGGTCCTAAAAATCCTTGTAGGTAGCCCCTGCCATCAACCCAATAAAAGGTGCTCCTAGGGTCCCCATAAAGTATGAGCTCATTTCCGATGGAGTCAATGGTGGTTGAACCTGGACTGCCAACATTCTCCACCTTTGGGTATATTGCTTGAAAGTTTCACCATGTTTCTTCTGCATTGGCCCTAGTTGTTCTTGGGTAGGTACGGTATCGATGTTAAATCGATATTGTCCCAAGAATTGGCTTGTCAGGTCGTCCCAGCAAGAGATCCTCGAATGGTCATGTTGCATGAACCATTCCAAAGCTGGCCCGGTCAGGCTTTCATGGAAGAAATTGATTAGGAATCTTTGATCCCGTGACCAAATAGCCATCTTAGTAATGTAGGTCTTTAGATGAAACTTTGGATTGGTGCTTCTGTCGTACTTTGAGAAATCCAGAATTTTGAAGTCCTTAGGGATATGGACTTCAATCTCCGAGCACAATTCATCGATTCCCATTGAGCCATATAAATTAGGGCCTTGAATAGCTTTGATTTGCTCTTGCATCTTTTCAATCAGTTCGTCTATTAACTTTTCTTTCTCTGAGTTGCCGTTAAGGAATATCTTTACTGGCCGCTCATGAGTAACCTCCGCATTGTTATTTCCTCCTTCATGATTTCCATTCATAGAATTGTCCTCTTCATTCATATTGTTGTTTGCATTTGCATTAACTCCAGGGCCAACAGAAGCTCCATTTGTTGTTCTAAGGGTCTCAGTTAACTGTCTCAGTAAATCCTCGACCCTTGATTATCCTTCTGCCATTGTATTGATTCTTTTCTTCATTTCATCCATCTGTTGATTCAAATTTCTTTCTGAGCTTGACATCTCTCTTAGCCTAGTTTGCAGCCTTGTTTCGTAGGTCCGGGTTTATATGATCTGCGTTTTCCGAGGACGAGCAATGGTTCAAAACTTTTACCTGAAAATTGTGAAAATCAAATTATTATTTTTCAAGAGATTATGTTCATTATTTGTTAGAGGACCGTTAGTGGTTTTATGCCAAGTAGATTTGAAGTGAGTATCTTCGATCTTTGTTTGCCGTGACTATTACCCAGAACGTCTTGTTCAAAAGTATTGAGCCTCAAGTGAAATATGGGATCAGAAAATAAGTGTCGAGACAAGCATGCTTCATTCATTCAACTGAAAAGATATGATAATCAAATACATTGCTTCATAGCTGAATACATCATGACCTAGCCGAATAAGACTATTCCCTATCTGAATACACCATGGCCATCTATTTCATTTGTCCTATTAGGTCTTTACAGTATTTAGTGAAGTCACTGATTTCTATCGGTATCTCAAAAGGATTAACCATCTTATCGGCCTTCTTCAAATGAGATGGGGTATCCGCAATTGCGGAATTAGCCAAACATGCTAATTTTGCAAAGCAACTTTTCCAAAAACACGCTTCTTCCTTCCATCCACTGATGTCACCTTTTTGTTGTTCCACCTGATTCATTAATTCCTTCATTTTTTTCATGCTCTTGTTGTAAGGCAACCTCATATTTTGTAATTGTCTCTTTCATTTGGAGTTTCTTGTTTTTGATCACATCTTCATATCGCTTAGATGCCATTTTCATCTGCTGCCTTATTTCTTCTACCAGTCGCATCGCATTACTCTAGGTTAATTTGGCATTCTTGAGTTGCTCCTTAAGTTATTGGTTTTCAGTCATAACTCTGTCTCTTTCTTGCTTTCGGAGCCCTAATTCCTTGTTTGCGGCCCCTAGACAATGCTTAGTCTTCAGCAAGTAATCATGTTCCATCTTCATCTTTTTGTTAGCCCCTTCGAGAATGTGGTCCTTTTCAACATTTTCTCGCTTCAAGGCTGCACATTCATGGCAGGTCTCTCTCAACTCAGCTTCCATCTTCTCCCTTTTTCTTTTCCATCTTTGTGATCTTAGCTTTCATTTCTTTTGTCTCTTCATTTTCAATCAAGACTGAGGCTGAAGATCCATTAACCAAAGGAATTGTCGGGGCCTTGAATGGCAACTTGATTTCCTGAACTCTGTCTTTAATCCATTGGCGGTAACTTTCCTTAGCAGCACAACTTCTAACTCCCAGTTCTTTTCCTTTTCAGATGATTCTGTCCCAAGCACTTCGGATCTTCTGAAGTGACTTAGTGTTTTTCATGTCATCATAGTAAAGAACAAAAGGGGTTATTTGGACTTCCGTAGGTGGTCTCATTATAGGATAACCAAGTTGTCGCTGTACCAAGGCTGGATTGTAATTGATACACCCTCGTGTACCCATGAGGAGTAAATTTGGGAATCATCCACACTGGTAGATGATAGTTTCTACATCTTTCCATCGAGGATACCATCTAATCTGCTTTTCATCCAATTTCGCCAAATGGTCCGCCCATTCACGACTACTCTTATTCTTTAGCTGGTACATGTTGAAGTCAGCGATAGGGCACTCTATTCTGTATGATCTGTTGAAAATATGAGTTGTGAGCCAAACATATAACATCGACAAGCAACAAAGGATTCTCTTGCCATTCTTTTCATGGCAAAAGTTTAAGGCACAATAAACATCTGTGAGAATGGTTGGAACTAGGTTGTCGGTGTTAAACTTGCAAGCTAGGAACACATCAATCGCTGCATAATCCACATAGTCATCAATATTAGGGAACAAGACTAGGCCGTAAATGGTGAGGGCCAACACATCTATGAAAGCATTCCAATCTCCACTTTTAGCTAAGTGACGCATATGTCCCTCAAGGTATTCTCTTGAAAACCCTTTGGTTCCGTTCCTATTCTATTGTGCACCTTGTAGGTCTCTAGCGTGCACTTTCAGAACATTTGCTACGGTCTGGATGAATGCGTAGTGTCCTATATAAAAGTATGGTTTTTACCCTCCAACGACAAACCTAAAATCTGCTCAAATTCTTCCAAGGTAGGGGCTAGCTGAAATTCCTGAAAGGTGAGATATCGAAGAGGCGGGTCATAATATTGGGCCACTGCAGTGATGATTTCCACTTGCACATTCACCTCTAACAAGTTCAGAATCTTTCCATACTTTCCTGTGAGTGTCAAACGTTGGGTCTTCTTTAGCATTCGACCCATGATCACCAGGCTCTCAGTGTTAACTTTCTTAGCCTTGAGTCGCAGAGTTTTCTTCAAGGCCATATCTTTGTGATCTGATTCTATATTTCTTTCCATCAAAGATACTCACTTCAAATCTTGATTGAGTTTAACGATTCTCTAACAAATTTTCCTGAGGAATGACAAAGAGATTAGAATGTAGTAAGAAGCATGATACAAGGATGCAAAGTACTATTATTATATTTTTTTTATTTTCTTTAGAATGAATGCAATGATAAATAGTTGGTCCATTAATAGTGACTTGCACCCCCTCTTTTTTCATAAAAAAAACTTTTCTCTCCTTTTATTTCCAAGTAAAACTTGTCTTTGAGGAGGGTGCGGTTAGGTTTGTCACATTAATGGATCACACTACTTATTATGTATATGTACAAAAGGAAATATGACATGGATAAATTTGAAGGTAAGAAGAGGGTATGCTCCCTTTATGCCCTAAGGGATTGCCTTAAATTTGAGGAGTTCTACCCTAAGGTTCTACGAGTCTTTCTGATTCGTGAGAACTCTCGTTGGGTGGCTCTTCTATTCTAAAGGCCTCTAGAGTTAAGTCCTATTTCATAATGTTGACCATAAACAGTGGGTAAACCACCAAGTGCGGGACACTTATGAAGAAGGCACACTCTAGATGAGGTTTTCGCAATAACCAAACAGGATGTACATCCAAAATGGCTACCACTACGCAACCTCTACTTAACTTAGGCTTCACTCAGACTTGAGTATAGGGCCCCACTCGAATGTGTGTGATAAACGTGTAAGTGCGGTGTGTGTAGCGAGCATACAAACCTTTATAATCCTAAAAGCTACCTACATTCTGCAAAACAAATACAAAACAAATTCTAAAAGAGCCTCTATCCTAAGGTTTGTATAATAAATAAAAAATACAGTTAAAATAATCAATAAACAAATTAAACAAAATAGAAAAACAAGGCAAAAAAAAGGGTAAAACAAATATATAAATGTCACAAACTTTGCACAATTAATTTACAAAGGCTTGACTCTCAAGAATCTCCAGTGGAGTCGCCAACTGTCGTGACCGGGATCACGGCGGAATAACGACTTAAATTACAAAAAATAAGGGAGTCGCCACCAATTTTATTTTTATTGGAAAAAACTGAAAAACCCAAAAAAAGATGGTCTACGTTCAAAGATTTAGATTCGGGAGTCTAGTTATGCACAGGGAAGGGTAGAGACTTAACCCCACAGCACCCCTAATACATGCATCATAAGACGGTTACCTTAAATTAGTTGCGCAAATTTTTATGACTCTTAAAAATATTTGTTTTACCCATTTATTAAAAGATAAACTAAATAAACAAAATAATTATGAAAATTTAATTTTTGGCTTGACAGAATTGAGATTCTACTCCTACGTATCTGCGGATGCAATGGGGAATTCAAAGTCACGTCGTTCTTTTAGAAAACGATTGTGTATTAGTTATTTTTAATTTTGAAAATATTTTTGTTTTGAAAATTCATTTGATTTTTTTTTATATTTAGAAAAAAGTTCGAATCATCCCGCTATCACAACTTAAATGACTCTAAAACTATAAGATTAACAAGCTGTCATAGCTCAGCTAATCTCATTTTATTCTTTCTCAACAAAGCTCAAACATTTGATTTTATTATTTTTTTTAGAAAACGAATTATCTAGCTGTCACAACTCAGATGATTCTAAGAGCCACAGGATTAACAAGCTGTCACAACTCAGTTAATCCCGTTTTATAAAAAGAAGACTTTCATTTAAAAAAATTAGTACAAGGTCACTATTTAAAACAAATATCAATAAGATAATAAACATGTCAATAAAAAAAAATCAACAAAGGGAAACAAGATATTATTTTTTTTTATAAAAAAGTCAAATATCAACATTTTTATTGAAATTTTTGTATCAGCAACTAAAGACTCAAAATGATAAGATAATAAAAAATAAAAGAGTGGCAGCCCAAAATAAAGTAAAACTCAAAAAAAAAAAAAGTAAAGAAGAACAAAAGAATGACCAACTCACAACAAAGATAAAAGCCCAAATGTAAATAAAAAAAAACCATGTCAGGAACAAACAAGCAAATAATAAAACAAACCATGATAAAAAAGGGAAAAAGATATGGGGGCTGGTCACGAAACAGTGGGGAAGGGAAAAAAAAATTGGTGCCTAGGATTAGGATAGTGGCTTGGGTGTTTTCTGGTTCATGTATGGCTGCCAATTGGAGGAGTGAGGGCTTTGGCTGGCTCGCGTGGTGTGATACGGGCAGGGGTTTAGTGGTTTACTGGTTCCAGATTTGGTTGGTAAGCGTAGAGGCGCGGTGGTATCTGGTTTTTGAGCTGGCCAGAGAAAAAGGGCGGTGATTACGGGTTGTTGCTGGGGCGGTGCTCTGGTGGAGGACGGTACAGGGGAGTGGTGGTTCGTGGTGGGCATATTGACGGAAGTGAGTCACGATTTGGGTGGATGTGGTGGCTCACGGCTGGGTTGTGCCCTATGGTAGCCCGAGGTGGAGGAATGGGTGACCACCATGGTGGTGGCTTGGGTGGGGTCGTGTGGTGGTGGACGGTGCAGAGAAATGGGGGTAGTGGTTGTTCCATTTAAGGATGGAGTTTGGCTTGCTGACTTGTTCCTTTGATTCTAGTGTGATGAGGATTTTCGTTTTGATTTTGAGTGGGGATTTGGTTTTTTTGGTTGCTATATGGTTCTTGGCCATGAATGAGAGTGTGGATCTCTGAAGGTGAATGGATTCATAGGTTTTTAGAATTTATCCGTTGGGGAAAAATTTACAGTGAAGGTTTATGGAGGCTCACGGCTACTCATGGTGGTGCTGAGTTGCAAGTTAAGTGTGGTTTATAGGGATGACTCATGGTGGTGACATTTCTGGTTTGCCTTGATTCAAAATGCAGGGATGGTGAAAGTTCTGATTGTGGTGTTTTGTTGGATTTGAATGCTGTACGTAGTGTTGTTTGAGTGGAAGCTTTGTGTTACTTGGGTCTCTGTTTAGTTGTTGGGTGTATGAAGAATGGGATATATTGATAACAAGATACTCCCTAAAATATTCAACCACAACCCAATGGCAGTTGGATACACATCTTAGATGATGCAGGGGTATTGGGTAGTCAAATACAGAGTTGAAGGCTAGACGATTAGAAGGAGTGAAGATCAAGAAACTTACTTTGCTTGCAATAGCAACACCCAGAAACTGAAGAACCTTTCCTCAGTTCACCAATAGTGAAAACTCAACGTCTTCTCTTCTCTCTCTCTGCTCTATCTATTTTTTAGAAAAAAATTTCCAACTAAACCAAAAGACCCCCTAAAAACCTCTTCTTCCCTCTTTTATATTGCCTTTGCCCGTCTCCTTTTCTTTCTGTCATGCGGTATCAGTGAGTGTGTGAGAGTGAGTGGCTATGCGTACGTGAAGGTGAGTGGGTGGTTATGTGCAGTAATGCAGGGAGGTGGAGAAGGTGAGTGGGGAGCAAAGCAAATTGTCCCCTCTGTATATGCTGCAGCAATGCATGGAGAGCATACTGCATGGCCAGAAACGGAAAAAAGGAAAAGATCAAGCAGAAAAGGCAAAAATGACTCATACTCAAAAATGGAACAAAGGAGAAATGAATAGGGCTGCAACGGCAACCTCCCCTCCCCCTTTTTTATTATTGTTTATTTTTTATTTTTATGTTATTTTTTCCTTATTGTTGTTATTTATTTATTTATTTTTTGTTTTATTTTTTTTAGATTTCTTTTTAAGATTTTTGTAAGCATAACTTATTGGGCTAAACAAAAAAAAAACAAAAGCAAGAATGGGCTAAATAAAATTTTGGATCAAACAAAAAACAAGAAAATGAGTTAAACAAAATCTTGGGCCAAACAAGAAAAGAAATGGGCTAAATAAAATTTTGGGTCACACAAAAAAACAAGAAATGAGTCAAACAAACAAAGAATAATTAATTTTTATTTTTCTTTTTTTTTATTTAAAAAAAGTTTTAATGACCTGGACAAAATTGGGTGTTCATAAGAACTAATACATAATATTTAACATGAAAATCCTTTAGAAAAACTACGGGCAAGACTATAATATTTTCACTATATAGAAGAAAATTACCACTTTTTTAAATACAATGAGAGAATAATAACATTCTCTCTTGAGATAGGAGAATTCACATTTCTCTAAAATAAGAAAAAATTCTAAGAGACAAGAAGGAAAAACTCTAAGGAGAAATAATGGTTTTTCTCTCTGGAATAGGATGTAAAAACTGAAGGAGGAGTCCTCTATTTATAAAGGAGAACCTCCTCCTTTATGTTGTTTCACCGAGCGAAATTGGAGAAAATTTCTCCAATTCCTGTTGTTCAACCATACAATATATTACTTCTAATTTGCACTGAAAACATTTCACAACCTCAACCAATTTCATTTACTTTCCTTGGTTGATTGTAAAATTTACTGCCTTGTTTGACTTTTCAAAGGCCACAAAAGTGACTTTACCTCGATCACAATCTCCCACTTAAAGTCACTTTTGATGAGCTTTCAAAATCTTTCTTATCTTGTCAGTTCCCTGCCACTTACGTTTCTGATAGGCCATGGGAGGATTTACACCATTTAAATTTGTCAAAACTAATTGATTTTGTCATAACATCTGCTACGTTGTCTTTGATGTGAATCTTTTGCATATTCTCGCTCTATTCCTCTACTACTTCTCGAACAAAGTGATATTGAACTCCTATGTGCTTTTGTCCTGGAATGAAAGGCTCGATTCCTTGCAATGTGCAAGGCACTTTGGCTGTCACAAAGCACATGAATCTTTTGTTGTTTGTGCCTAAGTTCTTCCATTTACATTTGAATCCATATTGCTTCATTGCATGCTTGGGTAGCTACCATGTATTCAGCTTTTGTAATAGATAGAGTTATAACAGTCTGTAACTTAGATAACCAATTTACCGCTCCTCCTACAAGTGTGAATACATAGCCTATAACAATTTTTTTTTATTAAGATCACCTGCAAAATCTGAATCAATATATCCTTTAACAATAAATTCTGATCCTCTAAAACATAATGCAGCATCTGAGGTCCCTTTAATGTATCTTAGGATCCTCTTAACAACATTCCAATGCTTTCTACTAGGATTTTCCATAAATCGACTGACTGTGTCAATTACTTGTGCAATATCTGGTCTTATATAAATTATAGCATACATAAGACTTCCCACTACTAATGCATACAGTACTCGAGACATTTCTATCCTCCCCGCTTCACTGCTAGGACTCATACTTGAGTATAATTTGTAACTGACAGGAAGTAGGGTATAGATTGACTTACAATCTTGCATGTTGAAACGTCGCAAGATTTTCCTCAAATAGTTCTTCTGGAAAAGCTAAATCTACCTATATTTTCTATCTCGGTGAATTTGCATCCCTAAAATCTTGTTTGTTGGTCCTAAGTCCTTTATATCAAACTCCCTAGCCAACTGTGCCTTTAATTATTAGACTTAATCTTTATTAGGGCCTACCACCCATATGTCATCCACATACAAAAACAAGATGATAAAATCATCGCTACCAAACCTCTTGTAATATGTACAATAGTCTGAACTCAGTCTGTTGTATTTGAGGTTAATAATAAAGGAATCATATCTCTTGTACCAACACCTTGGCGCCTGCTTTAGACTGTACAAAGACTTGGTTAACTTGCAAACTAAGTTTTCCTTGCCTTTTTCTTCAAAGTCTTCTGGTTGGAGCATATATATCACTTCTTCTAGCTCTCTATGAAGAAAAGTTATTTTCACATCTATTTGTTCAAGATGTAAATCAAATGCAGCACACATAGCCAGGACTGTTCTGATAATAATAAGTCTAACAACTGGAGAGAATATCTCATTGAAATTAAAACCCTCTTTCTGAGCATAACCTTTGACCACGAGTCTTGCATGATATCATTCCACTTGATCATTGCCATCTCGTTTGATCTTATAGACCCATTTGTTACTAATGGCTTTCCGTCCCTTTGGAAGTTCAACACGTTCTCATGTCTTATTCTTATATAGGACTTCCATTTCTTCTTACATTGCAGCCATCCACAGAGAAGCATTTGAGTCACTCACAGTCTCCTGAAAGGTTGACGACTCTCATTCTTCTGTTAAAAGACAATGTGGATCGTGACTTACCATAACATAGTCTTAGTGTCATGATGGTGCTCTTATCTGGCGCATTGATCATCGAACTTATGTTCCATTGGTGTCATATGGTTCTTGTTCCTCATGCTCTGGTACTTGTTCTGTTTCAGAGGAATCTTCTTCTCTAATTTTTCCATCTATCTGAATCGTAGTAGTTTCTTTCAAAGTGTTGTCATCTTCTTGTACACTTTGCAGTTTATTTTCTACAAATATCACATCTCTGCTGACTATAACCTTGTGGGTAGTGGGATCCCACAGGCGATACCTCTTAACACCATCAATATAACCTAAGAATATATATTTTTTGAATTTTGGATCTAGCTTTGTTCTTTCTTGGGAATTATACACCACATATGTAGGACGTCCAAACACATAAAGAGAAGAATAATCTGCTGGCTTTCTATTCCACATCTTCATTGGTGTGTTTAAACTAATTATAGTTGATGGTAGCTAATTTATCACGTAACAGGTGGTTTTGACTACTTCTACCCAAAAAGATTTGGCTAATCCTGCAGTTCTCAACATAGCTCTTGTTTTTTCTAGGAGAGTTCTATTCATCCGCTCTATTACACCATTTTGTTGAGGTGTATGCGCAACAATTAATTGCCTTTGAATACCATCTTGCTTGCAAAATGCAAGAAAAGTACTGTCTGTATATTCTCCTCTATTGTTAGTCCTTAAGCACTTGATCCTTTTTCCAGACTCAAGTTACAATACTCTTGCTTTGAAGTCTTTGAATATTGGAAACACATCTGACTTCTTCTTAATTAGGTACACCCATAATCACCTGGAGTAGTCATCATTAAATGATACACAATATTTTGCTCCTCCTAGGGACATTTATGGTGACTCCCACACATATGAATGAATCAAGTCAAGTATGTGCTTGCTTCTAGCAGTTGACCTATCAAACTTTAATCTATGTTGCTTGCTTGTAACACAATATTCACAAATAGGTAAGTTTACTAATTTGAGTCCGGGAAAGAGATCACGTTCCACGAGAATCTTCAAACCACGTTTTGACATATAGCCTAATTTGTGATGCCACATTATCCTTGATTTTTCATAACCTGCTGATGCAACTGATGCATCTGCCTTTTACAGTGTATCTCTCACAAGCATGTATAGATTTGCTGCAATCTTTTCTATTTTCATCACTACAAGAACACCTCTAACAACCTTCAAGATCCCACCTTCAATATGGGTCTTGCACTCGAAGTCATCCAATTGTCCAATAGACAATAAATTCTTCTTTAAACCCTTCACATATCGTACCCATTGAATTATACAAACTGTATTATTGTGCAATTTTATTTTGACAGTACTGCACTACAAAAAAAATCATCTTTAGCAGTAGTTCAAAATTACGTTTAGCGGCAGTTCAAACTGCCGCAAAAAAAAAACCATTTCACGCTGATACAGGCATCCTAAAACCATTTCACGGCGATTCCAAACAACTGCTAGAATAATTACCGCAAAATGATTTTTCACAACGGTCTTTACGACAGTAATTTAGCGGTAGTTTTGTCACTTTTAGCGGTGGTTTTGAACCGCCACTACAATTTTGTATTTCATCATTTATTATTTATAGCGGCAGTTTGAAACCGTCGCTAAAATTGAAAAATAGCTAACATTTTTTTTGTGGCAGTTATGAACCGCCGTTAAAATATTAAATTTCATTATTTTTTTATAGCGGTGGTTTGGAAACCGCCGCTGAAATTGAAAAATAACTTATGCTCATTTTTTTACAGTGGTTATTAAATTAATTTTATTTTCTCAACTTTATTCGTATGTCAATTTTAATACATTTCAACTTGTTTTACATTACAATTAACTAGCATATTGAAATGAAATAATAAAACATTTAAACTTTCAACTAATGTATTAATTTGTCAACACAATCTTCGATAAATATCTAAAATGATGATTCAGTACACAAGCAAATTGAAATCTAGTACAAACAAAATAAACAAACTAAAATGCATTACAAACAAAATAATATCTAAAGAATATAGCAATAGCAAATCATTTTTCGATCATGAGACATTCACTTTCCACTCTGATTAGAATCTTGTCCAATTTGAGCATTATGACTTGTTGAGGAAGACGGTTTGGCACCTGGTGAAATTTGCCCACTTCCTTCATCTGAAGCCTGGAAATATAAAAAAACTATGAGTTGTATGCGTTTGATAAAAGCACTATGGATTTTAAAACAAACGCATCATAAGTTGACCCAAGTCCAAATATCATATTTTCTATATAAACAAACACACCATGAATTTTAAAACAAACACACCATAGATTTTCTACATAAACAAGGTTGATCCTACATTAGTTTGGACAATCATGATCACTACAAGACTATCTTATATCATTCTCTTCCAAATCCCAAATGGACCCATACTTAAATTCATGCAAATAAGTGGTATTTGGTCACTCAAGCATAAAGAATACATCAACATAATAATCATTTTCACATTATTAAGATACCCATGAGTTAATGCAAACAAGTAAATAGAATTTCCCGCATCTAATGTCAATGATAGAAAGTAGTCAAGGATTACCACAAGCTGGAGACAAATTCAGAAAGCATTTTATGCTTTAACTAGAACCAACAGTAAGCATTTTAGAAAAATACCTCAACATATCACAATTAATTAGAATAGAATTAAAACATAACAATGGGAACATAAACAAGTTCGATATAATCTATGACTCAAACTTTTCATCAAGCAAATGATATTTGATCACTTAAGCATGAAGAATATCTCCAAAGCTCTCAGCCAAAATCAAGCAAAACATACTAGGATCATACTTCACTTTTTAAAATGATATCAAGAAATTTAAAATACATACCATTGCATTAACCATAGCGGCCAACTCAGTAGACAAATCCCTTCCTTGTTGAAGTAAATATCTTGTTATAGCACCTTCAAATGCTTGCCTTCTCAATCTCTCAGTTTCTACCATTGATTCAAGCTTCTGCACCTTTAATTTCTCAACTTCCAACTCTGATTTCATCTCATCCACCTTTGTTTGAATTGGTGGAGTTAAAGATATTCCATTAAACTGATAAGTTGTATGGCCAAATATTTGAGTAACAGATGGCCCAAAACCCACACCCCGAACTCTGCCAGAGTGCTCCTTCCCTAGAACTCGAGCAAGTGAATCATCTTGTGAAATTTGTTGTGATGAGCTATCTTGACACTCAATATTCATAATTTTCTCCTAGAAACATGTAAAATTTCAACCATTAAAGTTTAAATTTATACATTAGATAAAATATTAATAAAAAAAATTAAACAACATCAATTTCTTAAATTACTTACACCAACAATTTTGGCCTTATCATTGACATAAGAACCGTCTTTTCGCTTGTGTACTATAGTCCACATCTCTCCTCTACCAATGCGGCTCCCACGTTGCCGTTCCTATATCATTATTACTACAATCATATACATAAAAATTAAATAAGATAAAAAACCAAATATAAAGAATCAAAGAAATTCAACATTAATAACCTCTTCAGCTTTCTTCCTAGGTATGCTTTTTGAACCACCAGTGTGTGTGTACAATTACTTTTTTCAATTTTCAGCATTCTTTTTGCACATCTCCTATGCTTGCATTAACAACAACACAATTATGAACTAATTTGACCATTTTACATTAAATGAAATGGCCATGTTTGTTTTGGATATGTTACCTGTGTTTTCCTATCATTGCGATATTCAATAAAACCATGTCCAATGGTCAAGATCAATTCTATTTGGGCATCTTGCAATATTTTCCTCCATAATCAATGTTTTATCATAAAATTGGTGAAATAGATTATGCCTGGTATCTTTCCACTTCTTCCCAATATTTTTCATGATATTTCCCTTCAACCGATTGTCCTTTATATGAAATTTTTTCTGCATAAGAAAAGATATTAGTAACTAAGTCATACAGATCATAAAATACAAATAGATAATTTATATTTACCTTTATAATATCATCATACACTTTCTCCTTATATGTACTCGGAACCTTACGCCAAGAGACATAACATATGGGAAACTTAGAATAATCAGATCCTAAATCTCCCAAGAAGCCACCCAAAAGGCCACCTGCGTCATCTATGGGTTGACCAAGCTCATTGCATGTGACTATAACCTTTTTGCCTGTAGGGAGTGACCAAATATCTTGTACCTTCAATCATCCTTTCTTTGATGGCGCTATCCTCATCTAAAACAAGAATTGTAATATTTAAAATACATATAATCATCAAGCAAATAAAAATACAAGAACTATGATTCTTACCAATAACATTGATGATCCAATAATTGTTATTCTTATGACTGCTAGTAACTGTCTCACTAGATGTAGGAATAACATCATCCACAGACTCATCAAACAAACTAGTATGCTCAGACTTAAGCTCAGGCTCAGATGCATGAGTGGATGCCATAAAATAGGCATCTGAAGATAGCCCAGAATGAGCTCCACTATGAGTCAATGGCACAAAATGAGCACTACCATCTGAAGATGGCCTATAAAGCACCATTTTCTACTATGATGAAGTCCACAAGGTTCAGCATCGATGTTGCATGTGGGACAAGCAAGCTTACTATACGTGTTCCACCCAGATAAGGTCCCATATCCTGGAAAATCACTAATTGTCCACATCAATGCTGCTCGCATTTTAAAAGTTTCATTTGATGAAGCATCAAATGTTTCGACACCATCCCACAACTTTTTTAGCTCATCGATCAAAGGTTGTAAGTAAATATCAATGTCATTCCCTGGCATTCGCTTACCTGGAATGATCATTGAGATAATGAAGGAAGTTTGTTTCATACATTTCCAATGAGGGGTGTTGTATGGAATGAGAACCATAGGCCAAATGCTATAATTAGTACTCATGTTTCTGAAAGGATTGAACCCATCACTAGCTAAGGCAAGGCGAACATTACGTGCATCCAAATAAAAGTCAGGAAATGTGGAGTCAAATATTTTCCATGCCTCAGCGTCTCTCGGATGCCTCAAGAATCCATCTTTATTATTATCAATATCATGCCATCTCATATCAGCAAATGTCTTACTAGACATGAACAACCTTTGCAATCGTGGTATCAGAGGGAAATAACGAAGCACCTTTGCAGGTTGCATTTTTTTGTTTTTATTAACTTCAAGCTCATTAGAAGAATTTTTCTTAGTCTTTGGCTTCCATCTAGATGTGCCACATCGCTTGCATTCTTGTCTCCTTTTATCTGATCCCCGATATAACATGCAATCATTTGGACATGCATGTATCTTCTTATAATTAAGACTAAGTTTTTTTATGGTTTTCTTGGCCTTATATAATGATTCGGGGATCTTTGCATGCTCAAAAGCATCATGCATTAGCTCTATTATCATCGACATGGCCTTGTCACTCATCCCACAAATGCACTTAATGTGATACAATTTCACTAAAAAAACAATTTTGAGTACTTTGAGCATCCTTCATAAAGTTCTTGTTCCCCATCTCTAACCAACTCATAAAACTCTTTAGCTTTATCCATTAGACCATCATGTAAATGTGGTATCCTTCCTTCACCTTCATTCATTGTTCCTTGCGATGTGGAATGTTCTTCATTAACATGTTGTCTAGAGAAGTTGAAAGCATCATCAATCATGCCTTGCATTGGATCTTCACGAGCTTCATTATATTGCATTTCTTGTCTACAACAAGAAGTTTCTCCTACATCTCTCTCACCATGTAATAACCAAACAGTGTAACCTGTTGGAAAAGGCCTTAAAAATAAATGGTCGTACACCTCTTCTCTAGTTTGAAATAGTCTAAACCCACAATGAGAACAAGGACACTTTATCCTATTATCAAATGATGCATTAGCAAATGCAAAGTCTAAAAATTTCAACAGCCCTTCCATATATTCGAGTGTAGTTTATGGCTTTAAAATCCAACTTTTATCCATCTCTAAAACAAAATGAGATATTAAAATAAGGGCATGCCAAATTGGGAACTTCAAAATTAAAACTAAAGAAGATCTTTATTATCTTATCCTTCAATTCACAACAACAGAAAAGAGACTAAAAATGAAATAGTTGTTGCTGAGAGAGGGAAGCAACCTGTAACATTAAAGCCACATGCATACGAAATAAAGATCCAAACAAAATTTTCCTGTTGATATATTAAAAAAGAACACGCATATAAATCTTTTTATTCTCAAAATAACAAAAATGGAATATCAAAAAAGAGAAACCAACTATTAGATTACTTACTCATTATTATTAAAACAACATTAACTCTAGCCACCTAATCAGAAGAACATAAATTATATGTGTTTGCCATTAACAATTGGAACCATGTAAGTTAAAGTAGTCACAAATTGCACATATAATTTATGCAAGGGCCACTACGCCCATTTGCCTTAATCTTTGCATTCTGCCACCATCTCACTTTTTAATTTGGGTCTCATGCCACCATGTCACTTATATTGGTCCTTATGTCACCATATTCTTTGCATATAGGCCCATTTCAGCAAATGGGACCACAACAAACACTTTGCCTTATAATTTAAAATATCCAAATTAAAAAACTACATACTAACAAATTTGTTTGACTAATTTCCTTAACTCCATGTTTTATGCCCATTATTTATAAGCCCACTATTTATACAACAATGCTCTACTTTAACTTACATGGTTCCCATTTAATATGCATATACGTCATATATATATATATATACATATATATATATATATATATATATATATATATATATATATATATATATATATATATATATATATATATAATGAATCAAATTTATAATTATATGAGGATATATTAATAATATATACAGGATTTTTTTTCTCATAATATACGTCATATATATATATATATACATATATATATATATATATATATATATATATATATATATATATATATATATATATATATATATATATATATATATATATATATATATTTGAATCAAATATAATTATATGAGGATATATTAATAATATATACAGGATTTTTTTTCTCATAATAATCTGTTGGCTGCCTTCAACTACATGATGACAGTTTAGCTATATTTGAGATCAGAAGGCTATATTTGGTGTCAAGCTTTAGAGGGTCAATAGATATCATTGAGAGTCAGGTTAACAGATTAACCATTATACTTGTTTTAGATGTTTATAACTACTAAAAATTTTAGTTTCTGATGCCTAAGTGAAACTAACTTTTTTTATGGAATGCAGTTGGCATCCCTTAAAAGCTTTCATCCATTTTTGACTAAGATACCTCATTTCACAAATTGACTTCACAATACAGCAGCAATTTTCTACACTGCAAAACATTCCTAGTGATCTCAATGTCATATTTACCATCTATAGGATATATGAAAAAACAATAAATGTAAAAGATGTTAATATGTTCATTAAAAATATTTATATCAAATATAATCATTAATTTTTGCAAGAAAAATTCTATATCACGTTATAAATAACAGGCATTAGAGGAGGTATTTACCATCTCCATAAGGTAAGCTATCCTGACGCTGCATTGATCCAGGAGGTTCCACTAAGGCCTTTAGATTCTCTAGAGCTCTAAAATGTAATCCCATCAGAAGGCTGTAATCAATTATGTGTTGAGATTCCAAGAACATGCAGTCTAGAGAAATTTTCCTGCACCAGAAAAACAAATTCTGGTCATAACTACAAGGTAAACTTACTAACCCTTTAGTCAATGAGAAGTTGAATGCAACTGTCATGATAAATATTTTAGTGCATATACACTCGCTATTAGTCACAGCTCAGTACTATCATATGCCAAGAGCCAAGTACTAGTATGAAAGTAAATCAATCATGACCCAAAGGTGTTCCACTATTTGAAATTTATATAGTTATATAAATTCCATTTAGTCATTATTCAATATGAATTGTAACTTTTACCATGCTATAACTTCTATGTTGAAAAGAAAAAGAGAAAGAAAATTCATTGAAACAAGTGGCATCTTTGATAATAGTTTCATAACAAATTTTATCACCGTACACTAGTTATATCTAATGCATCACCTCTAAGATGGTCACAGAGTGGTTTGCCAATCCCCCATTAACTTTACTTCTTCATTAATCATTTCAATTTTGAAAATATGAAGAGACATAGCACTCTCATGACTTCTGAAGTAATTCCCTTGGACTTCAACCAGACACTGTAAATCTATAGATGTTACAGTAACAGATACAACAAGGCATTTGATTCAAAACAGAGATAATCCAATATATCTCTGCATTTATACTCGTCGAAGGTGCCTGCTAAGAGAGATAAAGAGTAGGTGAGAGTGAGATGCTGAGACCACTAAATTACACTTCCAAGTCAGCATTATTGACCTAGTTAGCATATGACTCAAAGTCAATTAACATAATTGTCCAGACTATAATCTCAAAACCTTTACCATTTAAAGTTCAATAAGAAACCTTAAAGGAACTGCTAGAATCCTTTTCTTCCTTTCTTGAAGGCAATTATATAAGAAAAAAAAAAGAAAACATAACGTGAAGAACATAGTCAATTTCTATTTAGTATTCCCAACATTTTCACAAATTCGAGATGTGAAAAATAGAGCATAGCAAATCTGACAATATGTATTAACATATTAGAATAACCCCAACCAGCCAAGTCTACAACTCACTGTAGTTCAAACTTCAAAACTTCTCTAATTTTGTTGTGTTAAAGGTAAAACAAACACAGCAAAAACTACTTGAAACATATAGGATTGGAGTAAGCACTTCCATCTTCCACTTTGATTAATCCCCCGAATACACTAAAGTTCTTCACTAACAAACAAGTCTAGTAAAATCTTGTGAAAGAAATATTTAATTAGTTTAAACGGAAAAAAATCCATCAATACGGGAATTTAGCTTATTTCATGATAGAAGCGAAATATGACTGACTGACATAGTTATACTTCTACGCTATTCCCTCTTTGAACCTCAACCCCACCTTCCTTTAGCTATCTAAACTCTCTCCTTTTCTGCCTCCCTCTCTTTATTTGGAAGTGTAACTTATTGCAGATTCAAAACACTCATCAATTAATTCCTAAATTTGGATCAAACCTGTGTGGTAGGTGTCACTGCTGCTGAGATCTTGAGGCATTGAGACATTGAGGCGTGGATTACTGTTGTTAGTACATTGTTGTCTGTTGAATGAGAGGGCAAAGAAAAGAAAGAGATGGAAAGGGAGATGTTAGGGCAAAGAATGACAGAGTATGGTGAGATGTTAGGGTAGAGAAAAATAGGGGAGGGAAAAAGATGAGGGGAGTGAAATTTTGAGAAAAAAACGATGTGTCACTTTTTTTTAAAATATAAACTGCCACTAAACACTATTAAACCGCCATAAAATTTAACATTTTAATTTTTTAGTATAAACCGCACTAAATAATATTAAACCGCCACAAAATATTAAATTTTGTGGCAGTTAATAAAATCACAGTTTAAACCGCCGGTAATTATGGCAGTTTAAGAAACCGCCGTAAATAAACCGCCGCTATTTGTAAATTTTTTTGTAGTGCTAACTCCAACAATCTCTAAGGCATGATCATTCCCCATGAACATAGATCCTTCTAAGATAGATTCATAAGTACTAAACTAATCTTGTTGTGAAGTCAAGTGTCATGTTGCTCCTAAATTCATTAACCAAACATCAGTGAGCTGCTTTATGCCTTTAGAACTAATTGCTACTTCTCTATACGGGATTTCTCCATTATCAGAGGTACTAGCAACACATCCTTGAGAGGTTATTGCTTCAGGAGCTTTTTCTGCATTTTTCTTCTTGTGCCAACAATCTTTCTTCAAGTGCCCTTTCATGCCACAATGGTAGCATTTGAAGTTCTTCCTTCTTTCATGACTTTTATCTACTCTGATTTCGGCTCTCACTAGAGCCAAGGAAAGGTTGAAGAAAATTTATAATCTTCAAGCCTAATTACGCCCACACCATATTAGGGTTTGTGCCTCTTAACGGCTACTGCGTTTTGTCCTAGTGTCTCTTCAATTTTGGCGTAACTTTTCTATAAATAGATAATTAGGGCCCGTTTGGTGGTCAGGATAGGGGGGTAGGATAGGATAAGCTATCATATCCTACTTTAATTTATAGTTTGGTGAACCAATAGGATAGGATATGGTTATCCTGTCAGCTTATCCTATCCTACCCACTAGTTAAAATTTTATCTTAGGGGTGAGGCTGGGTTAGAAGCAAGTAGGATAGGATATCATTTTTCTTTTCTACTCCAACCCTCCATTATAAACAGAAACGTCACCTCCCCCTCTCCATACGTTTCTTCTTCAGTTCTTCGTCTTCTTCGTCTGTGTTCGTCACCTCCCTCTCCACACCTGTGTTCGCCACCTCCCTTTCCACACCCGTGCTCGTCTTCTTCGTCTCTTCACGTGGTCATTCTCCTTCATTTCCTTCTCAAATCACCAGGTAAACATTCTTTACTTCATTCTCCTTCGTCTCTTTCGTTTTTTTGGTATCAAAATTGGGGATTTTTTTGGGGTTAGGGTTCCTTTTTTTGGGTATCAAATTTGGGGATTTTTTTTGGGTTAAGGTTCTTTTTTGGGTATCAATTTGTTCATGTGCAGAATCTAACTTTTGAATTTCAATTTTTTGGTGTTACAATTAGAGGTAAAATATATTTTAGCCTTTATTTCATTTGCAGCCATTTTATGATACAAAAAGGGGATATGATATCTATAACCCAATCCTTAAATAAAATAAAATAAAATGAAATCTCTTATATTAGAACATAGAAATAGTACGAAGTGTGTCAAAGACCTTGGATTGCACTGCAATATCTGAAAATTGGGCTCAAAAGGTTAGGCGATTATCCTTATCCAAATATTTACTTTGTGGAATTATTGCATATATATATATATATATATATATATATATATATATATATATATAATAAAATGAAATTTCTTATATTAGAACATAGAAACAGTACGAAGTGTGTCAAAGACCTTGGATTGCACTGCAATATCTGAAAATTGGTCTCAAAAGGTTAGGCGATTATCCTTATCCAAATATTTACTTTGTGGAATTATTGTATATATATATATATATATATATATATATATATATATATATATATATATATATATATATATATATTCATATAAATTTTATGTAAATATACGTAAAATACATATGTATATATAAAAAAAATTATCTACTTTAAGTCGCGTTGACCCTAAATTTTCATCTTATAATAGTATTATAATTTTATATCGAAGAAATTTTCATGATTCAATTAAATTCCACGCGAGAAATTAGCATATTAAAAGATGAAACATACAGCTATTTCAATTATTACAAGTTTATTTTGGTAATATATACATATTTGCTTCCCTCATAATAATAATAGTAATCCTCTATGTTTGTTTTCTCTGTTTTGCATTTTTGGTATCATTTCTCTGTTATGTCTGTTCACATGCTTGGTTGTCCTTCTTCAATACATTTGTTTGGCCTTTAAAAAAAAATCCACAACCATCTATTTGCTGTTTACTTTTGGATTTAGGCGTTAGTTTTTGTATTTGCTGGGATATTTATTCATATATACAAGGTTTGTGCAAATGGGTAGTGTGTGAAATGAAGCTTTTGTATTTACTGGTTTTAGGCATGAGTGTTAGCTACTATCTTGTTTGGTTTTGGGCATGTATTTACAATTTTTTCCTGAGTTTAGATATTTCTTTATGCAGATCTATTCCCAAGAAATTCATGTTGCATCCTTATATGGATATGGAATATTTTCAATGTATTTTATAGGTAAAAGTATGGATTCAGCACAATAGCTTCAATTTATGTCATATCTAATTTTGGAGGAAATTTTTTTAGAGATGGTTGGGGGGCCGATGAGGTAGATCGTGTTACATTTGTTAAGTCGTTAATATAGTGATTTTTATAGATGACTTAGTTTATCTATTAGTTACATTTGATAAACTTTGTTTATATTGTTTAACTTTCTAGATTGTTTGGTGAAACTTATCTATGATAATGACATGAGACATTTATTTATGTTGATTACTATTTCTAATGAATGAAGTTTTATGTTCAAAAATATTTCCAAGACTTAGAGCTCAAAGTGTTGCATTGAATCTTTGAGTTGGAGGAAATGAAATATTTTGCAGGTCTAACAAAAGTGCTTATACTTTAGTCTATTGTTATGTTATGTTGCTGCAATTGGAGGTAGTAAGTTTTTGAGGGGTTTTTTTTTTACAAAAGAAAACTTAAGCAATTTCATTAATAATGGAGAACACAATACGATAGTAATGTATTAGGGTGCATTTTGAATAATGGTTAATTTTTAATTGTAATTTAATCACCCCGTTTGTTCAAAATGTTAAAAAGAAAAATTATAAGTTTTTTTATATAATTTTTTATAATTTAAATGTACAAAATGTAAAAAAAAAAAAGTTAATTTTTTTTTAAAAAAATATATAATTTTGATATAAGGATAAATTTGTCATTTGTATTAATTTATATCATATCCTGACAATATGTAGTTCACATCAAACACAAGACACGATAACATAATGTTATCTTGTTAGTTATCTGGTGGACATCAAATATCAGATAGGATAATAACTTATCCTGCTCATATCCTATCCTACTCCTATCCTGCTCTGTTATCCTATCCGTTTTTATCCTATCCTGACCACAAAACGGGCCCTTAACGTGTTCAGTTATACGTTCAGCGCTCAAGCATTGGGTCTACAATGCTTAAGCGCTAGCCCAATATGAAAGAACAGGCTGTATACACTTTGCGAGCTCAAGCGCTCCACTCCCAGCGCTTAGGTGCTGGGACACTAAAGAGAATTCTTCTGCGCGTGTTGCGCGCTTAAGCGGTGGACACCCAACGCTCAAGTGCTGGGCTCCTGAATGGGTTTTCTTCTTTTTACTTACTTTCTCATTCAACTCATCTTCTCCATGTGCAATTACCTAACAAAAACAAATAAAAACATGTAATAAGAACATAATTAAAATACTAAAAATATAATAAAACTTAAGAACAAAGCTCAATTAAAAATATTAAAAGAGAATGAAAACTCATAATTTGAACTACAAAAATATGAATTTTTGCAGGTTCATCAAGCCACGTTTCATTGATCTTCCTCTAGTCATCAACAAAGTCTCTACTTGCTTTGAGCTTTCTAATCCGTCTTCCTTGTTCTTCCGCTTCGATTCTTCTTCAAGAATAGCAGTAACAACATCATCAAATTGAAGATTATCAACAATATTATTATTTGTTATGTTGATGATGAGTTGATCATAAGAATCAGGTAGACTTTGGAGTAGAAGCTCTGCACGTTCATTTTCCACCATGTTGTAATATGATGCGATAAGCTGGGAAAATAACGTGTTTAGATTGTTGATGTGATCTGTTACCGTTGTGGATTCACTCATTCGAAGAGTATAAAGTCTTATCTTTAATAATATCCTGTTGTGAAGTGATTTGGCCTCATACAATTTAGTGAGTGCATCCCAAATCTCCTTCTCTGTCTTCTTTTCTGCAACACTTGACAAGACTAAATATGTCATTGCTAGATGCAGGTTGTCGACAACATTATCATTAATCTCCTTCCACTTATCATCAGTTACCCTTGTGGATCTGTCTTCAATTGCTGCTTTGCAATTGTCTTTCCTTAAGATTGCTTTTATCTTCAGTTTCCATAGGGAAAAATTACTCACATTGAACTTCTCAATCTCAAATTTTGCTGCCATAGTATTGACAACGATATGTTTTTCAATTAGACCGGCTTACTCTATTTTATCGTGAATAGTATCATATATATGAACAATATTATATATATATATATATATATATATATATATATATATATATATATATATATATATATATCATATCAAGACAAACCTCATATATGTTAACAATACTGTAGAAGTATACAACCATACGTGTAAGTAGTAATTATGAATAGTACTTGTGGCATGAATAGTACCAACAATCAATGACTCTAATACTACTGTTAGGTATTAGAGTTATTGAAATAGTATTACACAGCTAAAATAGAGATGAGAAAATAAGAAATGATACACAATATTTAACGTAAAAATCCCTTAATGATGAGGGAAAAGTCATGGACAAGACTAGAAGATTTTTACTATGTAAAAGAAAATTACTTCTCTCTAAATACAAGAAAAGAATAATAACACTCTCTTTTGAGATAAAAAAATATACATTTCTCTAAAATAGGAATAAATTCTAAAAGATAAGAAGGAAAAACTCTTAAGAAAAACAATGATTTTTCTCTCTAGAATGGGATGTAAAAACTGATGGAGGAGTCATCTATTTAAAAAAGAGAACATCCTCCTCTATATATGTTATTTCACCAAGCGAAATAGGAGAAAATTTCTCCAACTACTTGCTACTCAACCATACAGTTTATTGCTTCTAATTTGCACCGAAAACATTTCACAACCTCAACCAATTTCATTTACTTTCCCTGGTTAGCAGTAAAATCTGCTGCCTTGTTTGACTTTTCAAAGGCCACAAAAGTGGCTTTAGCTCGATCACTGTTCTCACATCATTCATTCATTTGGTAAATGTGTCATGTGTATGCTTTTGTTCGGATTTAGATACTTTTATGTATACTTTTCACGTACTTCATTGGCTCTATATGTCGTGTTCATGTGAAGAAAGAAAAAGACAAATGTAATTATAATATGATCCACTATTATTTATGTAGAGACCATTAATTTTTTTTTTTTTGTGTTATTTTCTCTTTTTACTTGATATAATCATGTGAAAAGTTCATATAATTAAGAGGATCAAACATGTATGACAGGGTATAACATGATCCCTCTAGCTCACATAACCTAATCAGTGTATAACATGTTCCTTCCAATTTATCATAAAGTCTGAAATATTTTAACTACTCATTTCTCCTTATATCAGAAATATATGAGATTGGGTTACATGCATCTACCGTTTCTCATTCAATAAATGCAAACTGCAACAGACAAAGACAAAAGATGTATAGGATTGTATTATTTAAATGTTGATATTGAATAGGATAGGGAGAATCTGTGCTGAGGCGTAGGGTACTGATTTTGTAACCATTATTTTATGTTTTAAACTAAAGGAAAAATGAATGTTGCACATCAATTTTTGTACCCCTTTGTGTTATATTTTACTTGTTTAGGAAAAAAAAAGAGAGAATGTATTTATTGGGAAGTGTATTTCTCTTATATTATTACTCATAATGAAAATGATGTAAAAAAGAGTATAACAAAAATGGTTTAGAAATATCATTCTTGTAAACGAAAATCTAAGTGAGTTTCCTTTCTTTAATTCTCAATACTATTGTTGAAACTAAAATCATGAATGCATCAGTCTTACTCATATTGTGCTACATATAGGTTTTATGGCAGTATCTAATATGCACCTTACTATGAAAGGTGCATGATGCACCTTACATGAAAGTCATAAGTTTATGTTTAAAATATACGAAAGGTTAAATTTGATCACTTGCAACTTGTAGAACTTATTACATACATCATTTTCCTCTTTGTTTCCTCAACCACACCAACTACACTGGAAAAAATCATGTCGGAAGCATCGTCTCAGGAACCCATGCCATCGCAAGCCATTCCTCGCCGCTACTACGCCATAGTCTCACACCTCAACCAGCAGTGACGGATCCAAAATTTTTTGTTAGTAGTGGCAAATCCTTCCATTCTATTAGATGAATAACTTTTATTTAAAAATTGTGATATTTGTTGTGTTTTTTTTTATATGTAATATTAATGTGACTATTTTTTTTAGTGTGTATTAGCATTAGTTTATTTAAGAGGAATTTACATGCAAATTATCTAAGATTAGTTAATGGTTATGCATATAAATATGACTCTACGCAATAAAATTAAAATTTATCTAATTAACTTTGTAATTAGGCCAAGACGCGCACCATCCATGCTCCTCGCTACTGCCACACCGCCCATCGTTGTCCAAGCCCTTTCCTAATCCAAACTCACCCAAGCAAAACCTAAGATTTTAGAAAGATTGAAACTCATCTACTAAAAATTACAAAACACATAACACCAAAGAAAAAGAAGCACGTTTTTTATGCAGGACAAGGGGCGCTGGTGCGATTCACTAAAAAGTACAATAGCGGACAGCTCAGGAGAAGACGTTTGACAGATCCGGCAACCAAGGTTGCAATGATTTATGGTGGTGTGGTTCCTTTTGGGTTGTTTTGGTCTGCGTGGGTGCACAAGGGAGGTAGAGCAGGAGCTGGGTGGCGAAGGCGGAGGCGCGTTGCTTTAGAGGATGAGAAGTTGATTGCAGCTTTGTTTGTTAGTGGCTGGGTTCGACCAAAGGAGGAGGTGGTGCGTCTGGGTTGATGATGTCATTTGGATGGGGCTGATTTGGATGGTCGTGTATGTTGTAGGTTTGGGAGATGGATGGGTTGATGGTGGTGTACGCTGGCAGAGAATGACAAAGTGGGAGGAGAAGAGCAGTGATAGACTCAAAAATTTTAAGTAGTAGGGACAAAAGTAACACAAGCATAAAAAATTTTCAATGTTTTCGTTTATACATAATTAAAATAAAGGTTTCAATAATAAAAGATTGATTTACAATTGTTTCATTCACATTATCATATTATGGAATGATGAATGATCTTTTCATTATCAATATTATCGAATATTTCTCTCTCTATGGACGTATAAGCAATCTTGATGATTAATTAAATTGGATGCAACTTAAAAAATAATGTTAGATAAGTTTTAATTTCTTTGATTGTAAATTTACTTAATTATTTATCATATGAGGGCAAAATTAAAAATATAAAAGAGATATAAATGATAAATGACTATTATGGGTAATAGAAATTTTCAAAAGTGAGTGAGGACATGTGTCCTTATTGCATTACATGTAAGTCCATTCCTGGATGGGAGCCTTGCTGGCGGTGAAATTCGCGGTAGAGAACAACAATGGATGCTCTAGTGACTAGATGAAGAAGCAAGGCAACCTGTAATTAGAGGTGTTTTTTAAGGTACATGATGCACCATAAGTCAATAAGGTGCATATTACCATCTACCTAAGTTTATAAGTTATATGAAACATATTGATGCAGACATTTGAAAATACTGATAATGTCAAATATTAACGAAGCCTTTGGTGTGGTCACATAATTTGGGTGCATTATTAATGGAGCACAAAATCAGGTATAAATGTAGTCTTGCCTATCCAAAAATGCATCTTTCTCCTACTCTGCCTGTTATTTCTGCACCTTCCTTTCTTTCTTTCTTTTACTCACTCTTCTATCTCTCTTTCCCGTTATTGGCTTTAACTTCCTTTCCTTTTCCATGAACTTGGACCTCACAACTTTTATAATTCCTTTTACAGATTGCATCGCGTCCTTGGTTTCGAAAGATTTCACTATACTAGGGAGGAGATTGGAAGTTTAACGAATCTTTGGTTTCAACAAGAAGCGGTGAGAATGATACCCAAACATGATGCAAGTTCTTCTATGCATCCTAATTTGTTTTTCTCTGTGTATGGTCAGACTTAGTTTTGGATTTCCTGTGATTTCAAAGTTTTTATCACAGTTTTCGTTTCTGTCTTGGCTGCAACGTGATTACAAGTGTGTGCTATACGTGTGTTTTATCATTTGTATTGCTTTATATATTTTGATTTGAGATTATAATTGCTGCTATAAGTTTAAGGAATGCCGTTGCTGTGCATTGCTATATGTTTTCCTTGTTTTGTGAAAATCGTTTGAGAAGTTTGGGATGAAAGAAAAAAATGAGTTAGATGCTGCTTTAACCTTCCTCTCACTATGAATGTTTGTTTTGAATAGTATCACTTTCGCTCATTCGGTAAAAGATGCAGAAAAAGAAGAATAGCTGAGGACCAAAATTCTTTTATTGAAATTTTGCCTTGCGTATGAGATTATTACTTCTGTTTGAATTAAAGGATTTTTAACTTTTGTTGTTTTAGCAAAAGGTCAATAACAAGTCGTGCTTGACCCTCACGAATTATATATTTTTTAAAAAATAATAAACTGTTAAGTCTTGGTTATTTATCATGACTTATGTGATATATATATATATATATATATATATATATATATATATATATATATATATATATATATATATATATATTTAAAGATTTTATATGTTTAAAATATAAAATTCAAAAAATAAATTATACGAAGATTCATGACAAACAAGCACACTATGGATTAAAAATAAATTATTTAATTTATTGAAAATTAATATTTTATTTTGTACTTATTATTTTCTTAGTTATTAAATTTTTCCAATGTTTTAAAAGCAAAAATTTATTGAAGATAAAAAATAAAATAAAATGAGAAAATGGAAATTTAAGAAGTCATTTAATTTTTTAAGACGAAAGGAAGAAAGAAAGTCATGCCTGAATAAGATAACTCCTTCATACAATATGATTTTTTTAATTTTTTTTTTATTTTTTAATTTTTTAGTATCTTCATAAGTGATAGATTAATTTTTTAAATATTATTAAATGTTTAAGCAAATAAATCTTTTAAAATATTATTATTTTTATATATATAAATCTTAAAATCAAATTAAAAATCACATATTTAAAAGATCGATCTACACTTTTCTAACTAACATCAACACACCTTAAATCTAATTTTTATTTTAAAAGTATAAAAATGAATATCATATAAGTCCTTGGTATTTATGACTTATCTATTTTTTTATTTTTCATGATTTTTAACCGTGACTTATCATAATCATAAATTATTATTTTTTATGTTCATTTAACATTAAAGTAATAAATAATTTTTATCTTACATTGAATTGATAAATAAGAAATCTTTCCACATCTGCATATTAAAAATGTAAAAATCTTTAAGAAAAAGAGGAAAATTTCTTTTGTAAAAATAATTTCTCATAAAAATGACCTCGAAGCTTTTGAAATGTTTCACCCAAAAAAAAAAAAATTGTGCTGTATTGTAGTGGGCTCGCTTTTGAAATATGCTGTAGTGAAGTGGGGTTGTTTTTGTCTTTTAATGGTAATAAGGGTCCCAAGCCTATAAACTATAAAGTTAAAGCTTTTGAAATGTATCGTATTTATTATTATTTGTTATTTTTTAAAAAAATATTTTATCTTTTTGTTCAACTTTTCTATTAATTTTTTTAATTATTATATAAAAAAATATTAAATATTTTTTATATTTTTAAGACATTAAATATATTTTTTTATTTAATATTTTTTTATTTAATATTAAAAAAATTATTATAAAAAATTTGTAAAAAAATATAATATTATTCTAAAAAAAAGTGTTGTATTATAGTGAGGTCGCTTTTTGTCTTTTAATGGTAATAATAACTAATAATGTTCCCATGCCTATAAAGTTAAAGCTTTTGAAATGTGTTGTATTGTATTGTTATTAAAAAAATGTTGTATTATAGTGGGTTCACTTTTGAAATTTTGTCTTGTTTTGTAAATTGTGTTTAGTGAGAAACTTTAAGATAGGTATTGTCTACTAAATTTTGTTTTTCATATTTTATTTAATGATTTATATGTATAAATATTTTTTTTAGAGATTATTGCATTTTTAACATTAATTTATAATTTTATATATATTTAATATTAAATAAAGTGTCTATAATAAATACTATTTAACCAAGAATTATTTGTGTTTAGTTGACGTAAAATTCTTGTTTAGATATAATATATTAAATATTTGATAGTAGTTGATCATAGTAAAAGCAAATTTTTCTATAATGTTAGAAGGTTAAATCTTGAAATTATTATTTTAAAAAAACTTTATTTAATTATCACTCTCAGTCTAAAATTGTACTATCACACAAAAAGACATTCAATAATTTGGTACATGTTTAATAAATATGATAGTTTTGACTATTGATATTTTGATAACTGGATTTTATGAAATGTTTTTTTGTACTAAAAATGCATATTTCTATTTTATCAAAGCACAAATTTAATATACACCAATATTTGTTACACTTTGTTATCTAGATTGGCTACTTATATTGTCAACTATTGTGGTTAAAGTAGTAAGTAAGTTTAAGTTAAGTGTTTGAAGGGTTTATGTAATATTAGAGATTAAAGCGTGAAAATTTAGATTGACTAGTCTTAAATTATTATTATTTTTCTAGATTTTTGCTTTATTTTACTAGAAAAACAAATCACATAGGTATGCTTGTGGATTAGAAATGAATTATATATGCATATGTATGCTTAATTTAATGAATTACTATAAGAAAATAATATAAAATAGTTTAACAATTTTTTTAAAAGACTTTAGTGCTCAAATGTCAAAATAAAAATCTGGAAGGTCTTGATTGTTACATAATATAAGATCTAATGGCATAAATTTATATTATATGGCTCATTTTTATTATATATTTAGTGTGACACATAATAAGAAAAAGTAATCAGGTCTACAAATTTTTATCTAATCATTATTAGTGATAGAAGTTTTTAAAATTTATATTTAACTTTTTAAATAATTTCATTACTTCTTTAATACTTATATTTTTCATTGATTCAATTACTTTATTTTGGTTGTAGGATGATTCTAGGGGCAAAGGAAGACTTAAAGCCAATGTAATGTTTGAGGAGTAAAGGGGGAAAGAATAAGAAAGAAAGAGAAAACCTACCAAACCCTTATATAGTGGACAATGGGTGAGAATACAGGTATCCTTATGGAAGAAAGGCTTGAAAATCTGGAAAAGGCAAAGCAAAGATTTGAAGGGTACGATCAAATTTCAAGGCCCAAGATCCAAAGGGTTCCAACTGTTCTATGACAAAATGCTGAGTTTGCTATGTACTGTACGCCCAAGATGATATAATTCGGTCCCATTCATCACGGGAATGAAAATCTGAAGCAAGGAGAGCATTACAAGCTTATATGGACTTCAATATATGTTGAGGAATACAGTAAACAAACCGATCATCAAGATACCAACCAAGCAGCAAAACTTTTTTATAAAAGGATTGGAGATAATCTTGAGGAGTTAAAGAAACTGAACCATGATCTCAAAGCAATACTGAAGGGTAAATTGTACACAGAATCTGTATTTAATTACAATTTAAACAACGGTACCAAAGTAAACTAAGATACTTTAAAATTTTCACAATATAATAATTACTCCAAAGTTCATATCAGATATTCACTTCCAATCATCTATCAAGATTTAGATAACCACTTAGCAGTCTCCTTCTCAGTAATGTGTCCAAAAAGGAAAATGCTGCTGATTTGCTAGAAGCTCTTCACTGTTACAAGATCTTCCACAATGGCAACTTTTTTTTTTTTTTGGTATATTTTGCCAGACCAGCATGGGTCTGTATGATTTAATCTAATTTCAGATAACTGAAAAGTGTAATTTCATTTCCTTGTCATTTGGTCTTCTTGTCTGATTGCCCTTCAAAGCAACAAAGGAAAGAAGTTTATCCATATATCCATTACCTTGGTAAAATCTGAGAGACTGTTACGTCAGTAATGGAAAGATTCTTGGAACTTTTTGATGTAGATCTCTCCTCTGGGTTCATTCTTCCAACTGAAAATGCAGGGCGATTGGGTTTTGGAAGGGCCATTGTGTCACTTACCAGCATGCCAACAACAGTTGACATGGTTGGTCTATCTGCTGCTTCTTCTTGAACACACAACAGACCAATGTGTATGCACTTCACAACTTCATTGGCTATGCAGGATTTTTCCAGTACTGGATCCATCAATTCCAAACATTTTCCTTCACACCATATTTTCCACGTCTGCATGTAATTGTGAATATTGTTAAGTTGTAGTTAACACTGTTGTATCTCAGTTGGAAACTTAATTTCTTGATCATATAAGAGTTAAAACTCACATATAGGAGAAGGCCTTGACCATGGTCTGATAGATAGAATCCACTATTCTTTTTCCCACAAATGATTTCTAGAACAAGAACTCCAAAGTTGAAAACATCAGATTTCACTGAAAATAATCCTTCCATAGCATACTCTGGAGCCATGTATCCACTATTGGAAATCAATAGAAACTTTGTTATTTCTCTTACATCAAAGAATATATAACGAGGAATTTCATTTTTCAACTAATCAAGTGCTTAAATCTGTATTCATAAATCCTATTGGTTAGAAATGGTTGGTATAAGTAGAACTCACAAAGTACCCGTTACTTGTCTTGTATTTTCCTGGTTCTGCCCTCTCTCAAATGTCCTTCCAATCCAAAATCTGATATTTTGGGATTCATCTCTTGGTCTAGTAGGATATTGTTAGTTTTGAGATCTCTATGGATTACTTTGAGTTGAGAGTCCTCATGAAGGTATAAAAGGCCTCTTGCTATTCCATTAATAATGCCTAGTCTTATTTTCCAATCGAGTTGCTTTCTTTTTTCATCATCTGGCAACGTAAAGACATAGAACAGATCTTATGAAAAATGCAGTATGTGAAGCAGACAACTTAAGGAAACTAGCTAATACCAAATAGTAAGTATTGGCCTTAGCATGAATATCAGAAGAATTATTTATTCACTCACTTTTCTAGATATAGCCTTTTTCCCTTAAAAGATATCTTATAACTGATTATTGATTTCAAAAGATAACTTGAATTTAGTTTCACAATATGAATAGAAAAAGAAAACGTGCCATAACTTTCTTGGGAATTATGATCATGAGTTGTTGGTCTTATCCTTATAAACATGAGATATCAATATCATACAGTACAACTGGTGTTACCACCTAACAAGTAATAATATACAATAAAGTGCTACCTGACTCCCTACTACTTTAAAGACCACAACAACACTACCTAACTTGTCTCCACAGACAGACCCCTCTTATACATACTAATTTAGCATTCAAATTGTTAAACCAAAAAGGGCAGTAAATACTAAAATGTTGCCATGAATTATATTCAGGGAAGCTATCTGAAAACATACCAAACAAGTGAAAGTCGAGACTTTTATTCGACACATACTCATATACAAGTAGCTTTTCATTTTCCTCCAAGCAGCATGCCCAAAGCCTTACAAGGTTTCGATGTTGCAATTTAGCTATTAACATTACTTCATTCTTGAACTCCTCTGAGCCTTGACCAGAAGCTTTTGAGAGCATTTTGACAGCAATTTCTCTTCCATCTGGTAAAATTCCCTAATAAAAGATTTGTTGAAAGAGAGAAAAGAGAGAAACATATGAAGAAACTGTGTGTCTGAATTACACAACGGATGTTAAATTATATAGATTAATTGTAATAAATACAAATATTACAAAAGATCCTAATTACCGTAATTACATGTTTTAGTTATGATTTAGTTAGCCTATACAACAAATCTAGACATAGTTTTCAACACTCTCCCTTAAGCTGAAGCATATAGGTCATATACACAAAGCTTGTTACAAATATAACTTATCCGAGAACTTCTCAAAGACTTGGTGAAAATATCTGCCAGTTGATCATTTGAATTGACGAAGTTAGTGTTGATGTCTCCAGATGTGATCTTCTCTCTAATAAAATGACAATTTATATCTATGTGTTTGGTCCTATCCTGAAACACTGGATTAGAGGAGATTTGCATTGTAGCTTGGTTATCATAAATGAGCGTCACGTGCATAATATCCCCAAATTGGAGCTCTTTAAGCAATTGTTTTAACCAAATGAGTTCACAAGTGGCTAAAGCCATTGCTTGATATTCTGCTTCGATACTTGATCTTGCGACCACATTTTGTTTCTTACTCTTCCATGATATCAGATTACCTCTGATGAATACACAATACCCATAAGTGGATCTTCTATCTGTATGAGAGTCTGCCCTGTCAGCATCTGAATCTGAGAATGACCTTTATCTTCATAGATGTGACCTTTTCTTAGAACTCTTTTAATATACTTCAAGATACGAATGGCTGCATCACAATGTCCTTCATAAGGTGAGTTTAGAAACTGACTTACCATACTCACTGCAAAAAAGATATATGGACGGGTAATAATGAGGTAGTTTAATTTTTTTACCAATCTTTTATATCATCCTGGGTTTGAAAGTGGCTCCCCTTGATCTGGTAGAAGCCTGACATTAGGATCCATAGTAATGTCAATAGGTTTTGCATTCAATAAACCTGTTTCCTCAAGGATGTCCATAGTATACTTCCTTTGTAAGATAACTATACCATCCTTGGATTATACCACTTCGATTCCCAAGAAATAACTAAGTTTGCTAAGATTTTTGGTTTGAAAGTGATGAAAAATGTGTTGTTTTATATGAGTTATGCCTTGGTGATCACTGCTAGTGATAACAATGTCGTCCACTTACACAACCAAATAGATGCAACCTTGGGCTGTATGGCGATAGAAGACAGAGTGGTCAGCCTCACTCTAAATCATACCAAATTGCTAAACTACAGTACTGAATCAACCAAACCAAGCCCAAGGATGTTTGAAACCATACAAGGACTTGTAAAGACGTCAAACGAGGCCATAAGACTCCCCCTGAGCAACAAATTCTGGTGGTTGCTCCATATAAACTTCTTCTAGATCACATTAGAGAAAAGCATTCTTGATATCCAATTGATGAAAGGGCCAATGACAAATAGTGGCCATAGATAGAAAGAGTCGAGCAGAAGTCATCGTCGCCACCGGTGAGAAATTGTCTCTATAATCCAAGCTAAAAATCTGTGTATACCTTTTTACCACCAGATGCACCTTAAGGCGATCAAGCTTGCCCTCTGGGCCAACCTTGACCGTATAGATCGACCGACAACCTACAACAAACTTTCCTGGAGGAAGAGGAACAAGTTCCCAAGTACCACTATTCTGAAAGGCACACATTTCCTCAATCATAGCTTGTCTCCACCCAGGATAGGATAAGGTGTCACATGGAGATTTAGGAATAAACACAGAAGACAAGGAAGAAAGACATGCAAAATATGAAGAGGACATGCGATGATAACTCAAAGTAACATAGTGAGAAAAAGGTTTACAAGTAGATCGTATACCTTTTTAGAGAGTAATGAGAAGTTCAGGCTCAGGAGGCAATGCTAGAGCCGATAAAGGAGTTGGTGTGGGAAGAGAGTCCATAGTGACCTCTGCAACTTCTGGTGGAGGTAGTGGTAGTGGAGGCAGTTGGGGCCGACAATGATAGACTTGAAAAGGGCATATGATCGGTGAGGGTCCTCCAAGAGGAGATGGATGAGGGTATCATAGTCAGCTGAGACAAGAAGAAGAGGAATAGGGAAGACCTCAGTAATGGGTTTAGGAGTCAAACTAGAAGAGTCAAAGAAGGGAACTGAATCGAAGAATGTGACATTGACAAAGACCAAGTAACGGTGGAGAGTAGGTGAAAAATAATGATAACCTTTTTGAGACCTATTATAACCAAGAAAAACACAGTTGATAAAGCGAGCAGAAAGTTTGTCAAGATTATGAGTAAGATTATGGACAAAACATGTTGAGCCGAAAACACGAGGCAGAAGAGAATAGAGGGATTGATAAGGAAACAACACAGAGTATGGTACCTGGTTATCAAGCACAGAAGAGGACATGTGGTTAATCAAGTAGTAAGTAGTAAGTAGTAAGAACTGCATCGCCCCAAAAACAAAAAAGGTACATGACTATGAAATAAGATTGTTCGAGTTGTTTCAATTAAGTGTCTATTTTTGCACTCAGCAACCTCATTTTGTTGAGGGGTATAGGCACAAGATGTTTGATGAAGAATGCCATTAGATGCCATAAAATGTTGAAAAAGCTGAGGTAAAAATTCACGGGCATTGTCACTATGCAAAGTACGAATTGGAATACCAAATTAAGTTTTTATTTCATTAGAAAATTTCTAAAAAATAGAAAACAACTCAGACTTGTTATGCATTAAAAATAACTAACTACACCGAGAGTAGTCATTAGTGAAAGTAACAAAATATTTAGAACCCAAAGTAAACTCGATATGACTAGGACCCCAAACATTAGAATGAACTAAAGTAAAAGGAGACGTGGCTCGACAATAGACTCTATCGAGAAATGAACTATAAGTGTGTTTCCAAAGTTGACATGACTCACAAGGAAAACTAGATAGCTTAGATAAGCTTGGGACCATTTTCTGTAGAAGCCCACTGTCATTTAATTTTCGGGACACAAAAGCTCATTCCAATGTCTTTTAAATTATGGGCCAAGCCCATTACCTTTTACAATTCCAGGTCACAAGGTCGCCCAACTTTATTTCTAAAAAAAATAGAAAAAGAAAAAGAAAAAAAAACAAAAAAGGAAAAAAAGACCTTTTTTTAGTCAATAAATGTCAATTGAGCTGCGACAGCTTATTGACAATACGGTGACGTCTCTGGCTTTACGCTGAGTTTCACCCTGGAAAGATTAACGATGCTGCAATAGCTCATAAATCCGCATTTGAGCTCACTGGTTTCTAATCAACATATTTGTTTTATCCATTCACATCATCACATGCATTACCGGACAAAATTTAAGTTCACATCTTTACTCGTTTCTTACTACGATAACATGAAAAACTATAGTTAATCATAACATCTAGTAAGAAACAAGTAAAGAGGGGCAACTGTGAACACCTAATTTTGTCCGGATCTTTTTTTTAAAATTTTTCTTTATTATAAAAAAAATATATAAAATAAATAAATAAAAAAAATACAAATTAACAAAAAAATTAATTTAATTAATAACATGATAAGCGTTTCCTTTTCTCTTGGCGTATTCCTCTTTTAGTCCAAATTTTGTTTAACCCATTTTCTTTTTGTTTGATCCAAAATTTTATTTAACCTTTTTTTTATTTTTTTTCTTTTTTTTATTATTTTGTTTTGTTTTATTTTAGCCCAATAGGTTTTGTGACTAAAAAATTAAAAAAAAATAAAAAAAAATAAAAAAAATAAAAAATAAATACAACAACAACAAAAAATAAATAAGTAAAAATAAATAAATAAAAATGAATGGGAAGGCTGCAATCCGTTGCAACCCTTCAACCCTCTCCCCTTTGCTTTTCTTCCAGTTTGGAGTATGGTTTCGGTTGCTTTCCTGGTCCTCTTTGTCTTTTTTTCCATTTTCTCACTAAGCAGCTGCACAACCCAACCACCCTTACACCCACTCACTCATGTACACTCATTGCCACAGCAGAGACAATGCTGTGTGCTCCCCACCTTCACCACCGCAACTGCAATTCAATTGCTCCATCGCAGAAACCATACAGTCTTGGTCCCCATAAGTTTTGTCTGCATTCACACAGACTTTGACTATATAAGAAAGGATGCAAGAGTTTGAAATGGTGGGTTTTTCTTCAGAATTTTTGTTGAAAGAAACAGATAAAACAAAGCAAGATAAGAAACAAAGAAGGCAGAGAGAGTGAGGTAGAGAAGAAGAGAGGGAGAATTTCTTCAGTGGAAGGTAAAAAGTTTTTTTATTTCTCATCGTCTGAGTTTAAAAATTCTGGACTTCCCCAAACAATGGTCACCACCACTACACAGAACCATAGTCCCCCCACCATGCCAGCCGCCCAAGACTACCTTGGACTCCCAGCCGTTCACCACGAAGCCCACCACGTCTGAGCCAGCCACACACCACAACCACCACAACAACCACCGTCTTCTCCTCCTCATAGTCCCACCGTCACCGTCTCCTCCCCCTCACAACCGCAAACCGTCACCACCCAAAGAACCCCACCGTAGATCCGTGACCCTCCACCGAACCCGAACCGCCGCCGCGAGCCCCGGCCATGGTCACCCTCCTCCCTTCCTCTTTCACCCGAAAAACCGATTCACCGTCCAAAAAAAAGAAACTCCTCCCGCCACCGCGAAACCACCGTCGACCACCTTGGCTCCCCCTCAAATGCACCAGATCCCGTCCCCTCATCACCACCGTCCATCACTAGACCCACCACGAGCCGATCCGAAAACCACCAGATCTTGCCGTCCTCACCACCCAATCACGCCCAACCGCTGCTCCTTGAGCGAGCCACCGCGCGATCCACCGCCGTCCAAACACCCCACCGTCGTTCGTGGCTTGAGCCCCCCGTGCCTCCATCTTCCTCCTTTGTTCTTTCTTTCTTTTTTTTCGTTTTACTCCCAATATTCTCAAAACAACCCTTTCCCCCCTCTTTTCTTTTCTTGGTCAACGTTTCACAAATGCCAGATTTTGTTTTGTTTTTTTTTTTTATTTATTATTTATTTATTTTTCTCTTGTATGGGTAACATTTTGTTTGGGCTGTTGGCTTTCATTGGGCCAATAGTTTTCATTTGTTTTTTGGGGAGATTATTCTGATGGGTTTAAATCAGTCTTTGGGTTGGGGTATGGAAGTTTGTTTAGTGGTTTTAATTTCCTGTTTTGTTTGAATTTGGGCAAGTGGTATTTTAGTTGGGCTATAACTAATAAATTAGTGGGTGGGGTTTTTTTTTGTCAAGAAATTGTGAGTTTTCTTAAAGTTGGTGTTATTACATTTAAGACCAATTTCTTTTTTAGTAAACGATAAAAAAAATTAGTTAGAAATTTGTTTTTTTAGAGTCATATAATTTGGACCAAGATTAGAGTAAAAAAAATTTTGTTTTGCTTTCTTTGTTCGCTTTTTGAATTGACATGTTTATTATCTTATTGATATTTGTTTTAAACAGTGGCCTCGTTTTTTTTAATAAAAGGTTTTCTTTTTATAAAACGGGATTAACTGAGTTGTGACAGCTTGTTAATCTTGTAACTTTTAGAATCATCTGAGTTGTGACAGCTTGACGATTCATTTTTAAAAAAAAAAAATCAAATGTTTGAGTCTGGTTAACAAAAAATAAAATTGGATTAGCTGAGTTGCGACAGCTTGTTAATCCCGTAACTTTTAGAATTGTCTGAGTTGCGACAGCTTGACAATTCTTTCTTTTCTAAAAAAAAATCAAATAAATTTTCAATAACAAAAATATTTTCAAAATTAAAAAAAAACAACCCACAATCGTTTTCTAAAGAACGACGTGACTTTGAATTCCTCATTGCACCTGAGGATACGTAGGAGCAGAATTTCAATTCTGTCAAGCCAAAAATTAAATTTTTATAATTTGTTTGTTTAGTTTTTATTTTTTTTTTTTTTTTAATAAAATGGGTAAAATAAATATTTTTAAAAGTTATAAAAATTTGCACAACTGATTTAAGATAACCGTCTTAGGACGGATGTATTAGAGGCGTTGTGGGGTTAAATCTCCACCCTTCCCTGTGCATAATTAGACTCCCGAGCCTAAGCTTTTGAACGTAGACCATCTCTTCTGGTTTTCCAATTTTTCCCAATAAAAATAAAATTGGTGGCGACTCCCCTTAAATTTTGTTAATTTAAGTCGTTATCCCGCCGCGATCACGGTCGCGACACTAATTTTATTTGAATTAAGAAAAAAATAGAAAACCTTTCTTAGAAAATAGTCTTTGAAAACCAGATCAAATTCGGTAGTTGGTTATGTATAGGTAAGGGTGTAAACTTAATCCCACAACACTCCTAACACATCCATCCTGAGACAGTACCTTAAGTCAATTGCGCAAAACTTGATAATGTCAAATATATTTATTTTACTTCTTTTACAAAACCATTGTAATTTTTTTTATTTTCTTATTTTTTTAGAGAAAAAAAACAACCAAATTGTGAAAATTTATTTTTTAGCTTAACAGAATAAAAGTTCTGCTCCCACGTATTCTCAGGAGCAATGAGGAACTCAATCACGTAGTTCTGTAAAAAATAAGTGCAGGTTAATTGATTTTAATTAAGAAAAATATTTTTGGAAAATGATTTTGTTTGAAAACAAACTTATCGTTGCACAGGGTTCAAGTTAGTACAGGACTACTCAATAAACCCTTATGATCCAAACAATATTAAAAATAATATATGCTATTCAATCATCATCATTAGTCATTGCATTGATTAAAAGATTATTTTATATATATATATATTTTCATTTTTTTTATTTATTTACTCTCTTTTTTTAAGCTTAACAAAACACTTTAAAATTTATTTAACCAAATAATTTTAGCGCAAACAATCCTAACCCAAAAAAAGAAAGAAAAAAATAACTCAAGCCCAAACACCACATAAAAGCAAGATTGGCCCAAAATAAATAAATATAAAAAACAGTAGCCCAACTTTTTTTGTCACTTTTTTTTTTTAAAAAATATTGTTATTGTTTTCTTTACTTCAGCAAAATATAAAAAAATAAAATAAAAAAAGGAACAAAACTAAGAAATCAAATAAAACACACAGTATAGCTTATGAAAGGGGGGCTGGTTTGAAGTGGTTGCAGATGGTTTGGACGGTGAAAATGCAGTGGACGGTGGTGCGCGATTCAAGTGACAGTCAAATGGGTGGCAGTCAGGGTGGTGCGCCAGCCGGAGTTCAACGGCTAGGTCCGAGGCTTTGTTTGAACAGATCTGGGTGGTTGCTCTATTTTCTTGACAAGTTGATGGCGCGTGGAACGTGGTGGCTAGGTCACGTTCATAGTGGTTGGCGTTGAGTGGATGGGGACTTGGTGTAGCACGGATCTACTGCGTTGAGGGTGGTTATGTAGGATCTCACGGTGATCCCCTGTTTGGGTGTTGGGGGTAGAGTGTTATGGTGGTTGGAGGTTAAAGATAGGGCTATGGTGGTGTTGTTATGGTACTTGAGGGGGTCCGTGGTTGCTACGGGTGAGAGTGGTGGGGTGAGTCACGTGGTGGAGATAAAGGTGAGGTGAGTTACATGGTGGAGATGGAGGGTGGTTGATGGTGAAGATTGTGAGGTTGGGTGCTTGGTGTTGGTGAAAGTGAAGGTTGAAGGTGGTAGATGGGAGGTCAAGATGGGGTGTGGACGAGGTAGAGGTTAGTTATGGAGGTTGTGTTGGTGGGGAAGGTGAGTTTGGGGTGAGTCACGGTTGGGTGATGGAGGTGGGTTAAGGTGGAGGTTTCTTAGAGGAAGATAATGATGGTTAGGACATGGTAAAGTAGTTCTTTGGTGGCTTTATCGCGCAAGGTGGTTCACGATTTTGAGTGGCTGTTTAACGTATGATAGAGGTGATGAAGATAGAGGGATGGTAAGGAGTTTGGTTTGAAGACACAAGGCTATTGGGTGGTTGTTTGTGGTGTTTTCACGGTGAGGAGGGAATGGTGGTTGTTGTTTAGACACGTGGTGGTGAAAGGCAATGACTCGTTATGGTGTGGTTTGGTGTTGATGGTGAAGTGGAGATGGAGGATGAGCCAAGAGGTGGTGATTATTAGGACGTGGTGGAGTGGTTCTTTGCTAGGTTGGTTGTGTGTCTTCAAGATGGTTGAGGGGTGGTTGAAAAATGGAGAGTGGAGGTTAATGGTGGTGAAGATGAAGGTGAATGGTGGAGTGGTGCAGGTTGGATACTTGGTGTTGGCGAAAATGGTGAGGTTGAGGGAAAATGGTTATGTGTGGTGGTCTCATGTAGTGGCTTGGTAGCGGGTTAGAGATGAAGGTGGGTTGTGGTGACTATGGTGAGGTGTTTGAAGTGATGAAGATGGGTTTGGTTATCGTGGTTTGGGATGTGGTTAGAAGATAGTGATGGTGGTAAAGGATTATGAATGTAAGGTGGATGATGAATGGGGTTGGATGCTTGGTGTTAGTAATGTGGTGAGTGAAGTAGTGAGGGTGGAGATGGTGAAGGTGACGTTGTGAGTGAAAGAGGTTGATCAAGATGAAGATGATGTAGTGCAACTTATACTTGAGAGTGTACATGAAATGAAAGTGAAAATTTGAGTGCATAATCGTAAGTGGGTGTGGGTGTGTGTGTGTAGCAATGCAGGTGGGAAAGTGGAGAAAGTGAGTGAGTGGGGAGCAAAACAGCATTGTACCCTTGGTGGTGTATGCTGCAGTAGTGTAGTAGTGCATGGCTAAAACAAGAAAATGAACATAAAGCAAGAAAAGAAAATTGGTTCTCATCCCAAAATAGAAACACAACCAAACAACATCTTCTATATGTTACTACCTTTTTTTTATTTTTTAGATTTTATTTTTTGTTTTGTTATGTGGTTTTTTCTAAAACTAGGCTAAGGTGGGCTTATGCATTTGGGATAAAAGTAAAAGGGCTAAGAATATAGACTTGAATTAACTGAATTTTTATTTTTTATTTTTATTTTTTCTTATTTTTCTCAATTTTTTATTTTTTTTTAATTTTAATTTATTTTTTAAAAAAAAATCCGGACAAAATTGGATGTTCGCAGTTGTCCCCTTTTGCTTGTTTCTTACTAGATAATAAGAATAACAGTGGTTTTTCAAAATTATCGTTGTAAGAAACGAGTAAAGACATGAGTTTCAATTTTGTCCGTCAATGCATAAGATGATAAATGCAAAACAATGCGGAAACAATAAAATGTGAAGAGCCAATACGCTCAAAAGGTAAATGACATGAATTTAAACTGCAAATAGCCGATGTGCTGAAAAGGTAAATGACATGAAATTAAAATTCATGGAGCTGATGCGCTTAAAGTAAATGACAAGAGCTGATGCGTTCAAAATGACAGAAATTTAAAATGCATAAAGCCGATGCGCTGAAAAGAATTTAAAATGTTGGGAGTCGATGCCCTAAAAAAAAATTAAAATGAAAGGAGTCAATGCGCTCAAAAGAATTGATAGAAATTTAAAATGCATGGAGCTGATGCACTTGAAATGACAGAAATTTAAAATGCATGGAGTCGATGCACTCAAAAAAATTAACAGAAATTTCAAATACATGAGGCATTGCGCTTAAAATAAATGACAGGAGTTGATGCGCTCAAAATGATAGAAATTTAAAATGCAAAGAGCCGATACACTAAAAAAAATTAAAATGCATGGAGTCGATGCGCTCAAAAGAATTTAAAATGCATGAAGCCGATGCGTTCAAAATAAATGACAGGAGTCGATGCGCTCAAAATGACAGAAATTTAAAATGCATGGAGTCGATGCGCTCAAAAGAAATTAAAATGTATGGAGCCGATGCACTAAAAAAAATTAAAATGCATGGAGCCGATGCGCTTAGTCGAAATTAAAATGCATGGAATCGATGCGATTAAAATAAATGATAGAAATTTAAAATGCATGGAGCCGATGCGCTTAAAGAATTGACAGAAATTAAAATGCATGGAGCCGATACGCTCAAAATAAATGACAGAAATTTAAAATGCATAGAGCTGATGCGCTCAAAAGAATTTAAAATGTTGGGAGCCGATGCGCTCAAAAGAAATTAAAGTGAAAGAAGCTGAAACGCTCAAAAGAATTGACAAAAATTAAATTGTATAGAGTCGATACGCTCAAATTAAACATAGAATTAAAATTTTCTTTTCTCTCTTTTTTTTCTCTCTCTCTTTTTCTCTTTATCTTTTTTTTTTCATTATTCATTTATTTATTAAAAGTCATTTGAACCCTTGGCAATCCTAGAATGCTTTGACAAATCAAACTATTTGTTCATGTACTTTTCTTCATCAGACCCTTTTTGTTGGCTAGGAATCCTTTGGATTTGCTCATTTTCCTTCTTAATTTTTCCATTTTGACCCTCTGTTCTTCTTGGCAACACATTGCAATCTATGCTTTGAGCTACTGAGATCTTTTAGTCCAAATCAATCATTGAAGGATTGTTGTAGAATTGTCAAATCAAATTGTCGACCTTAAATTCATTATATTTGAGACATAACTTAATGAGTAAATATACATTTATGAATGGATAGAAATTCGTTAAATGAACAAACTTCTTTTGATTAATTTGATAAGCAAAATTGTACATGAACTTTTGGCAATACACATACTTGAAAAGAAAGCATAGAAACAAAGGAAGATTTCAGGGATTTTTTTTAAAAAAAAATTGGCGTAGTATTGGTTCCTTGTCCATCATTCAAATGATTCCTTGCAATGGCTTGATAATTCAACCACTGTCTCTGTTGTTACTTTATTCAACACATCTTCTCCTTTAATTCTCCAGAAAATTTGTCCCAGTATGACCAGTTTAATGCAAATAAAAAATTGCCCCAATGTAACCAATGGAATAAAAATTGCCCCTGTGTAGCCGATCAGACGCCAATCAAAATTGCCCCAGTTTTGGTGAACCCTTTAAGGAATTTTAGGCTAACTTTATATGAGATTTTGCCTATTTATTTGTCCTAACTTTTGCTTAGACCGACCTTTCGGGTTTTTAGCCTAACAGACTCTTTTCCTCTTCTTTCTTTTTATTACTCTAATTTTTGCTTAAGTCGCCCTTTCGGGTTTTCAACCTAACGAGGTTTTTTTTAGGCATAGAACCTTTTGATAGCATCAGTGTTCACGGGCTTTGGCAATTCTTTCCCATCCTTATTCTGCAAAATTAATGCTCCTCCTAAAAATATCTGCTTAACTATGTAAGGACTTTCATAACTCAGAGCTTACTTTCCTCTAGTATCCTCTTGGTTAGGGAGAATCTTCTTCAAAACCAAATCCCCTGAACAAAATTTTTTGGGACAAACGTTCTTGTTAAAGGCTCTGGTCATTCTGCTTTGATACAATTGTCTATGAAAAATAGCCACTAGTCTTTTCTCTTCTATCATATTTAACTGCTCATATCGAGTCTTCACCCATTCGAATTCCTCTAACTCTGCTTCCATCAAAACCCTTAGAGAAGGAATCTTAATTTCTATAGGAGAGATAACCTTCATCCCATACACCAAAGAGAAAGGCGTTGCCCCGGTGCTTGATCGTATATTGGTATGATACGTGTGCAAAGCATAGGGTAACATTTCATACCAGTCTTTTTAATTCACTACCATCTTAACAATAATTTTCTTGACATTCTTATTAGCTGCTTCAACTGCACCATTTATTTGGGGTCTATAAGGAGTTGAATTATGATGCTTGATTTTAAAATTTTCACAAAACTTTTGAACCTTAGCACCATTGAGATTGGTAGCATTATCTGTGATTATCCTTTCTGGAATTCCATATCTGCAGATAATATCCCTTTTAAGGAATCTCAAAAACACTTTTTGAGTGGCATAAGAGGAAGTTTTTACCCACTTGATGAAATAGTCAATCGCCACCAAAATGAAGCAATGACCATTGGAAGCTTTAGGGTTGATGGGTCCGATGACATCTATTCCCCACCATCGAGAAATGCCAGAGATACCAAATTGTGCAAAAGGAATGGAGGTGCATTGACTCGATCTACATATATCTAACATTTTTGGCACTTTCGTACATATTCTACGCAATCTATTTCCATGGTGGATCAATAATTACCACCCCTTTGAATTTTTCGTGTCATCATATGACAGTTGGCATAAGTTCCACAAATTCCTTCATCGACTTCAATCATGATTAAACGAGCTTCACGAGCATCCACACATCTAAGCAAGGTGCTGTAATGACTTTTCTTGTACAAAACTTCTCTGTTCAAGAAAAATACCATTGTCAACCGACGGATAGTCTTCTTATTCACCTCACTTGCCCTAGTTGGGTATTCTTTATGCTAAATGTACTGGTTGATATCATAATACCAAGGTTTACCATCTGGCTCGCCTTCTACGTTGGCACAATGCGCAGGCTCACTGTGTGTCTTTACTTGGATGGGTTGAACATTACTGTAAATATCCAACTTGGTCATTACAACCAAAATGGTCAAGGCATCTACAAACTGATTCTTGTCTTGAGTCAATTGGGAGAAGGTCACATCCTCAAACTTCTCAGTCAACTGGGTCAAATACTTTTGATAAGGCACCAACTTTGGGTCTTTGGTTTGCCATTCACCGTTCACTTGATAAATGATGATTGCTGAATCTCCAAACACTTTTAGCTGCTTGATCCCTAAATCGATTACAACTTGTAAGCCATTAGCACATGCCTCATACTTCGCAACATTATTAGTGCATTCAAAATCCAGCTTGATAGCAACTGAGTATTGTTTTCCAGTTAGTGAAACAACCACGACTCCTATGCCACTGCCATGGATGTTGATTGCTCCATCAAAATACACCTTCCAAACAGGCTCATCTCATTCTTCTTCTTCTTCCACCATCAGTATTTCTCCATCAGGGAACTCAGATGTTACTAGTTGTCCACCCTCAAGAGGGTTTTCAACTAAATGATCAGCAATCACACTTCCTTTGATCAATTTCTGAGTCATGTACTTAATGTCGAATTCTGATAACATCATCTACCATTTTGAAACCCTTAATGAAACATGAAGACTTTCAAATATGTACTTCAGAGGATTTATCCGAGAGATCAACCAAGTGGTGTAATACAGCATGTATTGCCTTAGCCGTTTTGAGGTTTATACTAAAGCACAACAAGTCTTCTCGATAGCTATGCAATGGGCTTCACAGTCATTAAACTTTTTGCTCAAATAATAAATTGCATGCTCTTTCTTTTCTGATTCATCATGATGCCCCAACATTGCCTCCATTAAGGTTAGTAATACAGTTAGGTACAAAATCAGAGGATGACCCGACGTAGGGGGTACCAACACAAGAGGATTCATTAAATAAGTCTTTATCTTGTCAAAAGCTCTTTGACATTCCTCATCTCAATCACCCAGTTAATGCTTTTTCAACAGCTTGAATATAAGCTCACAAGTGTTGGTCAAGTTAGCAATGAATCTAGCGATGTAGTTAAGTCTCCTGAGAAAACTTCTCACTTCACACTCTGTCTTAGGAACAGACATCTCCTGTATTGCTTTCACCTTATCCGGATCCACCTTTATCACTTCTCTGCTAACAATGAACCCGAGTAATTTTCCAGTAGATGTTCCAAAAACACATTTAGCAGGATTCAACCTTAGCTTGTATTTTTTGAGTCTTTCAAATAACTTACGTAAAATCGTCACGTGACTTTCCCCTTCTTTAGACTCGGCGACTATATCATCCATGTACACTTCAATCTCCTTGTGCAGCATTTCATGAAACAGTGCAACCATAGCACGTTGATAAGTAGCCCCAACATTCCTTAATCCAAATGGCATCACCGTGCAGCAAAACGTTCCCCAAAGAGTAATGAAAGTGATTTTTTCTTTGTCATAGACATCCATGGGAATTTGATTGTACCCTGAATATCCAACCATGAATGGAAACCTGTGATTCTTAGCAGTGTTATCAACTAAAACATTGATATGAGGGAGTGGGAAATCATCCTTCGGATTGGCCTTATTTAGATCCCTATAGTCCACACACATTCTGACTTTTCCATCCTTCTTTGGCACAGACACAATATTGGCTACCCACTCTGGGTGTCTTGATACCTCCACGAATCCTGCTTCTAGCTACTTAGTTACCTCTTCCTTGATCTTCAGGGACATATCAGGATGCATCCTCCTTAACTTCTGCTTCTTTGCCTCAACATTCGGGTATAGTTGGATTTTATGTGATGCTATCTTTGGATCTAATCCAAGCATATCCCGATAAGACCAGGCAAAGACATCCATATACTCTTTGAATAGTGCAATCATTTCTTCATGCTCGGGATTTTCCATTACTTTCAATTCATTTTTCTCTTCCTCTGTCCCCATGTTGATCATCTCTGCTTCCTTGTCATTCAAGTCAAATCCTTTCTCTGAATACTGCAGTAATTTTGTAAAATCTTCAACAACTTCTCCCTCTTCATCAGATCAAGGGTCTTCTTCATCAAACATCGTAGGGGAATCAATTGATGAGTTTCCAAAGTCCCTTTCATGAGGCGAACCTTCTACAAGAATCAGATCCTTGGAAAATAGTTTGTGTGGAGTTGGAAAGGCAAAATAGAGTAAGAATGACAAAGGAAAGACAAGACATTATACAGAAATATAAAAAGAAAACTGATAAATGCAAAAGGACAAGTCAAATGTGCAATGAGGAGGAATGCTGAATGTTCATGCAAATTCATTTAGTTAATGTCTCAAACAACATAAACATAAGCTCAAAACTTAGCCAATCTTAAATATCATCTTAGTATAATATAAACAGATAATTACTTGGAAACAATCATATTAATCAATGGTTCGGATTGCCAGTTCTTCAGTAGTTCTTCATCAGTAAAAAGACAAATTACCTTGTACTCTTATGGGCTTTCTTCATGCAATGCATTAATGGTGAGATAGCATCGGGGGCGAATGACTTCTTCAAACGAATCTACCCCTTCTTCAACTTGTATTACTCCCAAAGTGAGCAACCCTTGGATTCAAACCTTAAAATCCGAACAATTCTCGATGTCATGTCCCATTCCCCCACAATGATAAGCACAACTTGACTCTTCATCGTACTTCTCTTCTTCTTTCATTGTTACAGCTGGTGTAGTGATACTGTAACCTACTTTCTTCAACCCCTCAAATATTCTTACCATCGGCTTACGCAAGCTCATGACTTTTCTTGTGGGTGATTTTCCATCTCTAAGGCATTTACCCAATTCCTTCTACCCTGATTAGGAATTGGGTTGCTAACAATACTAGGTCCAGCCTCCTCTTGAATGTCAAGCTTTCCATAAGCAATTAATTTCATTGCTACAGTCTTGAAAGATTCACATTCTTCAATTGAGTGCCCTGAGATATCTACGTGGTATTTGCAAGTTAAACTCATGTTATAACATGTTGGGAATGACGGTTCTAGGGGACATACAGGATTTCTGGAGATGAGGTGATCATCAAATAACTTTTGAAATAAGTCTGCATTTGAAATGGATAACCTTAGGAAAAGGGGTAGGTTTTGGAAGCAGAAATGACCTTGGTTTTGGAAGTTTGGCTGAGGTTGTGGGTTGCTTAGTTAATTTTGTGGAGGTGCAAGTGGATATCGAGTATAAGTTGGGCAAGTTGGTACATATGGTTGGTATGAAAAGTGAAGATTAGGGTTGTATAATGGTTGATGACTAGGGTATTATGGTGAATGTAGAGGTCTGAAGGTCTGTTGGTGTTTGACATAATTCGCTTTAGGTTCTTTCCTTTTTTGCTGGAATTCCTTCTTAGAAGCAATATTCTTTGTATTGCTTATTGGCAACTTCCCAGTTTTAGCCAAAATTTCAATCATTTCCCCTACAGTTATTAAGTAAGCAAAATCCTTATAGGTTGTCCCGACCATTGCCCTGATAAAAAGATTTCTCAAGGCTTCTAGGAAATACGAATACATCTCAGACAGTATCAATGGGGGCTGAGCTTGAGCTACCAAGGCTCTCCACCTCTATGCATTTTGTTTGAAAGGCTCCTCGTTTCCTTTCTGCATCGAGCTCAATTGTTCGTGGGTTGGAGTTGCATCCAGATTGAATTTGTATTGGTCCATCATTAAATCAATCAATTCCATCCAACGCGAAATCTTAGAGCAGTCTAATTGAAGATACCACTTTAAAGTTGGACCTATAAGACTCTCATTGAAAAAGCTAATGAGTAACTTATCATCCCTAGACGAAACAGTCATATTTGTCCCATAACTGATCAAATGGAACCGAGGATTGCCACTCCCGTCATACTTAGCAAAATCAGGGATTTTGAAGTCTTTGGGGATTACTACATTCATAGTATGCACAATTCTTCTATTCTGAGGGGTCCATAAGTGCTGAGACCCTTGACTGCCTTGATCTGTTCCTCTATTTTCTCCATCCACTCTTCCTTCACCTTATCCTTCTTGGTCATGATGTTGCTATTCCCAGAGTATGGCATTGTTGCTTGCCCCGGAACAGACACATGAGGTTGTTCTTATGTTGGGCCAGCATAACTAGGAATCTCATTATGAGCGTTTTCCAAGATGTGATACCCCTCCCTAATAGGCATGACTATCGATGTCATTTGAGGTGGTTCCTCATGGATCCCCACAGCGATGCCTGAGGTTACAGCCGAGAATATCGGGGTAGTTATCGATGGCACATATACATATGTTTCAACCCCATTTGTACGTCTATTTACACTGATTAACTGGAGAGACTCCATCACATCTTGCAGTATTGCTTCCAACCTTGCTTAGGTCTCTGACAATCCATTCATCCTCCTTGCCATCTCATCGACTTTCCTACTGAAGTTTCTCTTTGCCTTAAGATTACTAGCAGTTATTCTAGTCCGAGATTTGATATTGTAAACTCGGGTTTGATTGGTCTTTTCTTTCCTTAGTCGCACAATGGTTCCTGAACCCATTTGATTTGTTAAAACTTGGTAACATCAATCAAAGAATGAAATGAAATGAAATGAATGAGATGCATAAGATAAAATGAAAACATTTTTTCTTTCTCTTTTTTCTTTTAATGTTAGGAATGCTATGAAAATGAAAGATAATGTATTCTTTTTTAAGAATGCTAGGAATGAAAATGCAAGATGTAAAATTTTTTTTAGAATGCCATCAAAATGCCAAATGATATATTTTTCCTTTTTTTTAAATAAAATGTTAGGAATGCTATAAAAATACAAGATAATGTTTTTTTTAAATGCTATGAATGCCATGAAAATGTAAGATTTTTCTTTTTAAGAATAATAAGAATGCTATAAAAATGCAAGGTGATGTATTTTTTTTTTAGAAAATGCTAGGAATGTAATGAAAATGCAAGATATATATATATATATATATATATATATATATATATATATATATATATATATATATATATATATATATATGTAAGGAAATGCTATGAAAATGCAAGTCATGAATAATGCATGATGAAATATCATTTTTTTGTGATGATTTTTTCTAGAAAAAAGAATACAACAATGAATGACATGAGAAAATGATAGATAAAGAAGAAGTATGATTCCTCTTGTGCCCTAGTCAAATGGAACCTAAGGTAGGATTTCCTTAAGGTCACGACTCTAATTTTGGCAGCCACTATGTTCAATTTATCAGTGCAAGGTTTTTGAGATAGGTCTAAATTTCTAAAAAGTTATGGTCCCCAGATTGCCCCTATCTCGAAAGACAAGGGACTCAATTCATGAATTAACTAGAAGTAAGGATAAACCCTCTCAATATGACTAGTCCATGATACTGGTAACAATCTGAGTGGTGTCTCAACAAATGTTAAGTGGGCATAAAGCCCCTCAATAACAAAAATCGAGACCCCTCCTATTCCTCGGGTTCACAAAGACTCGGGTATAAAGCCTAAAAAGTGTGTGAAGTAAGTGATAATGACGTGTGTGTGAGAGTATACAAACTTGTACAAAAATTTAAAAAAACCAAAATTACCTCCCAACCAGCAAAAACATATATACAACAGCCAGCCAGTAATCATCTACCCTAGGGTTTCAACAATTAAGTACAAAATATATATACAAGTCAAAATATACACAGGATAATGTTATTACATATTTATATAAAAGTACTAAATAAAATCTATTTACAAACAAATAAGAAAACAAAAATAAGAACAAAAATGGGTAAAATAAATAAATAGAGGTTATTAATAATTTGCACAACTAACAACAATAGACCTGACTCTTCAAGTGTCCCTAGCAGAGTCGCCATCTGTCGCGACCAGGATCGCAGCGAAATAGCAACTCGTGGGCTTTTAAATATGAAAATGAAGTCGCCACCAATTTTATTTGAATTAGGAAAAAAATTAGAAAACCTTTATTAGAAAATAGTCTTTGAAAATCAGATCGGATTTAAGAGTCAGTTATGTATAGGGAAGGGTGAAAACTTAATCCCATAACACTCCTAACACACCCATCCTGAGACGGTACCTTAAGTCAGTTGTGCAAAACTTGATAATCAAATATATTTATTTTACTCCTTTTACAAAACCATTGTAATTATTTTTACTTTTTTATTTATTTTTTATTTTTTAGAGAAAAAAACCAAATTGTGAAAATTTATTTTTTGGCTTGACAAAATAAAGGTTTTGCTCCTACGTATCCTCAGGTGCAATGAGGAACTCAGTCACTTAGTTTTGTAGAAAATAAGTACAGGTTAATTGATTTTAATTAAGAAAATGATTTTTGGAAAATGATTTTGTTTGAAAACAAACTCATCGTTGCACGAGGGTTCAAGTTAGTATAGGGCTACTCAATAAACCCTTATGATCCAAACGACATTGAAGATAACAAATGCACTATTCAATCATCATCATTGGTCATTGCATTGATTAAAATATTATATATATATATATATATATTCATTTTTTAAATTTTTTTTATTCTTCATTTTTTTAAGCTTAACAAAACACTTTAAAATTTATCTAACAAAATAATTTTAGCCCAAACAATCCTAACCCAAAGAAAGAAAGAAAAAAAATGACTCAAGCCCAAACACCACATAAAAACAAAATTGGCCCAAAATAAATAAATATATAAAAAAAGCAGCAGCCCAACTTTTTTTGTCACCTTTTTTTTAAAAAAAAATTATTGTTATTATTTTCTTTATTTCAGCAAATATAAAAAAAAAAAAAAAAAGAACTAAGAAATCAAATAAAACACATAGTATAACTTACGAAAGAAGGGGCTGGTTTGAAGTGGTTGCAGACGGTTTGGACAGTGAAAAAGCTATGGACGGTGGTGCGCGATTCAGGCGACGGTCAGATGGGCAACGTTCGGGGTGGCGCGCTAGTCGAAGTTCAACGGCTGGGTCCGAGGTTGTGTTTGAACAGATTTGGGTGGTTGCTCTGTTTTATGGACAGGTTGATGGTGTGTGGAGCGTGGTGGCTGGGTCACATTCACGGTGTTGGTTCGGTGGTTGGCGTGACGGATGGGGGCTTGGTGTAGCACGGATATGCTACATTGAGGGTGGTTATGTAGGATCTCACGGTGATCCCCTGTTTGGGTGTTAGCGGTGGAGTGTTATGGTGGTTGGAGGTTAAAGATGGGGCTACAAAGTGGTGTTGTTATGGTGCTTGAGGGGTCCGTGGTTGCTACGGGTGAGAGTGATGGTGCAAGGTGGTGATGGTGGTGGGGTGAGTCACGTGGTGGAGATGGAGGGTGGTTGATGGTGAGGTTGGGTGCTTGGTGTTGGTGAAAGTGAAGGTTGAAGGTGGCGCAGGGGAGGTCAAGATGGGGTGTGGACGACGTAGAGGTTAGTTGTGGAGGTTGTGATGGTGGGGAAGGTGAGTTTGGGGTGAGTCACTTTGTTGAGTGATGGTGGTGGGTCAAGGAGAAGGTTACTTAGAGGAAGATGGTGATGGTTAGGACATGGTAGAGTGGTTCTTTGGTGGCTTTATGGCGCAAGGTGGTTCACGATTTCGGGTGACTGTTTAACGTATGGCAAAGGTGATGAAGATGGAGGAATGGTGAGGAGTTTGGTTTGAAGACACAAGGTTGTTGGGTGGTTGTTTATGGTGCTTTCACGGTGAGGATGGGAATGGTGGTTGCTATTTAGACGCATGGTGGTGAAAGGCCGTGACTCATTATGGTGTGGTTTGGTGTTGATGGTGAGGTGGAGATGGAGGATGAGCCAAGAGGTGGTGATGGTTAGGACGTGGTGAAGTGGTTCTTTGGTGGGTTGGTTTTGTGTCTTCAAGATGGTTGAGGGGTGGTTGAAAAATGGAGAGTGGAGGTTAATGGTGATGAAGATGAAGGTGAAGGGTGGAGTGGTGCAGGTTGGATACTTGGTGTTGGTGAAAATGGTGAGGTTGAGGGGAGATAGTTGTGTGTGGTGGTCTCACGTAATGGCTTGGTAGGAGGTTAGAGATGAAGGTAGGTTGCTTGAAGGGTGGTGACTATGGTGAGGTGTTTGAAGTGATGGAGATGAAGATGAGTTTGGTTATGGTGGTTTTGGGAGGTGGTTGCCGGATAGGGATGGTGGTAAAGAATGATGAATATGAGGTGGATGATGAATGGGGTTGGATGCTTGGTGTTAGTGGTATGGTCAGTGAGGGTGGAGATGGTGAAGGTGATGTGGTGAGTGAAAGAGGTTGATCAAGATGAAGATGTTTTAGTGCAATTTATACCTAAGAGTGTACGTGAAAGGAAAGTGAAAATGTGAGTGCATAACCATGAGTGGGTGTGTGTGTGCAACAATGCAGGTAGGAAAGTGGAGAAAGTGAGAGTGAGTGAGGGGGAGCAAAACAGAATTGTACCCTTGGTGATGTGTGTTGCAGCAGTGTAGTGGTGCATGGGTAGTGCATGGCTAAAACAAGAAAAGGAACATAAAGCAAGAAAAGAAAATTGGTTCTCATCCCAAAATAGAAATACAACCAAAATACAACCAACCAGCATCTTCTATATGTTACTTCCTTTTTTTACTTTTTATTTTTTATTTTTTTTGTTATGTTTTTTTTATAAAAAAAACTAGACTAAGGTGGGCTTATGCATTTGGGCTAAAAAGAAAAGGGCTAAGAATGTAGACTTGAATTAATTGATTTTTTATTTTTTCTTTCTGTTTTTTTTTTTTTTTTTTTTCTCAATTTTTTATTTTTTTAATTTTCATTTTTCTTATTTTATTTTTTTTTAGTCCGAACAAAATTGGGTGTTCACACTTCTCTTTAGGCTCTAGATACCATGTTAAAAGAGAGAGACTTATAAAGAAAATTGTGTGTCTAAACTATACAATGAAGATTGAATTATATAGACATATTACAATAAATATAATGATCCTAATTATCATAATTACGTGATTTGGTTAGCCTATATAACAAATCTAGACACTATTTACATGATTTTTAACATTTATATTACTATGTAACTTTTTATTATAATTTTTTTAAAAAAACGTAAATAGGTCCTGAATTTTTAAAATTTGTAATTGAGTCTTTATAATTTTAATTTTTTTAATTAATTCCTTGAATTCAATCTACCGATAAAATTTAACGGTGTAACAATAAAATTTCAATTACAAATGTTTAAAATATAGTGATTTATTTGAACATTTCAAAAAGTATATGAACCTAAACATTAATTACAGTTTAATTAAACATAAGCTTAATTAAAGTTGCAAGTAATAATAATACCACTACTTGCATCCTACCATTTATTAAGATCTGCTACGGATTTTCTCTCACTTAAGAAAAAAGATTGTGTAGACTTAATGATACTTATCTTAAAACTTAAAAGGTTTCTATTACCATACTTTGAGACTTTATGACATAATAAAAATGTGAACAAATTAAGAGATAAGTCATCCCAATCTACAAATTTTGTATAGGAACTTATTTGAAAATTTACAAAACATATAAATATAGGAACTTATCTAAATTTTTTGAAAAAAAGAGGACTTATTGAATAATTTGATATTAAAAAAATAATAATAAATTACCAAAACTCGGGAAAAAGAAGGAATCTTAGTCAATACAGGTTGTTGGGTTTTTCTTGAAGTTCTTGAAAACAAAAGGAGTGTTCGTGTAAAAGTTGAAAAATTGAAGGGAGGTTTGTGTAATTTCATTAACATTTTCTTTTTTTGTTATTTAAAAGATTTAGGGAAGGGAATGTTATTCAATTTCAACTACCATAGTACTTATAAATTACCTATCAACAAGGATTGGTAATAACGAAATCGAATTCAAACCTTAAAAACTGAAGTATTATAATCCTTTTCAGCTAAATCAAGCTGTAAAAATTGCTTTGACCCAATATTCCAAAAAGAAAATCTGCTCATTTTGTGTGGAGAATGTTGAATTTTGACCTCACCCATTGGACCAGCTTATTTGGCCCACAAATCACTTTAGGGGTTGGGTGATATATTTAGAAACTTGTTTTTTTAAAAAAAATACTCGTTCTAGCTGGTGTAAAAACAAAAATTGGTTTCTTAATTTTTTCCATCCTTTACTTAAGCAGATAGTTTTGGGATAACCTAATCATGTCGAAGGGTTTCATGCCAGTTGGCAATGGTGGAAGTTGGTTGGAGGCTGGGGTGAAATACTTGTAAAATATACTTCAACATTTAAGTTAGTCTCAAAGCCAAAAAGAGAAAAATAGTATAGACAAAAAAAAGTGAATCATCTTAAGATATTCCTAAGTGTATGCTTATATAAAAGGTGAGGCAACTGGAGGACCTTAGGTAGCGGGTCACATGTAAATTATTAGGCTTGGGTCCAGTAGGACATACTGGTTCAATGTGGTTCGTATTGTGGTTCGTAATTTTTGAAGTTATGGTCACTTAATGATGTATTATCATATCTTTTAATAAGTTTGACATCTCAATTGCTCCTTTCATTCCTTTTTATATGTCTTTTTAAAAAAATTATTTTGTTTCAATTTATCTATCATTTGAAAATTTTAACGATGCATTAATTTTCTTTTTTCAATTTTATCTTACCATTTATTGTCTCTACTAAACCTAATAACTACACATATTAGTTAACTTCTACAATTTCATACACATATTAATGGAGTGAGGAGGGATAATTTAGTTATATCAACTTATATTTCACTTAATTTGATGTTATTTAATGATATCTGTAATTCTTGCTTAAAAATCTTAAAAGACAAATAAAAGGAACAGCATGAGTATGTTTCAATATTCTCATAAAAAAAGACACTATGTTTTAATAGTACTAAACTCATTTAATGATATAACAACACATCATTAAATGATAATATAAATATTTTTTTACTGTATATTTAAATTAAACTCTAACTTGACCCTCACCTCTTAATGCTAGTAACAGAAGTATTTCATCCAAATTAAATCCTTCAAAGACAGCAATGGTCTTCTGCCCAAGATTTAACACGATCTCACTCGGCTAAGCCATTGGGAACATTTGAGCTTTAAAGCATTTCAAGTTAATGGAATTAATTTACACACAACACACTATTAAATACAAAGTTATGATTTTGTTGTGAAAGCTTAGAATATTTTAACGCTTCTCAATTTATAGAAGAGATTTGAGCCTACTTGACTCCTTTATGAGCCAAATTATCTTTTAGATAATGAGAAAAATTCTTACGTAAATATAAAATAAGTACTTAATATGGATATATTAGGTTAAGATCATAGGCTAATTATAGTATTAATTAATAGATAATTATTATAATTAATTATTAAATAATTTTATTAATTCTATTAATTAATATTATAATTAAATTAATACATAATATTATAATTAAATTAATACATCTAATTTAAGTAGTGCAGATTTTTGTATGAATTTGTCAAGGTGAGAAATTCTTATCTAAACAATGCATTTAAAATTATGCAAGAATCAACGAGCTTCTGCATTAAATGCATGGACAACACTACACCTCATGTATTAAACACCCACCAACCATAGACATTCTGAATATTACCCTGTCATGTCATTACTCCTTACACCCCCAATCCTAAATCCCCATCATGAATACTTAGTTGTTCATTGAGAATTATGTGTAACACACGATCTGTCTCATTGCTCCTTCTATAGCTGCATCTGCGCTATTGACTAGCTACACACCTCTGAACAACTCCTCAATACTTTTCACTTTGAAACCTTGACTATTCCAAAATTCGAATGAAAAAATGCAGTTAATTTTGAAAGTCATATGCCGAGAAATTCTAACATACATGTAGCACTCAAGTTAGATATGCTATGCTAATTATATTATTAATTAATAGAATTAATTATGATTACATATTAATTAATTATGATAATTGTCTATTTAATAATAAAATAATTAACCTAATATACTCAACTTGAATACAACATGTTTATGCAAGAGTACTTTCTTGTCATATTCCCAAACATAGAGATGATGTTATGATGAATATGGTTATGGTCCTTCAGCTTTTATCGAAGGTGATTTTGATGGCGGTAGTGCGGGTTAATCATAACTGTATGTTCTCCAACAACATCAATTGAAAGGGATGATGTCAATGATGTTGATTATGAAAATGCTACGGCTACATTGAAAAAGTATATAATTATTATATGTTCTCAATCAACTCTTTGCTTCACCCAAATTTTATAGGTGGTGAAAATTAAATACAAAAGCTTTTGAGAGTGTCATAGCTAGTCATGTACCTCAGTATGTTTATGAGGATGGTAATTGAGTGAAAACCGTTCTATGTTATCTAAATGCCTTGATATAAGAACTTTGCCATTATCATGATTTTAAATTTCAGTTACGGTTGCGTTATAATTACTAAAATTGTAGACAATTGTAAAAAAATGCATTTGATGACCACCAAAATAGTAATATTGCAATTACAATTACAAGCGCAGATTGTAATTTAAAATCATGGTATATATATATATATATATATATATATATATATATATATATATATATATATATATAGCAAAAATCAAAAGTAGAATGTTGCCTTCAACAATAACATGTCTCTGTATTCTCTCTTTTACACTAGTGTTTAGTTGTTTATAGAATATTGTATGAGAAGTAATTTGGGAGATCAGCGTTTCTATATATATATATATATATATATATATATATATATATAATATATATATATATATATATATATATATATATATGAAGAGTATTTAATGAGAGAAGTGTTTATTGTAAGAGATGAGATGAGTGAATTTTAACCATTCAATCTTATATGAATGATCAAAATTAGAATATAAATACATGTGACTTTTTTAAGTGGTCACATGACCTTTAAGTAACTTTTAATCTTGACCATCCATGTATAGTTGTATGATCAAGATTTACTTAGCTCACATTCTCACAATAAAACTCCTCTTACTAGATATGTCCCCTATATATATATGCGGTTACGGTGTAAAACTACTTAAATAAGCATTCACAAACTAGATTTTCTTTCAAATTTGTGTGTATGTGCTCATGCATATGCACTAGCACCTTTAGTGAACATAGAAATTAAAACAAGGGGACAACTAGGATCACACTGTAACAAAGAAACTGAACCATGATATCAAAGCAATACTGAAGAGTAAATTATGCACAGGATCCATATTTAATTACAATTTAAACAGTGCTACCAAAGTAAACTAAGATACTTTAAAATTTTCACAATATAACAATTAATTACTCCCCAGTTCATATCAAATATTCACTTGCAATCATCTATCAAGATTTAGATAACCACTTAGCAGTCTCTTTCTCAGTAATATGTCCAAAAAGGATAATGCTACTGATTTGCAAGAAGCTCTTCACTGTTACAAGATCTTCCACAATGGCAAAGGTTTTTTTTTTGGGTATATTTTGCCAGACCAACATGGGTCTGTATGATTTAATCTAATTTCAGATAACTGAAAAGCGTAATTTCATTTCCTTGTCATTTGGCCTTCTTGTCTGATTGCCCATCAAAGCAACAAAGGAAAGAAGTTTATCCATATATCCATTACCTTGGTAAAATCTCAGAGACTGTTACGTCATTAATGGAAAGATTCTTGGAACTTTTTGATGTAGATGCCTCCTCTGGGTTCATTCTTCCAACTGAAAATGCAGGGTGATTGGGTTTTGGAAGGGCCATTGTGTCACTTACCAGCATGACAACAACAGTTGACATGGTTGGTCTATCTGCTGCTTCTTCTTGAACACACAACAGACCAATGTGTATGCACTTCAAAACTTCATTGGCTATGCAGGATTTTTCCAGTACTGGATCCATCAATTCCAAACATTTTCCTTCACACCATATTTTCCAAGTCTGCATGTAATTGTGAATATTGTTAAGTTGTAGTTAACACTGCTGTATCTCAGTTGGAAACTTAATTTCTTGATCAAATAAGAGTTAAAACTCACATATAAGATAAGGCTTTGCCCATGGTCTGACAGATAGAATCCACTATTCTTCTTCCCACAAACGATTTCTAAAACAAGAACTCCAAAGCTGAAAACATCAGATTTCACTGAAAATAATCCTTCCATAGCATACTCTGGAGCCATGTATCCACTATTGGAAATCAATAGAAACTTTGTTATTTCTCTTACATCAAAGAATATATAACAAGGAATTTCATTTTTCAACTAATCAAGTGCTTAAATTTGTATTCATAAATCCTATTATTTAGAAATGGTTGGTATAAGTAGAACTCACTAAGTACCCATTACTCGTCTTGTATTTGCCTGGTTCTGCCCTCTTTCAAATGTCCTTGCCAATCCAAAATCTGATATTTTGGGATTCATCTCCTGGTCTAGTAGAATATTGCTAGCTTTGAGATCTCTATGGATTACTTTGAGTCGAGAGTCCTCATGAAGGTATAAAATGCCTCTTGCTATTCCATTAATAATGCCTAGTCTTATTTTCCAATCGAGTTGCTTTCTTTTTTCATCATCTGACAACGTAAAGACACAGAACAGATCTTATGAAAAATGCAGTATGTGAAGCAGACAACTTAAGGAAACTAGCTAATACCAAATAGTAAGTATTGGTCTTTTCCCTTAAAAGATATCTTATAACTGATTATTGATTTCATAAGATAACTTGAATTTAGTTTCACAATATGAATAGAAAAAGAAAATGTGCCGTAACTTTCTTGGGAATTATGATCATGAACTGTTGGTCTTATCCTTATAAACATAAGATATCAATATCATACAGCACAACTGGTGTTACCACCTAACAAGTAATAATATACAATAAAGTGCTACCTCACTCCCTACTACTTTAAAGGCCACAATAACACCACCTAACTTGTCTCCATAGACAGACCCCTCTTATACATACTAATTTAGCACTCAAATTGTTAAACCAAAAGGGTAGTAAATACTAAAATGTTGCCATGAATTATATTCAGTGAAGCTATCTGAAAACATACCAAACAGGTGAAAGTCAAGACTTTTATTTGACAAAAACTCATATACAAGTAGCTTTTCATTTTCCTCCAAGCAGCATGCCCAAAGTCTTACAAGGTTTCGATGTTGCAATTTAGCTATCAACATTACTTCATTCTTGAACTCCTCTGAGCCTTGATTAGAACCTTTTGAGAGCCTTTTGACTGCAATTTCTCTTCCATCTGGTAAAATTCCCTGATAAAAGATTTGTTGAAAGAGAGAAAAGAGAGAAACATATAAAGAAATTGTGTGTCTGAATTACACAACGGATGTTGAATTATATAGAGTTATTGTAATAAATATAAATATTACAAAAGATCCCAATTACCATAATTACATGTTTTAGTTATGATTTAATTAGTCTATACAATGAATCTAGACATAGTTTTCAACACTTTCCTTCAAGTTGGAGCATATAGGTCATATAAACTAAGCATGTTATAAATATAACTTATCCGAGGACCTCTCAAAGGCTTGGTGAAAACATTTTTCAGTTGATCATTTGAATTGACGAAGTTAGTAGTGATGTCTCCAGATGGGATCTTTTCTCTAATAAAATGGTAATTTATCTCTATGTGTTTAGTCTACTCATGAAACATTGAATTAGAGGAGATATGCATTACAACTTGGTTATCACAAATGAGTGTCATGTGCATAATATCCCCAAATTAGAGCTCCTTAAGCAGTTGTTTTAACTAAATGAGTTCACTAGTGGCTAAAGTCATTGCTCAATATTTTGTTTTGGCACTTGATTTTGCAACCACATTTTATTTCTTACTTTTCCATGATGTCATATTACCTCTAATGAATACACAATACCCATAAGTGGATCTTCTATCTGTAGGAGAGTTTGCCCTGTCAGCATCTGAATATCCAACAATCTGAGTATGACCTTTATCTTCATAGATGTGGCCTTTTCTTAGAACTCTTTTAATATACTTCAAGATACGAATGACAGCATCCTAATGTCCTTCACAAGGTGAGTTTAAAAATTGACTTACCACACTCATTGCAAAAGAGATATCTAGACGGGTAATAGTAATGTAGTTTACTTTTTTGACCAATCTTTTATATCTTGTTGGGTCTGAAAATGGCTCCCTTTGATATGGAAGAAGCCTGATATTAGAATCTATAGGAATGTCAATAGGTTTTGCATTCAATAGCCCTGTTTCCTCAAGGATGTCTATAACATATATGCTTTGTGAGATAACTATACCATTCTTGGATTGTGCCACTTCGATTCCCAAGAAATAATGAAGTTTGCCAAGATCTTTGGTTTGAAAGTGATGACAGAGGTATTGTTTTATCTGAATTATGCCTTGGTGATCGCTGTTAGTGATAATAATATCGTCCATATTAGGGGTGTTCTTGGATCGGTTTTGAGGCAAAAAACCATCTGATCCAAACATGATAAGTATCATCGGATCGATTTGGATTGGATTAGATGATTTGGTTTTTAACCAATAACATAATAAAAATGCAATTTAAATTAGAGCAATACCCAACAACAACAATATAATTGAAATTTCAAACTCCAAACCATTCATAAAGTCATACAAACTATACAAATAAATATAATTGGTGTGCTTGTGCTATGGGGGAAAGGGGAAGGGCATCTGGGGTTACTTATGGGTATAGGTGGTTGTTGGCCTAGTGTACGGCAGTGGGAGTTACGACGACTCGTTGGTGGCTCGGTAGTGAGTGTTGACCGGTGGGTATAGGTGGCTAGTGAGATTCGTACGGGTGGAGGGTGGTTTTGTTTTGGGTTCTGGTAATGCGTGGGTGGCAGATCTGGGTTCTGGAGAGAAGGTGTGGTGGCGCGACATGGTCATGACTCGTGTGATGAGGTACAACAGTGAGCGGCACTAGTCTTGGGTCCTGATGGCGAGGATTGTGGCAGATCTGAAGGCACAACAGGAAGGGTGGTGGCTAGAGTTGCTAGTTAACAGTGGCTTGTGGTGGAGGCTCAGGTGCACGGTGGCTTGCGGTGAGTGTTGATCGGTGGGTATGGGTGGCTAGTGGGATTCATTCTGTTTTGGGTTCTGAAAGCATGTGGGTAGCGGATCTGGGTTCGGAGAGAGGGGTGTGGTGGCGCGACAGGGTTGTGACTCATGAGTGAAGAGGTACAACAACGAGCGTAGAGCGGCACCAGTCTTGGGTTCTAGTGGTGAGGATTGTGGTGGATCTGGAGGCGCAGCAGGAAGGGTGGTGGCTGGAGTTACTAGATAACGGTGGCTCGCGGTGGAGGCTCAGGTGCACGGTGGTCGAGGTAGGTTCGAGGCTGGTCGAAAATAAAGAAAATGGGATTCAGGGGAAGTGGGGGGGAAGGGGGAGTAGTTATGGACTTATAGATATTTAGGTAATTTTAGGTGAATATTCAGTAAAGTAATCAGTTCAGTTCGGTTCGGTATGGATCAGTTCCATAAAATTGAACCTAAAACCGAACCGAACCGATTAGTTCCTCACAAATTCAATCCAAATCAATCCAGCTCATTTTGGTTTTTATTGGTTTTCAATGTTTTTGGATTGGTTTTCATTTTTGTGTTTTGGATTGATTTGGATCTGAACACCCCTAGTCCACATACACAATCAAATAGATGCAAACTTGGGTTGTATGGCAACAGAAGACAGAATGGTCAGTCTCACTCCGAATCATACCAAATTATTGAACTATAGTACTGAATCAATCAAACCAAGTCCGAGGAGATTGTTTGAAATCATACAAGGACTTGTGAAGATGACAGTCGGTAAACGAGGCCATAAGACTTCCTTTGAGCAAGAAACCTTGGCGGTTGCTCTATATAAACCTCTTCTTCTATATCATTATGGAGAAAAGCATTTTTAATGTCTAGCTTATGAAGGGGCCAATGGCGAATAACGACCATAGATAGAAAGAGTCGAACATAAGCCATCTTCGTCACCAATGAGAAAGTGTCTCCATAATTCAAGCAAAAAATCTATGTACACCCTTTTGCCACCAGACACAACTTGAGGTGATCAAGCTTGCCATCTGGGCCAACCTTCATCGTATAAATCCACTGACAACCTACAACAGACTTCCCTAGAAGAAGATGAACAAGTTCTTAAGTACCACTATTCTGAAGGGCACACATTTCCTCAATTATAGCTTGTCTCCACCCAAGATGGGATAAGGTATACTTGGAGATTTAGGAATAGACACAGAATACAAGGAAGAAATATATGCAAAATGTGAATAAGATAGGCGATGATAACTCAAAGTAACATAGTGAAGAGAAGGGTTGCGAGTAGACCGTATAACTTTTCAGAAAACAATGGGAAGTTCAGGCTCAAGAGGCAGTGCTGGAGCCAGTACAGGAGTTAGTGCAGGAAGAGAGTCCATAGTGACCTCTGCAACTTTTAGTGGAGGTAGTGGCAGTGAAGATGGTCGGGGCCGACGATGATAGACTTGAAAGGGGCATATGATCAGCGGGGGTCCTCTAACAGAGGTGGATGAGTGGTATCATAGTCACCGAGACAAGAAGAGGAGGAACATAGAAGACCTCAGTAATGGGTTCAGAGTCAAACTAAAAGAGTCAAATAAGGGAACTGACTCGAAGAATATGACATCGACAAATACTAGGTAACGGTGGAGAATAGGTAAAAAATAATGATAACCTTTTTTAGACCGATTATAACCAAGAAAAACACATTTGATGGAGGGGGTAGAAAGTCTGTCAAGACTGGGAGTGAGATTATGGACGAAACATGTTAACCCGAAAACACGAGGTGGAAGAGAATAGATGGGTTGATGAGGAAACAACACAAAGTGGGGTACATGGTTATCAAGCACAGAAGAGGACATGCGATTAATCAAGTAGCAGGTAGTAAGAACTGCATTGCCCCAAAAATAGAAAGGGACACGACCATGAAGCAAGATTGTTCAAGTTGTTTAAATTAAGTGTCTATTTTTGCTCTCAACAACCCCATTTGTTGAGGGGCATAAGCAAGAGATGTTTGGTGAACAATGTCATTAGATGTCATAAAATGTTGAAAAGGTTGAGGTAAAAATTCACAAGCATTGTCATTACGCAAAGTACAAATTGGAACACCAAATTGAATTTTTATTTCATTATAAAATTTCTAAAAAATAAAAAACAACTCAGACCTGTTATGCATTAAAAACAACTAAGTACACCGAGAGTAGTCATCAATGAAAGTAACAAAATATTTAGAACCTAAAGTAGACTCGATACAACTAAGACCCCAAACATTAGAATGAACTAAAGTAAAGGGAGACGTGACTCGACTACAGACTCTGTTGGGAAATGAACTATGGGTTTATTTCCCAAGTTGACATAACTCTTGTAAACTAGAAAACTTAGATAAGCTTAGGACCATTTTTTGTAGTTTGGCAAGGCTCAGATGACCTAACTGAGCATAGATGGTGAGAGGGGTATCCGTGATAAAGCAAACACGAGAGGTGACAGAGAGTTGGTAGAGGCCATTAGACTCACATTTGGTGTCAATCATCCATCCCGAACTTCGATCTTACAAAATGATAGAGTCTTTAGTGAATATAATGTTACAATCTAAAGAACGAGTCAAACAACTGATGGATAGTAAATTAAAATGACTCCTAAGAACATAAAGCACATAATCAATAGACAGGGAAATGAGGGGTTGAATAATGTCAATCCTTTGTGACTGTGTTTGGGAACCATTTGATAAAGTAATGATATGTAAATAACCAGAATTAGAAATTTTAGAGAAAAGGTGCTTATTACCAGAGATGTGATCAGAGGCACCAGAATCAAGGATCCAAAGACCCAAGGATGGTGACCGAGAGAGACAAACAAATGCATTACTAGTGTGCTCAACAGCTGTAGTAGAACTAGAGGTCTGATGTTGCTTAACCCACTTCAAAAAATCTACATAGGCAACGAGAGATGCAATTGGTTGGGCAGAGGGCTCAGGTGGACTCGGGGCAGCTGTCTGGGCAACATTAGCAGCCTAGGGAAGGCGGCCATGTAAAATCCAACATTTATCAATGGTATGACCCAGCTTGTTGCAATGCTTACATTTTGGACGGGGTCTACTCGAGTTTCCAGAATTAGAACGACCACGATTGTTGCTCTTGGAGACCAAGACAGAGGTATCAACCGGAGCTGGAACAACGACAGAATTAAAGGGCTGCTTGGCCAGGACCCGGAGCAAAGTGGACCAAATCGTCTTCAGAGTAGGGATAGTGAGAGAACCCAAAATCTAATCACAATTGACAGAATATTCCGGAGGCAAACCATACAGGCCATAAGCATGAAAAAGGTACAACGTTGCTCGAGTTCCGTTGTCAGGGTATCAACAGGGCAGCAACTAATTGAATCATGGAAAGCACTGTAACATCCCAAAATTTATTTATTTTATCATAAATAGTCATTTTATAATATTTGTAATTTTTGTGAATTTTTCTAGATTTTTCTAAGAACGTGAAATATTTTAATATTATTTCTCATTTTGCGTGCAAACTAAGCGGAGCCGGGAAAATGAGATATTTTTTTCCGAGAACCTTGATCTGTGGAAACGTCAATGGGGGATCTTCTAAACTCAAGGCTGGACACAACTTATGAGATTTTACATTTTTCGAGAATTTTATCAGATAAAATAAATTGCTGTATAATTTTTATCTGTTGGGCAATTAACTGACTTCTGTCAACTATAACAATTGTCTATTGGATAATAGCATGTATTAGAAAATCCTATCACATTATCCTAATGTAATCCACTTTATGTCTAATCAAATCCACTTTAATTCAAAAATACTATATTTTAATCAAAGCTTCTTTGAGAAGCTTTGACCACAACTGACCAAATTGCCCAATCTTGTAGGAGAAGCCACTCATCCCTCTCCTTCTCTCTCTCATTGTCGCGACACTTAGTGCTCTTGGGGAAGCAAAAATTTGCTTCCCACACTTAACACTCTTCACCCAAACATATCACTCATTTCTACTATCACTCTCTCTCTCTTCAAGTTTCATCTTCCATTTTCTCCAACTTCTCTCTTCTCTCCTCACCTCTCCACGGTTTTGTAGCCCTATTGGGTGGCCATTTTCAAATTCATTCTTCATTATCACCATTTCTATATTCCTCTCATCATTCTAAAGCTTTTATATTTGAAGAGTTTCTATCAAATCCATCATCTTTTTCACTTTTTCTCAAGAATAAAGTTTGAGACTTTGAAGGTAAATCTTTAATTCTTCACTTTCTCTTCATATTTTTCGTTTCTATGGCCATATTTATGACTATGGATCTCTTCTTTTTCAACTATTAGTGTTGATTCTTTAAGCTTGATTTCTAGGGTTTTGGGGAGCCCCAAAACCGAACCACCAATAGCATACCAAGGAGGTGATTTTTGTGTTCTTCCTTTAGGTAAGAGGAAGATTTACACACTTCAACCATTATTGGTGGTGAGAAGACTTCTATGTGGTTGTTGATGGAGAAATCCATAATGGATGCTTATTTTGTTTGATGGTTTTTCATGTTTTGTGTGTTCTTGATTGAGATTAATAATGATTGGTTGTTTTGAAATGCATTAAGGATGTTGGAATGTTTTGATAATGTTGGATTTGATAAATGAAAAAAATTTGAGGGTTTACTACCCTATTGAGAGGCCACAATTTTGGCCCAAAATCTTAAGGGTTTGAATTGATTTATGTGTAAAATGAAATCTATGCAATTAGTTATTAAAGGATGGATGGAAAGAATGAAAAAATTGGAACCTTGATACCTTAGGGAGGCCACGACCTCTAAAGGATTTTTTTTTTAGTCCAAGTGATGCTTTTGTGCATCTTTGTGAATTAATGCTTTAAAGATATGTACTTCATAATGAGATGAAAGAAATTAATTGAGTGATGAACATTTAGAGAGGCCACAGTTTTTCAAGGGTTCTTTAGCCCAAAATTTTCATAATTGATCAAGACTTAGGAAACTAAGGATGTTGGATTCATAATATAGAATTATGATATGTGTTGAACCATGTATATGAAATTATTGATATTGAGAATGGATTGTATGAAATTGTGAGTCCATGTGGGACTGAGTATTTGTTGATGTGTACTTGATTAAATTGTGGCAATGATGTTATTGAGGATCGACTGTATGCCATTGTGGTATGTTCCATGAAAAATATATTGTTGATAAGTATGCATGATACGCATTGTGTTATGAGGAACATGCAATTGATACACATACATGATGTAAATTGTGTCATCATGCATATGTGATGTCTGTTGGACTTTGTTGGAAAGGCGATGTGTATCTAGGAGATTGAATAACACCTTAGTGCGGGTGCGAGTAGACTAAGCGTAGGGTCATAGTGGTTGACCTTGGGGGCGTCGGGGTGCGGGTGTCTCACAATAGACAGTGGTAGCTCCACTGGGGTCGTGGGATAGACCGATGCAAACACACCAACGATTCGGACCGAGACACTGTCCTATATCGCGATCAACTGTTGAGGTGTCATGTATAAGCCATATTGCGCAAATATTTTTATGAGATGAAACACGTTATTTTTAAGGCTAACGAGATACTGACATGACTCCTTGATCATTCTCTCTGAAATGTTGATGTCTAGCTCCATGGAGTAGGATTTTTGGTACCATATGCATTGTGCATTGTTAGTCTCACATTTCATTGAGCATGAGTACCTAGGACTGTTTAACTGTCTATTTTTGATATTACAATAGTTATTTGATTGATAAACCGTTTACTGCCTGAGACTCTGTTATTATTATCTCTCTTTTATTGTTTACTTGACTATTACTGTGGATAACTATATGTGTGGTAATGCTATGTGGGCGCCCAACGTCGTTCTGTTTTCTTACTGCTATATTGGTATTGGATGTTAAGTGTCTCACCTGTTTTTTGTATATCTGTTCCCCTATTTAAATTATGTACTTCTGAGAAGACATTCGCGAGGAAGAAAAAGAAGCACCTAATTTTCCTGGCTTATGGCCCGATTACCAATAGTATTGATTGAAGATGTCTTCACGTCCGCGCCGATTTTTGGGTTACGCAAGGATGACTTTTCACGGTGGTCCAGACTGCTATCACATAAACTTGAGTACGGACCGTTGCATCTATCACGGGGAGCTTACTGTGTCTTTAGCTTGGGGTCGCTACGACCCGCCTGTTTTTGATTTCACAACTTTTGTTCACATAGAGTTTTATCTGCCTGTTAGAGATTTGTGGGATGACCTTTATTACACCCCACGAGATGATTCATTTCTCTCCACTGCTCAAGCTTCTGCTCGAAATTCGGTCGCTCCGATGATGATCTCATCGGATGAGGAAGACCCTGCTACAGTTCCTTCTCGTCAGTCTTAGGGGCTGATACTGTCGGTGGCTACTGATGGCTAACCGTATATCTCTTTAGGAAGCCTAACGTTTTGCTATTTTGATGGGATGTAAATTTGTATACATTTTGGGGGTGGGTAAAGCCTTTACTTTTTGTAAATTTGATGATGTAACTAAACAAGCTCGATGCATATATATATATATATATATATATATATATATATATATATATATATATATATATATAAAATGTGAATGTATGGTTTCATTTCATATCAATTTTTATTGTATCTATATTTATCATTATCTCTTAAAAAAATGTACTCATATTCAATACTCAATTATTACGCTATTAAGATGGAAATTGTTCATTCAGATAACAAATATGAATCGGGTCTTAATCAATCAATCAATTTACATTTTTCGCATTCTCGTTTCATTTTTCTTTATTATGGTGTGGCGTTCCTTCTTCATGAGATGAGAAAAAGGGGCGTTACAGTGTCTTGGTATCAGAGTCCTGGTTTAAGTTTTCTTTTAAGTCATGTGGTTTTGGACTGTCTTGTTTGTGCTGTGTGATTATCTATTTTTGGTATTCCGAAAGGATACATCTGACTTTTCCCTGTTTTTTGTATAGTTTGACTTGAAAGAGAATTATGACTCGTAGAGGGGACATGACTGCAACGATTCAGAAGATGGTTGAGGCCATATTGCAACAAAACCAGCAGACTGCTCAACAGTAAGAAAGGACTGCACAATAGTTAGAGGCTACTACAGATGCTCAAAACTTGGTAGAATTTCGTCGCACTAATCCTCCACAATTCAAGGGAGAATTTGATCCAGAGAAGGCTAGTCTTTGGATCAAGGAGCTGGAGAAGATATTCACGGGTATGAATTGTGCTAATGACAAAAAGGTGACTTATGTTGCGTTCATGTTGGTTGGAGACGCGGAAGATTAGTGGACATGAGCCCAGAGATTGCTAGAGACTGAGGGTCGAGCAATTACTTGGGAGGTATTCAAGGAGAAATTCTTGGATAAATATTTCCCAGAAAATGCCAGACATGCTAAGGAGAAGGAGTTTCTCGGTCTGCGACAAGGGAATATGACTGTAAGTGAGTATGCTGCAAAATTTGAGAGCTTGTCGAGATTCTTAACTTATTTTCAACACCAACCAAACGAAGCATGGAAATGTCAAAAATTCAAAAAAGGTTTAAGGCATGATGTGAAGAGAGCTGTTATAACTTTAAAGATCAACCAATTTTCGGAACTGCTTAACATGTGTCGCCGGGTGGAAGACTTAGACCAAGCGCGGGATGCGAGGAACTGCAACTTTGGACCTTTTCGATCCCAAAGAGGGGAAGTAGTAATACTAATCGCTACCAGAAAAAGCCTTATCCAAGACCACCTGGAAATCAGCAACAACGACCGCAAGGTGGAAGTCCTGGTAGGACTGATCAAACTATGACTTTTTACGCCAAGATGCATGAAGTGCGGAAAGGAGCACTACACTAGGGATTGCACTATCAAAGGAATCATTTGCTTCAGATGCGGGAAAGCTGGACATGTTTCTCGTGACTGCAATCAGACAAAGGCGGAGCCCTTGGTTAATGCTACAAGAACTGCGAAACCGCAGGCAGGAGGTTGAGTTTACACCCTGAGTGGTGCTAAAGCCTCTAAATCTGAAGATCTTATACAAGGAGAAAGTCTCATAGAGGGTAATCTTTTAACTGTACTGTATGACTCTGGGGCAACCCATTCTTTTATTTCCTATGACTGTATGAAAAGACTTAGTTTGCCTGTGTCTTCTTTGCCTTTTGACTTGATTGTCTCAACTTTTACTGCTAAACCTCTTGTTACCACCAAAGTCTGTTTCGATTGTCTATTGATTGTTGAAGGTCGAATCTTTTCTGTTGATTTGATCGTTTTACCTCTTTCCTAGTTAGACATAATCTTAGGAATGGATTGATTATCTTCTAACCATGTTCTGTTAGATTGTTCTAGAAAAATCATAGTTTTCCTTTTGGATGAGAGTTCTAGATTTTTTACGGCCAACCAAGTGAAAACTTTCTTGAAAGAAGGAGCTCAGGGATACATGTTGTTGTCTTATTTAAAATTCGAGAATGAGGCGGATAAGAATGCAATTCCAGTGGTTAGTGAGTTTCTCGAAGTCTTTCCTGAAGATGTACCTGGTTTACCGCTGGAGCAGGAGATCGAGTTTGCTATTGATCTTGTGCCTGGAGTTGGTCTTACTTCTATAGCGCCTTACCGAATATCACCAGCAGAGTTAGCTGAACTTAAGAAGTAATTGGAAGAACTCTTTGATAAACAATTTGTTAGACCTAGCGTGTCCTCATGGGGAGCGCCAGTAATGCTAGTAAAGAAGAAAGATGGTACTTCGCGATTGTGCGTGGACTATCGTCAGTTGAACAAAGTCACAATCAAGAATAAGTATCCACTTCCAAGGATAGATGACTTAATGGATCAGTTGAAGGGAGCAACAATGTTTTCTAAGATCGATCTACGATTAGGTTATCATCAGATTCGAGTGAAGGTGGAAGACATTCCCAAAACAGCTTTTCGTACTCGCTATGGACACTACGAGTACCTGGTAATGCCGTTTGGTGTGACAAATGCACCTGCTATATTTATGGACTATATGAACATGATCTTTCGTCCTTATTTGGATAGGTTTGTTGTTGTCTTCATTGACGATATCCTGATCTACTCTCAAAGTCAAGAGGATTATGTTGAACACCTCAGCTTAGTCCTTCAGATTCTGAAAAGGAAAAAGTTATATGCCAAGCTATCCAAATGTGAATTTTGGCTGGATGAGGTCAAGTTTTTAGGCCATGTGATTTCAAAGGAAGGAATTACTATAGACCTATCGAAGATAAAAGTTATCCTGTAATGGGAAAGGCCGAAGACGATGACGGAAATTAGAAGCTTTATCGGATTAATAGGCTATTACCAGAGATTCATTGAAGGATTCTCTAAGATAGCTGAACCTTTCACCCAACTCACAAGGAAGAATCAAGCTTTTGAGTGTACGGATGGTTGCGAAGGGAGTTTTCAAGAGCTGAAAATGAGACTAACTACTTCACTAGTATTAGTTCTGCCTGATCCAAGTGAACCATTCGAAGTATATTGTGATGCTTCATACCAAGGATTAGGGTATGTGCTTATACAAAGCAAAAAAATGGTAGCTTATGCTTCGAGACAATTACGGACGCATGAAAAGAACTACCCAACTCACGACTTGGAATTAGCTGCTGTTGTCTTTGCTTTGAAGATATGGAGGCATTTTCTTTATGGAGCAATGTTCAACGTTTTTAGTGATCACAAGAGCTTGAAGTATCTGTATGATAAAAAAGAGTTGAATATGAGGCAGTGAAGATGGTTGGAATTCCTAAAAGATTATGATTTCCAACTTCAGTATCACCTTGGAAAGGCGAATGTTGTGGCCAATGCTTTAAGTAGGAAAACGATCAGTGTTTCTTCTATGATGATCAGAGAAAAGGATTTGATAGAACAATTCAGAGATATATGGTCTTTTGTGGAGTTGACACTTGGAAAGATTTGTATGAACATGGGCACTATTTCAAATGACTTAATGAAAGATATTCGAGAAAAGCAGAGAGTTGATAAGTTTTTACAAGAAGAAAGGGAACAGATGAGGCAAGGCGGTGCAACGACCTTAGAGGATGGAAATGATGAAATTTTAAGATTCAGAGGTAGAATATGCGTGCCTAAGGATCAAGAACTCAGGAAGTACATTCTTGAACATGCTCACACGAGTCAGTTGAGTATGCACCCAAGAATAACCAAGATGTACCAAGATTTGAAGAAGCTATTTTGGTGGCATGGGATGAAAAGAGATATTGCTAGATGTGTGTCTTCCTGTTTGGTATACCAGAAAGTGAAGGTTGAACATCAAAGACCGTCTAAAATGTTACAACCCTTAACTATTCCCGAATGGAAATGGAATCGTATTGCCATGGATTTTGTGGTTGGATTGCCAAGGACTAAAAAGGGTCATGCTTCGATATGGGTAATTGTGGATCGACTCACGAAGTCAGCACATTTCTTGCCGATCAACATAAGGTATTCATTGGAGAAGTTGACTCAGTTGTATATTGGTAAAATTGTTAGACTGCATGGTGTACCTACAAGTATTATTTCTGACAGAGATCCAAGATTCACATCAAAGTTTTGACAAAGTCTTCAAGAAACAATGGGAACAAAGTTACACTTAAGTTCTGCATATCATCCACAAACCGATAGTCAATCAGAGAGGACGATTCAATCATTAGAAGATTTGCTCAGGGCTTGTGCTTTGGAACAGACTAGATGTTGGGATAAAGTTTTACCATTGGTAGAGTTCACCTACAACAATAGTTATCATTCGAGTATAGGGATGACATCCTATGAGGCTCTATATGGGTGAAGGTGCATAACACCTTTATGTTGGTATCAAGATGGAGAGCGACTTACCGTTGGACCTGATCTCATACAACAAACAACTGAGAAAGTCAAGATGATTCAGGAGAAGATGTGGACGACTCAAAGTCGACAAAAGAGCTATGCAGACAAAAGGAGAAAACCTCTTGAATTTGAGGAAGGAGAGCATGTGTTTTTTAAAGTCACGCCTATGACTGGGGTCGGTCGAGTTCTTAAGTCTAGAAAGCTTACTCCAAAATTCCTTGGACCTTACCAAATTCTTCGTTGGGTAGGTCCAGTTGCTTATCAAATAGCCTTACCAACTTTTCTTTCAAATCTCCATAATGTTTTTCATGTGTCACAACTTCGAAAATATATTCCTAGCCCTGATCATCTCATAGCACCTGACTCAGTACAATTAAAGGAAAAGTTGATTTATGAAATAACTCCTGTAAGGATTGAGGATAGGAGAATGAAGCAACTCAGGGGGAAAGACATCCCATTAGTAAAGGTAATCTGGAACGAGACAATCGGAGATGCGACATGGGAATTGGAGGATAAGATGAAGGAGCAATACCCACAGCTATTTTAAGGTATAAAAATTTCAAGGACGAAATTTCTATTTGAAGGGGAGAGTTACAACATCCAAAAATTTATTTATTTTACTATAAATAGTCATTTTATAATATTTGTGATTTTTGTGAATTCTTTTAGATTTTTCTGAGAATGTGGAATATTTTAATATTATTTTTCGTTTTACGTACAAACTGAGCGGAGCCGAAAAATGAGATATTTTTTCCGAGAACCTTGATCTGTGGAAACGTCAACGGGGGATCTTACTAAACCCGAGACTAGACACAGTTTATGAAGTTTCACATTTTTTAAGAATTTTATCAGATAAAATAAATTGCTGTATAATTTTTATCCGCTGAGCAATTAATACTGACTTCTGTCAACTGTAACAATTTTTCATTGGATAATAACATGTATTAGAAAATCCTATCACATTATCCTAATGTAATCCACTTTACGACTAATCAAATCTATTTTAATTCAAAAATACTATATTTTAATCAAAGCTTCTTTGAGAAGATTTGACCATAAATGACCAAATTACCCAATCTTATAGGAGAAGCCACTCATCCCTCTCCTTCTCTCTTTCATTGTCGCGAAACTTAGTGCTCTTGGGGAAGCAAAAAATTGCTTCCTACACTTAACACTCTTCACCCAAAAATATCACTCATTTCTACTATCACTTTCTCTCTCTTCAAGTTTCATCTTCCATTTTCTCCAACTTCTCTCTTCTTCTCCCTCACCTCTTCACGGTTTTGTAGCCCTATTGGGTGGCCATTTTCAATTTCTTACTTCACCATCACCATTTCTACATTCCTCTCATCATTCTAAAGCTTTTATCTTTGAAAAGTTTCTCTCAAATCCATCATCTTCTTCACTTTTTCTCAAGAACAAAGTTTGAGACTTTAAAGGTAAATCTTTGATTCTTTACTTTCTCTTCCTATTTTTCATTTCTATGGCCATATTTATGACCATGGATCTCTTCTTTTTCAACCATTGGTGTTGATTCTTTGAGTTTGATTTCTAGGGTTTTTGAGAGCCCCAAAACCGAACCACCAAGAGCATACCAAGGAGGTGATTTCGTGTTCTTCCTTTAGGTAAGAGGGAGATTTACTCACTTCAACCATTATTGGTGATAAAAAGACTTCTATGTGGTTGTTGATGGAGAAATCTATAATGGATGCTTACTTTGTTTGATGGTTTTTTATGTTTTGTGTGTTCTTGATTGAGATTAATAATGATTGGTTGTTTTGAAATGCATTAAGGATGTTGGAATGTTTTGATAATGTTGGATTTGATAAATGAAAAAATTTGAGGGTTTACTACCCTATTGAGAGGCCACGGTTTTGGCCCAAAATCTTAAGGGTTTGAATTGATTTATGTGTAAAATGAAATCTATGCAATTAGTTATTAAAGGATGGATGGAAGGAATGGAAAAATTGGAACCTTGATGCCTTAGGGAGGCCACGACCTCTAAAGGAATTTTTTTTGAGTCCAAGTGATGCTTTTGTGCATATTTGGGAATTAAGATTTAGAGACATGTACTTCATAATGAGATGGAAGAAATTAATTGAGTGATAAACATTTAGAGAGGCCACGGTTTTTCAAGGGTTTTTTAGCCCAAAATTTTTATAATTGATCAAAACTTAGGAAACTAAGGATGTTGGATTCATAATATAGAATTATGATATGTGTTGAACCATGTATATGATATAGGAAACTGAGTATTTGTTGATGTGTACTTGATTAAATTGTGGCAATGATGTTGTTGAGGATTGACTGTGTGCCATTGTGGTATGTTCCATGAAAAATATATTGTTGATGAGTATGCATGATATGCATTGTGTTGTGAGGAACATGCAATTGATACACATACATGATGTAAATTGTGTCGTCAAGCATATGTGATGTCCGTTGAACTTTGTTGGAAAGGCGATGTGTGTCTAGGAGATTGAATAACACCTTAGTGCGGGTGCGAGTAGACTAAGCGTAGGGTCATAGTGGTTGACCTTGGGGGCGTCGGGGTGCGGGTGTCTCACAATAGACAGTGGTAGCTCCACTGGGATCGTGGGATAGACCGATGCAAACACACCAACGATTCGGACCGAGACGCTGTCCTATATCGCGATCAACTGTTGAGGTGTCATGTATAAGCCATATTGCGCAAATATTTTTATGAGATGAAACACTTTATTTTTAAGGCTAACGAGATACTGACATGACTCCTTGATCATTCTCTCTGAAATGTTGATGTCTAGCTCCATGGAGTAGGATTTTTGGTACCATATGCATTGTGCATTGTTAGTCTCACATTTCATTGAGCATGAGGACTATTTAACTGTCTATTTTTGATATTACAATAATTATTTGATTGATAAACCGTTTACTACCTGAGACTCTGTTATTATTATCTCTCTTTTATTGTTTACTTGACTATTACTGTGGATAACTATATGTGTGGTAATGCTATGTGGGCGCCCAACGCCATTCTGTTTTCTTACTGCTATATTGGTATTGGATGTTAAGTGTCTCACCTGTTTTTTGTATATCTGTTCCCCTATTTAAATTATGTACTTCTGAGAAGACATTCGCGAGGAAGAAAAAGAAGCACCTAATTTTCCTGGCTTATGGCCCGATTACGAATAGTGTTGATTGAAGATGTCTTCACGTCTGTGCCGATTTTTGGGTTACGCAAGGATGACTTTTCACGGTGGTCCAGATTGTTGTCACATAAACTTGAGTACGGACCGTTGCATCTATCACGGGGAGCTTACTGTGTCTTTAGCTTGGGGTCGCTACGACCCGCCTATTTTTGATTTCACAACTTTTGTTCACTTAAAGTTTTATCTGCCTGTTAGAGATTTGTGAGATGACCTTTATTACACCCCACGAGATGATTCATTTCTCTCCACTGCTCAAGCTTCTGCTCGAAATTCGGTCGCTCTGATGATGATCTCATCGGATGAGGAAGACCACCTTACTGCTTCCTTCTCGTCGGTCTTAGGGGCTGATACTGTCGGTGGCTACTGATGGCTAACCGTATATCTCTTTAGGAAGCCTAACGTTTTGCTATTTTGATGGGATGTAAATTTGTATACATTTTGGGGGTGGGTAAAGCCTTTACTTTTTGTAAATTTGATGATGTAACTAAACAAGCTCGATGCATATATTTATAATGTGAATGTATGGTTTCATTTCATATCAATCTTTATTGTATATATATTTATCATTATCTCTTCAAAAAAAATGTACTCATATTCGATACTCAATTATTACGCTATTAAGATAGAAATTGTTCATTCAGATAACAAATATGAACCAGCTCTTAATCAATCAATGTATTTATATTTTTCGTATTCTCGTTTCATTTTTCTTTATTATGGTGTGACGTTCCTTCTTCATGAGATGAGAAAAAGGTGCGTTATGAGCACCATAGACCTTTCCCAAATAGGCTGACATAGGACCATCAAACTTCTAAGGAGCAACAACACTCATGAGGTTATGACACACCCCATATAGTTGTTGAAGGTCGTTGGTGTAAAGAACCTTGACCTGCTCCCAAACATACTCACAGGTAATATGAGCGCGGAATATTTACTTGAGGGGGGATGAATATTGGATTTGACGACACTACATAACTGGGTATCAATCTTCTTCCACCTTGATTTGTTAGCCTTGGGCACAGACTCAAGCCTCGTGATGAGGTGTTCTTCATAGCCTTGGCTATTAAGCCACAGTTTGATGTCTAAAGCCCAAATATCATAGTTACTATCATCCAATTTGTCAACGGAGAGAAGGGCACCAACAAAACTGGTGAAAATAGGATGCTCAGTCTTTGAGAGGTCTTTAGAGCCAGCTGAGGAAGGAGAACTAGCCATGGATCAGTAAACAATATGCTAAAAAAACACGACTAAATAGTACCTGAATGTACCGATTCAAAAGGGAGTCTCGACAAACAGTCACGAACATAAAAGGCAAGGGCAGATCCAAAAAGAAGAGAGAAGGGCGAGCACGACGATACAAATGGCGGCCTGTGGGGGTGGTCCAAGCGCTGTCACGGGCTAGTGAAGGAGCAGCGCGCAGAGCTATTCATAGGAGCTTTCGACGACGCATGTAGGCATGTCTCGTGGTTCTTGGGCTCAGGCTTTTGGGTTTTGGCCAATCAGGGAGAGCCGATTTGATGGTGGGGTATCAGGCCGGAAGGGTTGGTGAAAAGTTGGGAGGAGGCGGCAGCGGATGGTAGTGGATAACAGCGAGCAACAACTAACAGTAACAAAGGAGATGAGTCTACTAGAAAGAGGACACATTAGAAGCAGAAAGGCCTACAAACTAGAGTGGAAACACGAGTAGTTAAAAAAAGATTTCGCGAGAGAGCAGTGAACTCACTGGGCATGCACGGTTCTAGAATTGTTTCTTTTTAAGTTCTAGATATCATGTTGAAAGAGGGAAAAAAAAAAGAGAGAAACATATGAAGAAATCATGTGCCTAAATTACACAACATAGATTGAATTATGTAGAATTATTGTAATAAATATAAAAATTACAAAAAATCCTAATTACTATAATTACATAATTTAATTATGATTTAATTAGCCTATACAATGAATCTAGATATAATTTTTAACAAGATTAAATAAATAAAATCATATTGAAATATGATAATAACAAGGAACCTATTTCCAAAATTCCAAATCATTAATACCTTGTAAACAGGGCCAAATCCACCTTCCCCTAATTTAGATGCTTCTGAAAAGTGATTAGTACTCTGTAGAATTGTGATTAAAGGGATTGTAGGCAGGTCTGCGTTCAGTGTTTCCTCAGTTTGAACATTGTGATATGAAGATAGAGGACCAGTGTCAGGTATTTGCTCATCTACGAAGAGAAGTTTGTGAATTCATATTTGAACTAAATGGCCATATTTGAGTATGTGAAATAAGCTATCAAAACAATTCTAGCATGTTTTATTGCAAGAAATTACCTTTTCTAACTCTATTCCTGTACCAGAAGCAGTAGACACCGCAACATAGTAGAGCTACTGATCCCGACACACTTATGCCAATGATCAAGTTTCTTGACTTACTAGTGCCCCCTCGTTTGGCTGTAACATATCAAAGAAGAACATTTTTTTTTTTTTTTACAAATTGATCAGATTCAATAGATAAACAGACATATCTACTTCAAGAGAATTCCTATGCCACAAGAAAGTGATTGTAACTATGAGAGAACAAAAAGTAATTGATGTGTCACCTGTGTAAGGATTAGGCACAGGAACTGAAGATGTCTGATTGTGAAAAAGGTAGAACATATAATCATCATACAATATAAAACAACATGGACACCAGACATGCCATCCTATCTTTTGTTCACAACATTTGGGAATTTGTGCTACCATGGCCTCCAAACATTGTCTGCACCCCTCATTTGTAAGATCTCTGCTGCATTGCACCAGGCCATACCTTCTCTCAGTACGACTCAAATTGAACTCACCCATATAGAACAACTGGTTGGTCTCCTCTGTTGCTTTTCTGATCAAACTTCTCAAATAATCCTCAGCTTTCTGAATCTCTATTGGGCTGGAGATGTTTTTTTTACCAGAAGCACGCCATGTTGGGTCTATTGTAACGTTCCCAAAGAAATTCTCATTTGAGTACCTGAGCATGCAGAAATCATACCATATCATAGCAGAGACTCTATTGGGACAGCGCTGAAGGACTTCTCTGGTAGCAGTAGAGACACAGAACTGACAGAAGTATCCAACCACGTCGCCACGGCAATCATAGAGGCCATACACAGCATCTCTAGTGGTGTTGTTGTTGCCTATGCTGGTGTGGTTATACCCTTTGCTAGTGACTGCATCAGAGGATAGCCAAGAGAGGATGCTGTTAAGATTGGTTGTGTATGCAGTGCTGAGATCTTGTTCGGTTGTGTACTGGCAGTCATCTCCCACGTAGCTGGGCGATATTAATTGTGCTTTTGTAACAAGTGCTTTGAAGCTCAGAAATAGCAGGAAAGCAAAGGATATTGATGATCTTACATTGAGTTGTGTTGCCTCCATGATTTTTAAGCTACTTGCTCAGACAATAATTCAAAAATATATGAAGTATGTGACTGTATATATTATTATAAGAGATTCTTAGGCGTTGCTGTAACACATAAATATCTTATTAAATATATTTTTACCATTGACTGTGTACAGTATCAGCTATAACATTTAAAATATAATGCAAATGATAGAAAGTAATGACTCACAAAACTGTGTATTAATTTAAAATATACTTGTTAAAAAAAAAAATAAACTACATTTTGCCTCCTTGAAATTTGGTATGTTATGTGAGTGTTACTCAACTTACTCTCTTAGTGTTTGTTTGGAATTGAGTATAAACTTAGAGTTTGAAATTGAAATTGAGCTTCTTAATTTTAATTTTTATATTTTGAATATTATTTAAAATTAAAAATTTAATTCTATAAATCAATTTTATAAAATTAAAAGATAATTAAATTAAGTATTTCTAAATTTTTAGTATATACTATAAGAATTACTAATTTTATAATTTAAAAATTAAACTCTCTATCTCTCTTCACATTTATTTATGAGCAATCATATTTATTGAGATTCTATATTTATATGAAATTTTCTTTTATTTATATAAAAATTATTATACTAGCATATTTATTTTTTTCTAAAAAAAATTCATGAGAACTTTTTTATGAAAAAATGACTATTATATTATAAAAATATTATTATATGAATATTTTTATTAATTTTAATTTTGTAAATAATTTTTAATATTTTAGAACATACTTTTAAATAATAAAATTATAATTGAATTTAGAATTATAATTTTTTATCTTAATTCTTGACAATCCTAAATATAAAATTTAATATTCTGAACCAATTCTAATTTTAAAAGAATTGGAGTTAAAATTAAAATTTTATAATTTAATTTCAATTCTAATATATAAATGGACCTTAAATTTTTTTGTTTAGTTATCAGTTAACCAAATGTAGTTTTGTTTTAAGAGAAAACATCACCATTTTCTGTTAAATTAAATGGAAGTTAACTTTCGAATACTTAAAAACTAAACTTCAAGGGCAATAAGTGTTGAATAAACAAACTTAGTGATAAATAAAGATAAGGCATTTGTACATTAAGTAAGTAACGGTCCAAACACCCTTAAATAATTAGTAGTTAAAATTGCAATATATTTTTTATTAAATTAAATGTGGATATATCCTTACTTACATATTTTACACACAAACTTATTTTAAAGGAATTTTTTTCATAAATAAAAGTTTTGTTCCCTTATGTTTCATTTGTTAAAACCAAACATCAAAATGATTAAAAAAAAATTAGGGAGATAAGTTCAAAAATGAGTTATGCTTTATGGAGTTAATTTTACCTAAAATGTAATTAGAATCATGGTCAGTTGAGCTAGAAGACTCAATAATGAAAATAAAATGAAAAAAATGAAAGAACAATCTTTTTTGCACGATAGATATACATAGTATATTAATTATTTATTATAGTATAAGAAATATATAAATGAATTACACTCATCTTCATAACCCTCTCACTTTTGTATTAAAATGTCAACTTAATTTTGTAAAAGAAAATAATAGGATATCATGCTTAAAAAACTTTTGCTATAATATAGATCTATCATTAATAATTGATGAAATCTTTTAGAGTACTGTTTGAAAGGTAGTTAAAAAAATGTAATTTATGAGTTGTTTAAAATTCTATTATTTTTAGAAATTTCAAATTAATGAAATGTAATTTACTCATAAAAAGATTAAAATTCTTTTCCAACACGCTCGAGCGTAAAAACAATCGTTTTAACTCATTGTTATTGAAATATGTCTAGGTTTTATTTATTTTTAAAGTACAGATTGTTGTCAGTTTTAACAACAATTAGTAGGTACCCTGTGTAATGTACTGGATATTTTAAATTCATATAGAATTTTAAAAATTTAGATTAAAATTAAAAAATATGTTTAAATTTTTTAAAAAACGATATTCATAATATTTAGATAAAAAAATTTAGAAAATAAATAAAAGAAAATTTAAAATTAAATAAAGAAAATTTAAGAATAACACGTATTTGAGGGATAATACAATACGGTGATAGGAATAACATTTGATATATCCATTTATGTTCACTTTAATAATATCTAATTAATCTCCAACACCATAGTAGCTATAAATGAATAATGAGTATTAATGACAAGCTCAACTGACACCAGCCGCCCTTATCCTTAACTATATAAGGTATACTTGTTTGCAGTTTGAATTCGTAGTCAACAAATACTTGGTCGTTCTGTGTACAACAAGGAGGGTCATCAGGAACACTAATAGTCATCAAGTTCACTAATAATAATAAAAATATTTAAAAAATATGTTATTAATAATTTTTTAATAAAAAAGCTTTGATTGGACTGAAAAGTGGCAACTTTAGGTTCTTCAAGGGAGTGGTTTTGGTCCGCGTCAATTTAACTTTCTTATTTCTAGTTTGAATCTGACCAGTAAACATGTCAGTCATTCCCATCTGTGAACAGTATTTGAAACCATCCTATCTTTCTTCTTTAATACGGAAAAGATGAGTTGCTCGTGTTTGGTAAGAAGTCAATTCAAGGATTTAATGGAGTAAATGAAAGCCTGTATTGATTAAGAGAAATTCTAACTTGCTCTTGAAGTATAATTAATACACGGTATGAGAAAAAAATTTATTATTAATTTTAAATAAATTTATATAAATTTTTAGCATTAACAAAATTAGTGATAAAGATTTTTCTTAAAACATACATTAAATATATTATAAAAATATACAACAATTTCTCATTGAATAACTGCTTTCATAATGTCACTTTCATTTACAAAATAGCAAATAAATACACTTGCTATATGAACCAAACATAATGTCCACCGTATCTTAGTTTATCACTTTCTTTTGCTATAAGATTGAGGCATGATACTTTAGGGTAAAGCCGCGAAAATGGATGAGTTTTAGAATTGTTAAAATATATGTCAAAGTTTAATGATTGACTTGAATAGTCTATTAAAATAAATTAGTTGAATTAATAAAAGTGAATAAAAAATTAAAAATGACTCAAATGGATCAAATTCAAATGGATCGACTCGACCTATATTAATAACAGTATATTAAACTGAGATAGATTAGACTGAATTAGTAAAATATTAGTTTAAAATTAACATGACCCAATCTGACCTACCCCAAAAATGACTTGACCCAAGCTGAACATGCTCGTTTTGACAGCCCTATTTTAAAAAGTTTTGTTATATTATTCTAAAAGATCTCTTTAATATTTTACTTTGAATAATATTTGGTGTGTTAGTAACAAGCACATCACCTTATGTGGTGGTAGAATCAGAGTGTGAATATACAAAAATAATATAAAATTAACTATAATTAAATAATAAAAATTATATAAATATAAATTGGCACATCACCTCGACTTTTTTAATTAAACCGCCATTTTTGACAAAAAATATTACCAAAATGCCACTGTTTTCAAACTAATTATCAAATGCCACCGCTTTGTAGTGGCATTTTTTATTTTTTGTTGGGCCACGTTGGATACGCCATTGCGCTTGGCAGTATCCACGTGGAATACGCTAAGCAAGCAATGGCGATCCAACGTGGATACGCTAAACCTTGATAAAGTATTCCAAAACTCCTATAACCCGCCCCCCCACCCTCTCAAGATCTTCATTCATTTATCAAATTTTTCACCATCTCTCTAGATTTCATTCTCTAAACTCTCTAAAAACTCTCCTGTGGTTATAAGGTGTCCGTTAATCATATTCGTAAGTATTTCTATCGTTAGATTATTATTGTTATTGTTATATATATTATTAAATATTTTAAGTATTAGAATTATTATTTATGATCTTGTGTTATTTTATTAATTATATTTTGTATATTTGTTATGTTTTTAGAATTATATATTATATTTTGTATATTTTTTTAATTTCTATATTATTTATGTATTATGTATATTTGTTTAATTATTAGAATAATTGATTATTATTATTATTATTATTGATTACTATTATTATTGATTATAATTATTATTATTATTATTGTTATTATTATTATTATTACTATTATTTCTTTTATTATTGTATTTAATTGTGTATGTATGATATATGTTTTATTGTTATTTAGTAGGTTTTTAGTATTTGTTTGTTTCTTTTATTATTGTTACGAATTGTGTATGTATGATATATGTTTTATTGTTATTTAGTAGGTTTTTAGTATTTGTTTGTACAAAATTAAATTATTTGTGTTGTTGTTGTTATTCAAGTGTAAGATGAAGCAAACACCTTGTTGTTCTCATTTACTACAATGGGAGAACGTATTATGAAGGTGAAGAGGGTCTAATGTACAAAGGTCCTCGTCCCAAGTCTATCATGATTCAACGTGATACGACTATTGAGCTTTTAAAAGGAGAAATCATTTAAAATTAAGGCTCCAAGAAAATCAAGTTGTGTCTAGTGTTGTGTACATGCATTTCCACAATGGAGTAATGTTCTAAGATGGATAGCTCTTCCATTAGAAGATGATGAAGATGTTGCTTGCATGATTGATTGCTTTGATCAACATCCTAACTTAACTTCTATGGAGTTGTATGTCGAGACGGAAACAAGTGAGCACAATGAGCATCGTTGAAGCTCCTTCTAAACAGGGTTACAAGTGGTCCTTCTAATTCACTTCTTTGAATCATCGTACCTCTATCAACACTCAATTCTCCATGACACATGCTCCCGTCCTAGTACAATCTCAAGAAGTTGGTACGTCTGCAATGCCCGAAGGGAGTTCATTTAGGTTGGACCTTGAAATCCGATAACCCGCTTTGGCGGATGCATTATCCGACACAAGCGATGATGAAGGGGAGATGCCCGAGGGTGAAGATACGGTACACCGACTTAGAAGAAGATGAATCGACCACGAAGTAAATATACAACAACTAGTCCCTCCATTGGTAGTTGCTCCCGAATCTACATATGTGCCTCCATGCCCTCGGTTTTAAAATCAATTGGGATGCGCCGAATACATCCGATAATCTTTGTGAATTAGATTCTCGTGGTATTTGGAGTCCGGATGAAGAATTATATGTCGGATTACAATTTCCCTCTAAAGAAGTTATCAATTTGGCCCTAAAACATTATTCCATTATTAGACACCGAATTACAAGGTTGAGGATTCGATACACAATCTAATTGTTAAGTGTCCTAGAGCCTATGGTTGTAATTGGAGGGTTAGGGCCATTCTAAGCAAGAAATCAAACTTGTGGGAAATTCGAAAATATAATGGGCCTCACAACTGTGTCAACCCAGCCATTTCACAAGATCACCAGAAGTTAGACTCTCGTATGATCTGTTCTTGCATTCTGGAGATGGTTAAGCAAAAACCTGATGTACCTGTATGCTTAATTATTGAAAGGGTTCGATGTCAATTCGGATATGACGTGTCCTATCGGAAAGCTTGGAAAGCAAAACAAATTGCCTTTGTACAAGGTGTATGAGATGGACTGGGGTATCATTAAGGATGAACCATGGTGGCCACCAGCTCCGACGATTACATTGGTACCCGATCGTCAATTGCTTCGATCTAAAGGTCGACCCAAATCAACTCGACTTAGAAATGAGATGGATTGGCGCGAACCAGGACCGGGACAAAGATGTAGAAAATGTGGTGAATCTGGACATAACTCTCGTAGTTGTCGTCGTGGTGGATCGACTTCTTTGAGGAATGACCAAGCAGGGCCATCCACTTGATTAGGACATAAGTTAATTCGCATTGTATTGTAATGAATGACTATTTATGTGTAACTGAATATTTTCAGTATGTAATTTGATAATCTACGTTATTGTGCTTTTACGGTGTCTATTAATTTATGCTTGATACACTCATATTTAATATGTATATTCGATTCTATAGAATGTTCTATTATTTGAAGACTTACCTAATGTCCTTGTCGGTTGCTTGATTACAGCGTGAGACATGGCATTCCACCTGCGCCCAGGCCCAGAGGACCTATCGACTAGAGATGCAGACTTTCATGTATCACAACATGTATGGCAAGGAAGACCAGGATCGTCATCCGCGTGTCGACGTGCCCATAAATTCGACATATGGACCCGGATCACGGATACCGCCATACCTAGAGCTGGCTGGTTTCGTGGGGTTGCCCATATGGGGTATTGCACCATCGATCACTCCCTCATTACAAAGATTAGTTGAGAGATGGCGGCCCGAGACACACACATTTCATATGCCTACCGGAGAGTGCACCATCACATTGGAGGACATTGCTATCATCTCGGGACTTCCCATTGATGGCGATGTAGTTACTGGTCGTACATCCCATCCATTGGATGCAATGTGAGACCTTGTTGGGATCGCAGCCGCCCGAGTCACACGTATTAGGTGGACGTGTTGATATGTCGTGGCTCTGGAGCGCATTCCGTACACGACTTACCCCGACTGACGAGACGATTATGTGATGTGGTGTGCACGGGCGTACATACTTCGGTTGATCGGGGGATTGCTATTTCCTGACCATTCTGGTAGATACGTGCACATGATGTTTCTTCCTCTGTTTGAGGACTTTACCGTTGCTGGGAGATACAGCTGGGGATCGGCAGTTGGCCTATTTGTATAGAGAGTTGTGCAAGGCCACGATTACAGTGTGCACGAGATTGGAGGTGCTTGCATACGTTTGCGATCGCGGGCATGGCACAGATTTCCGCCCCTTGTCCCTACACTCGTGGATGATGTTGATCCTGTTCTTGTGGCTGCCTACATTGCTGCCCGTGGTCCCCTACGTCCACTGGGATTTCGGTGAGTTCCTCAACATATCTTTACATTAGTTTATTATATATATTATTTGTCTTGACATCGTATGACCTTGACATATATATAGGTGGCATAAACATAAGGTGTTGATTGAGACACCGATGGGGGTGCTTCCATATTACCGTCAGTTTTTTGATCAGATGAAGAGTGATGAGGTCGGTATCTATTTATAGTGATTTAAATAAGTTAATTGTCTTGCATTATAATTCTTTATACATTTGTGATTGCAGATAACATGGCGGCCATATACGGATGAGATTGTGGCTTCACTGCCCGTTCTGTGTCGCGGGTAGGGACATATATCTGGCAGTGGTTCCACTTATCTTTTTCCACATTGTTGAGTGGCACCACCAGACGAATGATGCGTCGGTTGTCGGACCAACCAATACCACGGAGACCACACCAACCCGACGAGTTACACTCGATTACATTGGCCGGACGTCACGACGTGGATTGGCGAGCCACACACCTTGCACACATAGCCATCCGGGATGCGCGGCGAACGGTGTGTTGATGGTTGGCCTTTGGAAGCTCCCCTTGCCGCACGGTCCCGAGTACATGCGCCGGTACGACGGATTACTGGCGTTGGATTTCCGAACCGGTGCATCCATTGGGGTTGTTGTAAGCTTTTTACCAATATGTTACTGCTATTTGTTTTGAACATTTTGTATTTTATATTGATAATGACGTGTTATATTTGTATCTTAGGTGACATTGCGGAGAGAACGTCTATGGGTCGGCTAGGAACCCTAGTTCGGGATTTAGTATGGCTAGCCTTCAACAAATTCCATGGAGGACATCTTATCTATAAGCAGTGAGGAGCATGATCGCATCACATTAGGTCACCTACGTCCAGCTCCTCCTGAGGATGAGATTCCCTGGTCCATCCGAGCAAGCCACGATGAGAATGCGACCGCGCCGTAGACGGAGAGGGTTAACCAAGACTTCGATCACGACTACGTCTTCCGGATGACTCGGTTCTTCTCGCTAACCCTAGTACTCGGCCACCGCCCACTTCTACCGCTACTTACCGTCCGTCTCGCCCACCACCTCCCTCGTACCCGCCATATCCAGGGTTATCCACCATCTACATCATACCCACCACCTACTTACCCTTACCCACCATATCCTTATACTTTTACCCTGACACCGTCATTTCCATATCCACCGTATACAGGTTACCCACCATATCCTCATCACTCACAGGCAGGACCTTCTTCTGATCCCCATCACAGACCCCCACATTCTGACCCTGGCCCTTCTCATTGATGTATATGTACTACATTTTATTACATTTACTTGATTAAGGATTACTGTATTTATATGTACCAGATTTTTCTGTTATGTTTATGCATCTTATATGTGTTTTCTTGATATGAATTGAATATATATAAATATGTTTCATTATACAGGATGAAATATTTTTGGGAACGTCTGATTTTTAGGGGAAACTCTGTCAATTTTTTTATAGAATCGGTTAAACTATTAACGTAAATTAATTTTGTAGAGATAGGACAAATCAATTTTTATATCCTGTCTAAAATCGTTGTTTGGTGAACCAGCAGGATAGGATAAATCAATCCTATCACCTATCTTATCCTTTCTATTTAGTTCAAATTCTATCCTGAGAGGAGGGCTGGGTTAGAACTCAACATGATATGATAAGGAGATTTAAAGTATAATACAATTAAAGTGTAATAAAATATAACATGGTTAAAAATTGTATAACAAATATAAAAAATTTAAAATAATAAAATACTAATAATTAATTTTAAAAATTATTTTTATTTTGTCTCAAGGCTAATTTTGTTATTTATATTATTTTAAAAATTTTAAAAATATGCCAAAAAGGATATATTGGGTCGTCTCGGTGTATTAGCGTCAGGCCAAGGTCCAGGTCCATTCGGTACCGAACCCGGGTTCAAGACATTCGACCCATCTCACCCATTTGATCATCTAGCCCATTCAAGCCAGGTCCTAGCCCACCATTCGGGTAAGTCCCAACATATTCGGGTCGGCCTAACCTAACCTGGGATCCAAGTACATTCGGCTATCCTAACCCATTTGGGTCATTCCAATCGGATTCATTATAGCCGCTCAATCCATCCGACATGGCAAGCCACGCATTGGATACGCCATTGCGCTTGGCGTATCCGTTGGATCGCCATTGCGCTTGGCGTATCCACGGGAATACGCCAAAGCGCAATGGCGTATCAACGTGGATACGCCAAGCGCAATGGCGTATTCCACGTGGATACGCCAAGCGCAATGGCGTATCCAACGTGGCCCAACAAAAAATAAAAAATGTCACCGTGGCCAAAACGGTGGCATTTCGATAATTAGTTTGAAAACAGTGGCATTTTGGTAATATTTTTTGCCAAAAATAGCAGTTTGGTCAAAAAGCCGTCATCAGGAACACTAATAGTCATCAAGTTCACTAATAATAATAAAAATATTTAAAAAATATGTTATTAATAATTTTTTAATAAAAAAGCTTTGATTGGACTGAAAAGTGGCAACTTTAGGTTCTTCAAGGGAGTGGTTTTGGTCCGCGTCAATTTAACTTTCTTATTTCTAGTTTGAATCTGACCAGTAAACATGTCAGTCATTCCCATCTGTGAACAGTATTTGAAACCATCCTATCTTTCTTCTTTAATACGGAAAAGATGAGTTGCTCGTGTTTGGTAAGAAGTCAATTCAAGGATTTAATGGAGTAAATGAAAGCCTGTATTGATTAAGAGAAATTCTAACTTGCTCTTGAAGTATAATTAATACACGGTATGAGAAAAAAATTTATTATTAATTTTAAATAAATTTATATAAATTTTTAGCATTAACAAAATTAGTGATAAAGATTTTTCTTAAAACATACATTAAATATATTATAAAAATATACAACAATTTCTCATTGAATAACTGCTTTCATAATGTCACTTTCATTTACAAAATAGCAAATAAATACACTTGCTATATGAACCAAACATAATGTCCACCGTATCTTAGTTTATCACTTTCTTTTGCTATAAGATTGAGGCATGATACTTTAGGGTAAAGCCGCGAAAATGGATGAGTTTTAGAATTGTTAAAATATATGTCAAAGTTTAATGATTGACTTGAATAGTCTATCAAAATAAATTAGTTGAATTAGTAAAAGTGAATAAAAAATTAAAAATGACTCAAATGGATCAAATTCAAATGGATCGACTCGACCTATATTAATAACAGTATATTAAACTGAGATAGATTAGACTGAATTAGTAAAATATTAGTTTAAAATTAACATGACCCAATCTGACCTACCCCAAAAATGACTTGACCCAAGCTGAACATGCTCGTTTTGACAGCCCTATTTTAAAAAGTTTTGTTATATTATTCTAAAAGATCTCTTTAATATTTTACTTTGAATAATATTTGGTGTGTTAGTAACAAGCACATCACCTTATGTGGTGGTAGAATCAGAGTGTGAATATACAAAAATAATATAAAATTAACTATAATTAAATAATAAAAATTATATAAATATAAATTGATATGTACATAAATATATGTGAGTAGTATTATTTTAATACTTTTGAGAGTGAACAACAAACTCCAATGACTTCTTGGATTCCATTGCCTCCCTTTCATAATTCACTCACAGCACAAATGAAAGAAAGACTTAATTGGTGCTTAGCGAACACAACAATATGTTTCTTACTCCATTTACCAAAGTCGTTGCCCGTCTCATTTTGTAGGATTGGTTCTTGTGTATCTGAGTTATTGAAACAGTATCACACAACTAAAATAGAGTTGAGAAAATAAGAACTAATACATAATATTTAACATGAAAATCCTTTAATGATGAGGGAAAAACTACGAACAAGACTATAATAATTTCACTATATAGAAGAAAATTATAACTTTTTTTAAAATACAATGAGAGAATAATAACACTCTTTCTTGATATAGGAGAATACACATTTCTCTAAAATAGGAAAAAATTCTAAGAGACAAGAAGGAAAAACTCTTAGGAGAAATAATAGTTTTTCTCTCTAGAATGTGTTGTAAAAACTGATGGAGGAGTCCTCTATTTATAAAGGAGAACCTCTTTCTTTATGTTGTTTCACCGAGCGAAATTGGAGAAAATTTCTCCAATTCCTGTTGTTCAACCATACAATATATTGCTTCTAATTTGCACTGAAAGCATTTCACAACCTCAACCAATTTCGTTTACTTTCCTTGGTTGGTTGTAAAATTTGCTACCTTGTTTGACTTTTCAAAGGCCACAAAAGTGGTTTTACCTCAATCACAATTTCCCACTTAAAGTCACTTTTGATGAGTTTTCAAAATCTTTCTCATCTTGTCAGTTCTCTGCCACTTACGTTTCTGATAGGCCATAGGAGGATCTACACCATTTAATTTTGTCAAAACTAATTGATTTTGTCATAACATTTGTTACGTTGTCTTTAATGTGAATCTTTTGCATATCCACGCTCCATTCTTTTACTACTTCTCGAACAAAGTGATATTGAACTCATATGTGCTTTTGTCCTAGAATGAAAGGCTCGATTCCTTGCAATGTGCAAGGCACTTTGGCTGTCACAAAGCACATGAATCTTTTGTTGTTTGTGCCCAAGTTCTTCCATTAACATTTGAATCCATATTGCTTCATTGCATGCTTGGGTAGCTACCATGTATTCAACTTTTGTAATAGATAGAGCTACAATAGTCTATAACTTAGATAACCAATTTACCGCTCCTCCTACAAGTGTGAACACATAGCCTGCAACATATTTTTTATTATTAAGATCACCTGCAAAATCTGAGTCAACATATCCTTTAACAATAAATTCTAATCCTCTAAAACATAATGCAACATCTGAGGCCCCTTTAATGTATTTTAGGATCCTCTTAACAACATTTCAATGCTCTCTACTAGGATTTTCCATAAATCAACTGACTGTATCAATTATTTGTGCAATATCTGGTCTTATATAAATTATAACATACATAAGACTTCCCACTACTAATGTATACAGTACTCGAGACATTTCTATCCTCTCCGCTTCACTGCTAAGACTCATACTTGAGTAAAATTTATAATTGACAGGAAGTATGGTAGAGATTGACTTACAATCTTGCATGTTGAAACGTCGCAAGATTTTCCTCAGATAGTTCTTCTGGGAAAGCTAAACCTACCTATATTTTCTATCTCGGTGAATTTGCATCCCTAAAATCTTGTTTGCTAGTCCTAAGTCCTTTATATCAAACTCCCTAGTCAACTGTGCCTTTAATTATTAGACTTGATCTTTGTTAGGGCCTACCACCCACATGTCATCCACATACAAAAACAAGATGATAAAATCATTGCTACCAAACCTCTTGTAATATGTACAATGATCTGAACTCAGTCTGTTGTATTTGAGGTTAATAATGAAGGAATCATATCTCTTGTACCAACACCTTGGCGCTTGCTTTAGACCGTACAAAGACTTGGTTAACCTGCAAACTACGTTTTCCTTGCCTTTTTCTTCAATGCCCTTTGGTTGGGGCATATATATCTCTTCTTTTAGCTCTTCATGAAGAAAAGTTATTTTTACATGTATTTGTTCAAGATGTAAATCGAATGCAGCACACATAGCCATGACTATTCTGATAATAGTAAGTTTGACATCTGGAGAGAATATCTCATTGAAATTAATACCTTCTTTCTAAGCATATCCTTTGACCACCAGTCTTGCACGATATCGTTCCACTTGATCGTTGTCATCTCATTTGATCTTATAAACCTATTTATTACTAATGATTTTCCGTCCCTTTAGAAGTTCAACACGTTCTCATGTCTTATTCTTATACAGGGCTTCTATTTCTTCTTACATTGCTGCCATCCACAGAGAAGCATTTGAGTCACTCACGGTCTCCTGAAAGGTTGACGACTCTCCTTCTTCTGTTAGAAGACAATATGGATCGTGACTTGCCATAACATAGTCTTAGTGCCATGATGGTGCTCTTATCTGGCGCGTTGATCATCGAACTTATGTTTCATTGGTGTCATATGGTTCTTGTTCCTCGTGCTCTGGTACTTGTTTTGTTTCAGAGGAATCTTTTTCTCCAATTTTTTCATCTATCTGAATCGTAGTAGTCTCTTTCAAAGTGTTGTCATCTTCTTGTACACTTTGCAGTTCATTTTCTACAAATATTACATCTCTGCAGACTATAACCTTGTGGGTAGTGGGATCCCACATGCAATACCCCTTAACACCATCAACATAACCTAAGAATATGCATTTTCTGAATTTTCGATCTAGTTTTGTTCTTTCTTGGGAATTATACATCACATATGTAGGACGTCCAAACACATAAAGAGAAGAATAATCTGTTGACTTTCTATTCCGCATCTTCATTGGTGTCTTTAAACCAATTGCAGTTGATGGCAACTAATTTATCACGTAACAAGTGGTTTTGACTACTTCTACCCAAACAGATTTGGCTAATCCTGCAATTCTTAAAATAGCTCATGTTCTTTCTAGGAGAGTTCTATTCATCCGCTCTATTACACCATTTTGTTAAGGTGTATGCGCAACAGTTAATTGCCTTTGAATACCATCTTGCTTGCAAAATGCAAGAAAAGTACTGTTTGTATATTATCCTCCATTGTTAGTCCTTAAGCACTTGATTCTTTTTCCGGACTCAAGTTACAGTACTCTTGCTTTGAAGTCTTTGAATATTAGAAACACATCTAACTTCTTCTTGATTAGGTATACCCATAATCACCTGGAGTAGTCATCATTAAATGATACAAAATATTTTGCTCCTCCTAGGGACATTTATGGTGACTCCCACACATATGAATGAATCAAGTCAAGTATATGCTTGCTTCTAGCAGTTGACCTATCAAACTTTAATCTATGTTGCTTGCTTGTAACACAATATTCACAAATAGGTAAGTTTACTAATTTGAGTCGGGAAAAAACATCACGTTCCACAAGAATTTTCAAACCACATTCTGACATATAACCTAATTTGTGATGCCACATTATCCTTGATTTTTCTTAGCCTGCTGATGCAACTATGCATCTGCCTTTTACAGTGTATCTCCTACAAGCATGTATAGATTTACTGCGATCTTTTCTACTTTCATCACTATAAGAGCACTTCTAACAACCTTCAAGATCCCACCTTCAATATGGGTCTTGTACTCGAGGTCATCCAATTGTCTAATAGACAATAAATTCTTCTTTAAACTCTTCACATATCGTACCCCTTGAATTATATGAACTGTATTATTGTGTAATTTTATTTTGACGGTACTAACTCCAACAATCTCTAAGGCATGATCATTCCCCATGAACATAGATTCTTCTGAGATAAAATCATAAGTACTAAACTAGTCTCATTGTGAAGTCAAGTGTCATGTTGCTCCTAAATTCATTAACCAAACATCAGTGAGCTACTTTATGCCTTTAGAACTAATTGCTACTTCTCTATATAGGATTTCTCCATCATCAGAGGTACTAGCAACACATCCTTAAGAGGTTATTGCTTCAGGAGTTTTTTCTGCATTTTTCTTCTTGTGCCAACAATCTTTCTTCAAGTTCCCTTTCATGTCACAATGGTAGCATTTGAAGTTCTTCCTTCTTTCGTGACTTTGATCTACTCTGATTTCGGCTCTCACTAGAGCCAAGGAAAGGTTGAAGAAAATTCTTAATCTTTAAACCTAATTGCGCCTACACCACATTAGGGTTTGCGTCTCTTAACGGCTACTGCGTTCTGTCTAAGTGTCTCTTCAATTTTGGTATAACTTTTCTTTAAATAGATAATTAACGTGTTCAGTTATGCGTTCAGCGCTCAAGCATTAGGTTTACAGTGCTCAAGCACTGGCCCAATATGAAAGAACAGGCTGTATACACTTTGCGAGCTCAAGCACTCCACTCTCAACGCTTAGGCGTTGGGACACTAAAGAGAATTATTCTGCACGTGTTGCGCGTTTAAGTGGTAGACACCCAGCGCTCAAGCGCTGGGCTCCTGAATGGATTTTCTTCTTTTTTCTTGCTTTCTCATTCGGCTCATTTTCTCCATGTGAAATTACCTAACAAAAACAAATAAAAACATGTAATAAGAACATAATTAAAATACTAAAAATATAATAAAGCCTCTGCTTGTTTTCATCTTCCTCTCGTCATCGACAAAGCCTCTGCTTGCTTTGAGCTTTCTAATATGTCTTCCTTGTTCTTCCACTTTGATTCTTCTTCAAGAATAGCAGCAACAACATCATCAAATTGAAGATTATCAATAATATTATTATTTGTTATGTTAATGATGAGTTGATCATAAGAATCAGGTAGACTTTGGAGTAGAAGCTCTGCACGTTCATTTTCTACCATGTTGTAATATGATGCGATAAGCTGAGAAAATAACGTGTTTAGATAGTTGATGTGATCTGTTATCGTTGTGGATTCACTCATTCAAAGAGTATAAAGTCTTATCTTTAACAATATCTTGTTGTGAAGTGACTTGGCCTCATACAATTTGGTGAGTGCATCCCAAATCTCCTTCTCTGTCTTCTTTCTGCAACACTTGACAAGACTGAATATGTCATTGCTAGATGCAGGTTGCCGACAACATTATCATTTATCTCCTTCCACTTATCATCAGTTACCCCTGTGGATCTGTCTTCAATTGCTGCTTTGCAATTGTTTTTCCTTAAGATTGCTTTTATCTTCAGTTTCAATAGGAAAAAATTACTCACATTGAACTTCTCAATCTCAAATTTTGCTACCATAGTATTGACAACGATATATTTTTCAATTAGACCGGCTTACTCTATTTTACCGTGACTAGTATCATATATGTGAACAATATTATATATATATATATATATATATATATATATATATATATATATATATATCGTATCGAGACAAACCTCGTATATGTTAACAATACTGCAGAAGTATACAACCATACATGTAAGTAGTAACTATGAATAGTACTTGTGGCGTGAATAGTACCAACAACCAATGACTCTAATACTACTGTTAGGTATCAAAGTTATTGAAATATTATCACACAGTTAAAATAGAGTTAAGAAAATAGGAACTGACACACAATATTTAACGTGAAAATTCTTTGATGATGAGGGAAAAATCATGGACAAGACTAGAAAATTTTTACTATGTGAAAGAAAATTACAACTTTTCTCTAAATACAAAGAAAGAATAATAACATTCTCTCTTAAAATAGAAAAATACACATTTTTCTAAAATAGAAAAAAAAAATCTAGAAGACAAGAAAGAAAAACTCTAAAAAAAATAATAATTTTTTTTCTCTATAACGAGATGTAGAAACTGATGGAGGAGTCCTCTGTTTAAAAAAGAGAACCTCCTCCTCTATATATGTTGTTTCACCGAGCGAAATAGGAGAAAATTTTTCCAATTACTTGCTGCTCAACCATACAATTTATTGCTTCTAATTTGCACTAAAAACATTTCACAACCTCAACCAATTTCATTTATTTTCCCTGGTTGCCTTGTTTGACTTTTCAAAGGCCACAAAAGTGGCTTTACGTCGATCAGTGTTCTCACATCATTCATTCATTTGGTAAATGTGTCATATGTATGCTTTTATTCGGATTTAGATACTTTTATGTATACTTTTCACATACTTCGTTCATTTGGTATATATGTCGTGTTCATGTGAAGAAAGAAAAAAACAAATGTAATTATAATATGATCCACTATTATTTATGTAGAGACCATTAATTTTTTTGTGTGTTATTTTCTCTTTTTACTTGATATAATCATGTGAAAAGTTCATATAATTAAGAGGATCAAACGTGTATGACAGGGTATAACATGATCCCTCTAGCTCACATAACCTAATCAGTGTATAACATGTTCCTTCCAATTTATCATAAAGTCTGAAATATTTTAACTACTCATTTCTCCTTATATCAGAAATATATGAGATTGGGTTATATGCATCTACCGTTTCTCATTCAATAAATGCAAGCTGCAACAGACAAAGACAAAAGATGTATAGGATTGTATTATTTAAATGTTGATATTGAATAGGATAGGGAGAATCTGTGCTGAGGCGTAGGGTACTAATTTTGTAACCATTATTTTATGTTTTAAACTAAAGGAAAAATGAATGTTACACATCAATTTTTTTACCCCTTGTGTTATATTTTACTTGTTTAGAAAAAAAAGAGAGAGAATGTATTTATTAGGAAGTGTATTTCTCTTATATTATTACTCATAATGAAAATGATGTAAAAGAGTATAACAAAAATAGTTTAGAAATATCATTCTTGTAAACGAAAATCTAAGTGAGTTTCCTTTCTTTAATTCTCAATACTATTGTTGAAACTAAAATCATGAATGCATTAGTCTTACTCATATTGTGCTACATATAAGTTTTATGGTAGTATTTAATATGCACCTTACTGTGAAAGGTGCATGATGCACTTTACATGAAAGTCATAAATTTATGTTTAAAATATACGAAGAGTTAGATTTGATCACTTGCAACTTGTAGAACTTATTACATACATCATTCTCCTCTTTGCTTCCTCAACCACACTGGAAAAAATCATGTCGGAAGCATCGACTTAGGAACCCATGCCATTGCAAGCCATTCCTCACCGCTAATACGCCATAGTCTCACACCTCCACCAACAGTGACGGATCCAAAATTTTTTGTTAGTGGTGGCAAATCCTTCCATTCTATTAGATTAGATGAATAACTTTTATTTAAAAATTGTGATATTTGTTGTGCTTTTTTTATATGTAATATTAATGTGACTATTTTTTTTAATGTGTATTAGCATTAGTTTATTTAAGAGGAATTTACATGCAAGTTATGTAAGATTAGTTAATGGTTATGCATATAAATATGACTATATGCAATAAAATTAAAATTTATCTAATTAACTTTGTATTTAGGCCAAGATGTGCACCATTCACGCTCCTCGCTACCGCCACACCGCCCATCGTTGTCCAAGCCCTTTCCTAATCCAAACTCACCCAAGCAAAACCTAAGATTTTAGAAAGATTGAAATTCATCTACTAAAAATTACAAAACACATAACACCAAAGAAAAAGAAGCACGTTTTTTATGCAAGACAAGGGGCGCTGGTGCGATTCACTAAAAGGTACAACAGCGCGGCAGCTCAGGAGAAGACGTTTGACAGATCTTGCAACCAAGGTTGCAATGATTTATGGTGTTGTGGTTTCTTTTGGGTTGTTTTGGTTTGCATAGGTGCACAAGGGAGGTAGAGCAGGAGCTGGGTGGCGAAGGCAGAGGCGCGTTGCTTGAGAGGATGCGAAGTTGATGGCAGCTCTATTTGTTAGTGGCTGGGTTCGGCCAAAGGAGGAGGTGATGCGTCGGGTTGATGATGTCGTTTGGATGGGGCCGATTTGGATGGTGGTGTATGTTGTAGGTTTGGGAGATGGATGGGTTGATGGTGGTGTACGCTTGCGAAGAATGATGAAGTGGGAGGATGGGAGCAGTGACAGATCCAGAAATTTTAAGTAGTAGGGACAAAAGTAACACAAGCATAAAAAAATTCAATGATTACATTTATACATAATTAAAATAAAGGTTTCAATAATAAAAGATTGATTTATAATTATTTCATTCACATTATCATATTATTGAATGATGAATGATCTTTTCATTATCAATATTATCGAATATTTCTCTCTCTATGGATGTATAAGCAATCTTGATGGTTAATTAAATTGGATGCAACTTAAAAAATAATGTTAGATAAGTTTTAATTTCTTTGATTGTAAATTTACTTAATTATTTATCATATGAGGATAAAATAAAAAATATAAAAGAGATATAAATGATAAATGACTATTATAGGTAATAGAAATTTTCAAAAGTGAGTGAGGACATGTGTCCGTATTGCATTACGTATAGGTCCATTCCTGGAGGGGAGCCTTGCTGGCGGTGAAATTCGCGGTAAAGAACAACAATGGATGCTCTAATGACTAGATGAAGAAGCAAGGCAACCTGTAATTAGAGGTGTTTTTTAAGGTACATGATGCACCATAAGTTAATAAGGTGCATATTACCATCTACCTAGGTTTATAAGTTATATGAAACATATTGATTGATGCAGACATTTGAAAATACTGATAATGTCAAATATTAACGAAGTCTTTGGTGTGGCCACATAATTTGGGTGCATTATTAATGGAGCACAAAATCAGGTATAAATGTAGGCTCGCCTATCCAAAAATGCATCTTTCTCCTAGTCTGCCTGTTATTTGTGCACTTTCCTATCTTTCTTTCTTTTACTCACTCTTCTATCTCTCTTTCCCGACATTGGCTTTAACTTCGTTTCCCTTTTCCAGGAACTTGGACCTCACAACTTTTATAATTCCTTCTACAGATTGCATTGCGTCCTTGGTTTCGAAAGATTTGACTATACTAGGGTGGAAATTGGAAGTTTAACGAATCTTTGGTTTCAACAAGAAGCGGTGAGAATGATACCCAAACATGATGCAAGTGCTTCTATGCATCCTAATTTGTATTGCTTTATATATTTTGATTTGAGATTATAATTGCTGCTATAAGTTTAAGGAATGCCGTTGCTGTGCATTTCTATATGTTTTCCTTGCTTTGTGAAAATCGTTTGAGAAGTTTGGGATGAAAGAAACAAAAAAGTAAGATGCTGCTTTAACCTTCCTCTCACTATGAATGTTTGTTTTGAATAGTATCACTTTCACTCATTCGGTAAAAGATGCAGAAAAAGAAGAATAGCTGAGGAACAAAATTCTTTTATTGAAATTTTGCCTTGCGTATGAGATTATTACTTCTGTTTGAATTAAAGGATTTTTAACTTTTGTTTTTTTAGCAAAAGGTAAATAACAAGTCGTGCTTGACCCTCACGAATTATATATTTTTTAAAAAAATAATAAACTGTTAAGTCTTGGTTATTTATCATGACTTATGTGATATACATATTTTTTTTAAGATTTTATATGTTTAAAATATAAAATTCAAAAAATAAATTATACGAAGAGTCATGACAAACAAGCACACTATGGATTAAAAATAAATTATTTAATTTATTGAAAAATAATATTTTATTTTGCACTTATTATTTTCTTAGTTATTAAATTTTTCCAACGTTTTAAAAGCAAAAATTTATTGAAGATAAAAAATAAAATAAAATGAGAAAATGGGGCTAAAGAAGTACGACTCCTTTAAGACGAAAGGAAGAGAAAGTCATGCCTGAATAGTATAACTCCTTCATACAATATGATTTTTTTAATTTTTATTTATTTTTTAGTTTTTTAGTATCTTCATAAATGATAGATTAATTTTTTGAGTATTATTAAGTACTTAAACAAAGAAATCTTTTAAAATATTATTATTTTTATTATATAAATCTTAAAATTAAATTAAAAATCACATATTTAAAGATCAATTTGAACTCTTTTAACTAAGATGAAGACACCTTAAATGTAATTTTTATTTTGAAAGTATAAAAATAAATATCATATAAGTCCTTAGTATTTATGACTTGTCTATTTTTTATTTCTCATGATTTTTAACCGCGACTTATCAAAATCATAACTTAGTATTTTTTATGTTCATTTAACATTAAAGTAATAAATAATTTTTATCTTACATTGAATTGATAAATAAGAAATCTTTCCACACCTACATATTAAAAATGTAAAAAATCTTTAAAAAAAGAGGAAAATTTCTTTTGTAAAAATAATTTCTCATAAAAATGACCTTGAAGCTTTTGAAATGTTTCACCCAAAAAAAAAAAAAAACTGCATTGTAGTGGGTTCGCTTTTGAAATATGCTGTAGTGAAGTGGGGTTGTTTTTGTCTTTTAATAGTAATAAGGGTCCCAAGCCTATAAAGTTAAAGCTTTTGAAATGTATCCTAATAGTATTATTATTATTATTTGTTATTTAAAAAAATATTTTATCTTTTTATTCAATTTTTTTACTAATTTTTTTAATTATTATATTAAAAAATATTAAATATTTTTTATATTTTTAAAATATTAAGTATATTTATTTTTTTAATTTAATATTAAAAAAATTATTATAAAAAATTGTAAGAAAATATAATATTATTCTAAAAAAAGTATTGTATTATAGTGAGGTCGTTTTTTGTCTTTTAATGGTAATAATAACTAATAACGTTTCCATGCGTATAAAGTTAAAGCTTTTATATATATATATATATATATATATATATATATATATATATATATATATATATATATATGTTGTATTATAGTGGGTTTACTTTTGAAATTTTGTCTTGTTTTGTAAGTTGTGTTTAGTGAGAAACTTTAAGATAGGTATTGTCTACTAAATTTTGTTTTTCATATTTTATTTAATAATTTATATGTATAAATATTTTTTTAGAGATTATAGTATTTTTAACATTAATTTATAATTTTATATATATTTAATATTAAATAAAGCATCTATAATAAACACTATTTAACCAAGAATTATTTGTGTTTAGTTGACGTAAAATTCTTGTTTAGATATAATATATTAAATATTTGATACTGGTTGATTATAGTAGAAGTGAATTTTTTTATAATGTTAGAAGTTTAAATCTTAAAATTATTATTTTAAGAAGAACTTTATCCAATTATTACTCTCAGTCTAAAACTGTACTATCACACAAAAAGGTATTAAATAATTTAGTACATGTTTATTGATATTTTGATAACTAGATTTTATGAAATATTTTTTTGTACGAAAAATGCATATTTCTATTTTATTAAAGCACAAATTTAATATACACCAATATTTGTTACACTTTGTTATCTAGATTGGCTACTTATATTGTCAACTATTGTGGTTGAAGTAGTAAGTAAGTCTAAATTAAGTGTTTGAGGGGTTTATGTAATATTAGAGATTAAAGCGTGAAAATTTAGATTGACTAGTCTAAAATTATTATTATTTTTCTAGATTTTTGCTTTATTTTACTAGAAAAACAAATCACATAGGTATGCCTGTGGGTTAGAAATGAATTATATATGCATATGTATGCTTAATTTAATGAATTACTATAAGAAAATAATATAAAATAGTTCAACAATTTTTTTTAAAAGACTTTAGTGCTCAAATGTCAAAATAAAAATCTGGAAGGTCTTGATTGTTACATAATAAAAGATTTGATAGTATAAATTTATATTATATGACTCATTTTTATTATATATTTAGTGTGACACATAATAAGAAAAAGTAATTCGGTCTACAAAATTTTTATCTAATCATTATTAGTGATAGAAGTTTTTAAATTATATTATATCATGATTGATTATGTACTTTATCTAGTTATATTTCACTTAACAATCATACAATGAGATATGTGTAGTATTCTTTATATAATATATCCAATAATGCTTTATATGAGTTATAATGATTAATATTAGATTTGACTCTATTTAAATGAAAATGTACAAAGTGTTCTTTGTTGCATCATATATAAAACATATCTATTAGTAATTGATAAATGTCTTATTTGGATGTGTCTATGAAAGTCTTATATGCATGTTTGACTAACTAAAGTTATACATTTATGAATCATGCATATGAAGATATTGAAGTATGAATTTGGACTAACTATGTTTGTTTAAGTGAGCAATACTTTGTAGGATAATCTAAGCACCAAGAATGAACATTGCACCAAGAAAGCAAAACATCTCAATTATGCTAAACTCAAGGAGAATGTGAATGTCTATTTCATGAAGGTTTTTATAACAACAAAGTCATGTCAAAGACCAAGTCCAAAGGAAGATTAAATGGTATAGTTTATAAGACTTAGGGTCTTTTATGTAAGAAACCTTCTGGATATCTCAAATATGTTTTCAAATCTTTACAAATGGTTTTCACATGCTAAAATGCCCAATAAACATGTTTTGAAAAGCTAGTCTTGGTGGTAGTTCAAACCTTTGAAAAATAGTCAAGTTTGTGTTTTATAAAACTGATATTTGATTACTATTTTGATCATAACTTTCAAAATACTTTGAGTTTTGTTATAAAACTTATTTCATATGAAAATAGACTCAAATATCTTTCCAATGAATGGTCATTTACTTTAAACGGATAAGAAATGAAGAAGTTATGACCATTTGCTTTAAACTATGAAATATAGTCAAGTTTGAGTTTTGAAAAGCTGATCTTTGGTCACTCTTTTGATCATAACTTTCAAAATACTTTGAGTTTTGTTCTGAAGCTTATTTCATTTGAAAATAGACTCAAATATATTTCTAATGAGTGGTCATTTGCTTTAAACGGATGAGAAATGAAGAAGTTATGACCATTTAAAGTCAGTTTTCGAAATCAGAGTAGTTTATTCAAATAAGAGATGTGTTATTCGAATAACACGACCTAGAAAACGTTCCAAAACATGTTTTTGAAGATTTATTCGAATTACAATATTGTTATTCGAATAATACGACCCAGAAAACTCACAACAACTATTTTCTTGGCATTAAATGCTGCCATTAATTGTACCCAACGGCTCCTTTGATCAAATACTTTATAAATACATGTCTTGGGTCATCTTTAATGGCTAACCAACAACTTAAAACATATTTCTATTGCACTAATCAAAGAATCAATCTTTCAATCCATTTGTGTTCTATTTTTGTAAATATTTGAGATATCCTTGAAGAGCATTATAGAGCTTCAATTTGTATTATCCACTCTTGAGAGAGTTTCTATTCATCTATACTTTGCATAATCTATAAAGAGGGTGAGGTATCCTTCAAAAGTTTGTAAGGGTGAGGTATCCCTTGAAGTTGAGGCTCAAGTACAAAGAGTGAGGTATCCCAAGGTGTGCTGAGTGCTCTAGTTTGTAAATGTTTCAAACACCTGTTCAAGCTTGAAGTGATAGTGAAAAATCTCGGGTGGTTTACTTGAGGACTGGACGTAGGCCACAAATGGTTGGTGGTCGAATCAGGATAAATACTGTGTTTGTTTCTCTCAACTCTATCTCCTTTACATTTGTGCTTTAATTATATATGTTTGAGTTGAATTTGATATCTAGCTTATTTGTTTGATTTATCCTATAGCCCAAGTGGTATTTGAGAAATATCTAATAGTTGTACCTTTTCCGCTGCATGTGTTGATTGAAAATATCAAAATGCATAATTTCTCAAAGTTATTTTAAAAATTTGTAATCACCCAATTCACCCCCCTCTTGGGTGATGGTTGCCATGACTAACAAGTGGTATCAGAGCTTCGTGCTCTGTTGAAAGCTTAACCGCTTAGAGTTAAAGATCATTGTTTGTTGGCAACCATTGAGCTTTTCAAACTGGAAGGTTTTGAAATTAATAAACCACCATTCTTTGATGGTGTGTATTTTCTTTATTGCAAAGCTAGAATGGAATTTTGTATGCAATCTATTGATCTTGATTTGTGGGATATTATGCTTGATAGATTTACTTGCAAATCAAAACAAACTTGGAATGCTTATGACAAGAAATGTTTTTCTTTGAACATTAGAGCTATGCAAATTTTGAGAAGTGGTTTGAATGATGGAGCTTATGCAAAAATTAAGAGTTGCTCTAGTGCTAAAGATATATGGGATGCTCTTGATGTTATTTATCTTGCTAACAATAATTTTGTGTATAAAGTTGTATATAGAAAGTAAGAAGAACAAAAGTCATTGAAGGAAGCTTGTCATGAAAACATCCTCAAATAGATATTCAAACCGTTGAAGGTAGCCAAATGCCTCTTGGTGATAGTGGTGCTCAATTTCAAGAAGAGGCAAAGCAAAACAAAATTGATGAGGAAGAAGGTGATTCCCTTAAAGGTCAAATATTCTAGAAATTGAGACTACTTCCTATATGGTTAAAAAGGACTTTGAGGTAAATGATGTCAAACTAGATTATAGTCCTTCTTATTATGAACTACAATGTGCATATGATGAATTGTATGATGGTTTGTTGAATTTAGAAAAGAAAAACTTATCTTGTTTGGAAAACATTTTCTCCATTGAAAATGAAATTGAGACTTTGAAAAATGAATATATTTTTCTTGATAAGGAAATGCCTTTGAAATGTAAAACCTCAACTTCTTGTGAAAAGTGCATTGATTTAGAAAATCAAATTGAGAACTTATATTCCGAATTTTTCAAAGCTAATGATTCTAATTGCTTACATTCCATGTTTGTTAATGAGAATAAAATTAATGTTATTCCACATGAAAATTCAAGTAAGGCTTATGGCAAAAATAGTTTAAAATGCAAAAACAACAAAAGAATTAAGTTTTCAAAAAATGATCTTCAAAGGGCCAAGTCATCAGTAAATTCAATTGTTTGTAATTTTTGTGATCATCTAGGACATATTTCTCATTCATGCAATTATAGAAGAAATCCTTATATGAGAAATAGTATGGTATAGGTTCCTAAAGATCTTAAAGGCCCTAGTACTAACATTCAAGGACCCAAGATGAAGTGGGTACCAAAATGTCCTCATAGTATTTCAATTATGCAGAAAATTTCTCAAAAGGATGAACAAATTGGCCAAAAGAAAGAGGAATCATCAAGGATAATGTTTCCAAAGCACAATGGTAGAAGTTTTGGTCAAAGAAGGAAGATGACTTCAACCAAAACTTCTCAAGTACAAAATGTAGAACTTGTAAAGTGCAAAACACCAAAAGAGAAGTAATGGGTAAGAAAAATAGTTTCCTTGATTACCAAGGCCAAGGTATCAAATGTTTTTACTTCTTATGTACATTCACTTAAAAAGACAATGAATATGAGGTATATTTCTTGTAGGCCCTAGGTAAAGGATAGAATCATATGTACTTGGTAAAAGTTAAATATTATATATAGCACATGATTGTGTTCATTCTTGTTACACCCTTTACTCACTACGTTGCATATTTCTTGATAATAGGATATTCTATGACTATGTATGCTTGCTATGCTTTAAATTGTTTATATATCATGAAAGTGAGCATGCTATCGGCTATGTGCTTAGTGACAATTGGTTATTTAACTTGTTGTGCTTAATTTACCTACTATAAAAAAATTGATCTTTATGATAGTATAATGGATTAATTGCCAAAAACTAACACATAAGGATCCAAGAAAATTTGGATACCAAAAGTCAAAAATTGAAGTGTGTTGTAGGTATGCTTAAAGGCCAAGAGCTGACTTTGACATATTGAAGGTGGCTGCTCCAAGCACAAAGACCAAAAATACTCCAAGTTCTCTTCCTTGTCTCCAAGAAGGTTAGACTTGTAATCTTTGGATAAGCGGAGACTTGTTTTATGCTTTTCTAGCCTTATAATTTGAAAATATCTCTACATGTCTTGAATATGCTAGATAAGTATGCTCATTGCTTGAAATGACATGTTTGATGATAATATCCTTGAACTTGAATTTTTGTTTAATCATGACTTAAAATGAGTGATTGTGTTAGATAGTTTTTATCTTGTTTTATCCCTTTCTAACATGATATTTGGTTGACTTAAAATGACTATGTAAGAATTAGAAATTTGTGATCATATATTTATGTTCTTAGATAACATGTATGTTGAAAAGTCTCTCTTAATCTTTGATTGTTTTTATCTTGGTTTGCTTATTGGTTTTAACCTACTACATATGCTTATTGTTGTGTTTTTGATGTGTTTATTTGAATAGAGGAATATTCTATTTAAATAACTTCCTTCAGTAGACACTAAAATCTGCTCGTAAATGTATCTTATTTGAATAAAGGAATTTTTATTTGAATAACAGAACACAATAGCCCGTATCTGTTTTTCTGATTGTTTTATTCGAATAAGGGAAACCCTTATTCGAATAATGCTTGGCAGAAACGTTTTAAATATGTTCTTCGCTGGTGTTATTCGAATAACCAAATAGTTATTCGAATAAAGCTTGGTAGAAAGTCAAGTCTGGATGCTATGTTATTCGAATAACAACAATGTTATTCGAATAAAGCCTGATAGAAAGACATTTTTGAGTGCTATGTTATTCGAATAACTACACTGTTATTCGAATAACTACACTGTTATTCGAATAACTACACTGTTATTCGAATAACTACACTGTTATTCGAATAATACTTGGCAGAAAGCCAAGTCTGGTTATTTTCCACAAGTTTATTCGAATCAAGAACCTCCTATTCGAATAAACACAGATTATATGAAAGGTTATGCTGCTTTTCCCATTCATTTCTCAAGAATTTGTTGTATATACTGAATTCTTTATAATTGGACTAAAAATGCAAATGCTTAACCAAATGTAATTGGTTATTATTTTGATGAATATATGTACTTGGCTAAATTGATCAATGAAATGAAATTTCTTTTGCCCTTGTGAACTCATTTGTTGTTTTGTCTTATTATTTTGAATGCTTATTTGCTTATGAGTTTGACATAATGACTAATCTCTATGGATTCAAAATTGATGGATACCAAATAAAGTACTTTGAATTGTGTTGTAGGGTGATAACTATCTCAAGCAAACATTTAAATGGAATAATATTGTTCAACTTAAGGTTAGTAAAGCTTAAAAAGATTCAACTTCTAAAAAGAGTGCAAAGAATCTCTATTCCCTCATGAAGACTTGAAGCTTGGAAGTTGGAGTCACCTACAAAAACTCAAAGACCACCAAATATTGAAATGCCAAGCATAAATGGATAAAGAGAAGAGTTGAATGAAGAGGGACATGAGGAGACTTTCTTCAAGTGCAATGAAATAAAATACTCATTAGAAGAAAGCTCAAACTCAAAGGACTAATAAATAAAGAACATTCTAAAGAAGCATCACTCCCTGTCTAACTCAATAAGTATCTTTATCCCTAAGTTATTGTGATATTTTATATGAAGTATATGATACTTGTTGATAAATTAATCTTAAACTGATTAGTGGTTCCTTACATGAGATGAGAAGTATATTTAGTTTTAACAAAGTACCTAATTGGATATTAACTTGCTATTTTTTTGTCATTGCATATAGGGTAGATGATGTTAGTTCTGCACATGCTTTGATCCCTATAGCATATTTCATCAAGAAGATGTACTTATGTTCTTTTAACTTAGATCTGTCTCAATGAATATGTGGTTTTAATATAAAACCTATCTACCATTCTAAAATGTTTTTTACAATGTAATGTGCTCTTGTAAAATTCCTTTTGAAGAGGGGAGAAGTCTTAAAATGGTTTTTGATTAATGGATTACGAATAAGTATCTTTTGTCATGCTTTACTTTATGATAATGTGCTTATATGGTCTTGGCATACATATTTCACTTTATGCATCTTGTGCATCAATGAGGGAGAGCCTAGCTCTTAAGTTGTTTATATATCTTGGCTTACATCCTTGTTTGATTACATAAAGTGCTTTATTGCTATCATATGCTAAATGTTGATGTACCAAAATATGACAAGCATTGCATGAATAATCTTTTATATCTTGAAAGTATGTTTGTTTCATCTCTCTTTTCTGGAATTATATGTAGAATCAAATAGGGGGAGATAGTTATGTTTTGAATACATTAAAGAAGTTTTTGGTTTTGATAATCCTACTCTTTTAGGCAACATGAGTTTAATATATAGGAGGAGAGACAATATTATCTTTCCTTCCTAAGCTTTTTTGTTGATGTCAAATAGGGGGAGTGAGGTTTGAAAAGAAAAATATGATCTTGTGCCTAATATTTGATATACTTACACAAATATTTATTCTTCTATATTGATGCTCTTGTGCCTAATAGTTGATATGCTTACATAAATATTCATTCTTCTATATTGATAAGCATATCTTTCTTTGGTGATTTGTCATCATCAAAAAGGGGGAGATTGTGGAAATAAGTTTGCCTCAATGGTTTAATATGTTAAGTTTTGATGATGACAAATACAAGCCAAAAAGAATGATGCTTATGCTACATAGATGTACTTAATAGATTATATTGTATCATGATTGATTATGTACTTTATCTAGTTATATTTCACTTAACAATCATGTAATGAGATATGTGTAGCATTCTTTATATAATATATTCAATAAAGTTTTATATGAGTTATAATGATTAATATTGAATTTGGCTCTATTTAAATGAAAATGTGCAAAGTGTTCTTTGTTGCATCATATATAGAGCATATCTATTGGTAATTGATAAATGTCTTATTTAGATGTGTCTATGAAAGTCTTATATGCATGTTTGACTAACTAAAGTTATACATTTATGAATCATGCATATGAAGATATTGAAGTATGAATTTGGACTAACTATGTTTGTTTAAGTGAGCAATACTTTGTAGGATAGTCCAAGTACCAAGAGTGAGCATTATAACAAGAAAGCAAAAGATCTTAATTATGCTCAACTCAATGAGAATGTGAATGCCTATTTCATGAAAGTTTTTATAACAAAAAAGTCATGTCAAAGATCAAGTTCAAAGGAAGATTAAATGGTATAGCTTATAGGACTTAGGGTCTTTTATGTAAGAAGCTTTCTGGATATCTCAAATATGTTTTCAAATCTTTATAAATAGTTTTCATATGCTAAAATGCCCAACAAACATGTTTTGAAAAGCTAGTCTTGGTGGTAGTTCAAACCTTTGAAAAATAGTCAAGTTTGTGTTTTGTAAAACTGATATTTGGTTACTATTTTGATCATAACTTTCAAAATACTTTGTGTTTTGTTATGAAACTTATTTCATATGAAAATAGACTCAAATATCTTTCCAATGAATGGTCATTTACTTTAAACGGATAAAAAATGAAGAAGTTATGACCATTTGCTTTAAACTATGAAATATAGTCAAGTTTGAGTTTTGAAAAGTTGACCTTTGGTCACTCTTTTGATCATAACTTTTAAAATACTTTGATTTTTTTTTGAAACTTATTCCATTTGAAAATAGACTCAAAGATCTTTCCAATGAGTGATCATTTGCTTTAAACAGATGAGAAATGAAGAAGTTATGACCATTTAAAATCAGTTTTCAAAACTATAGTGGTTTATTCGAATAAGAGATGTGTTATTCGAATAACACGACCCAAAAAATGTTCCAAAACATGTTTTTGAAGATTTATTCGAATAATAATGTTGTTATTCGAATAACACGACCCATAAAACTCACAACGACTATTTCCTTGGCATTAAATGTTGCCATTAATTGTACACAGTGGCTCCTTTGATCAAATACTCTATAAATACATGTCTTGGGTCATCTTTAATGGCTAACCAACAACTGAAACATATTTCTATTGCACTAATCCAAGAATCAATCTTTCAATCCATTTGTGCTCTATTTTTGTAAAAATTTGAGATATCCTTGAAGAGCATTATAGAGCTTCAATTTGTATTATCCACTCTTGAGAGAGTTTCTATTCATCTATACTTTGTATAATCTATAAAGAGGGTGAGGTATCCCTCAAAAGTTTGTAAGGGTGAGGTATCCCTTGAAGTTGAGGCTCAAGCACAAAGGGTGAGGTATCTCAATGTGTGTTAAGTGTTCTAATTTGTCAAGGTTTCAAGCACTTGTTCAACCTTGACGTGATAGTGGAAAATCTTGGGTGGTTTACTTGAGGACTGGATGTAGGCCACAAGTGGTTGGTGGCTGAATCCGGATAAATACTGTGTTTGCTTCTCTCAACTCTATCTCCTTTACATTTGTACTTTAATTATATATGCTTGAGTTGAATTTGATATCTAGCTTATTTGTTTGATTTATCCTATAGCCCAAATGGTATTTGAGAAATATCTAATAGTTATATCTTTTCTGCTGCATGTGTTGATTGAAAATATCAAAATGCATAATTTCTCAAAGTTGTTTAAAAATTTGTAATCACCCAATTCACCACCCATCTTAGGTGATGGTTTCCATGACTAACAAGAAGAAAAGGAATAGGGAAGACCTCAATAATGGGTTTAGGAGTCAAACTAGAAGAGTCAAAGAAGGGAACTGAATCGAAGAATGTGACATCGACAAAGACCAAGTAACAGTGGAGAGTAGGTGAAAAATAATGATAACCTTTTTGAGATCTATTATAACTAAGAAAAACACAGTTGATAGAGCGAGCAGAAAGTTTGTCAAGATTATGAGTGAGATTATGGACAAAACATGCTGAGCTGAAAACACGAGGCGGAAAAGAATGGAGGGATTGATGAGAAAACAACACAGAGTAGGGTACCTAGTTATCAAGCACAGAAGAGGACATGTGGTTAATCAAGTAGCAAGTAGTAAGAATTGCATCGCCCCAAAAACAAAAAGGGACATGACCATGAAGCAAGATTATTCGAGTTGTTTTAATTAAGTATTTATTTTTGCACTCAGCAACCCCATTTTGTTGAGGGATATAGACACAAGATATTTGGTGAAGAATGCCATTAGATGTCATAAAATTTTGAAAAAGCTGAGGTAAAAATTCACGGGTATTGTCACTATGCAAAGTACGAACTGGAATACCAAATTGAGTTTTTATTTCATTATAAAATTTCTGAAAAATATAAAACAACTTAGACCTGTTATGCATTAAAAATAACTAACTACACCGAGAATAGTCATCAGTGAAAGTAACAAAATATTTGGAACCCAAAGTAGACTCGATATGACTAGGACCCCAAACATTAGAATGAACTAAAGTAAAGGGAGACGTGACTCGACGATAGACTCTATCGAGAAACGAACTACAAGTGTGTTTCCAAAGTTGACATGACTCACAAGGAAAACTAGATAACTTAGGTAAGCTTGGGACCATTTTCTGTAGTTTGGTAAGGCTCAGATGACCCAACTGAGCATAGATGATGAGAGGGGTATCCGTGATAGAGCAAACACGAGATGTGGCAGAGAGCTGGTAGAGACCATTAGACTCACATCCAGCGCCAATCATCCCGAACTCTAGTCCTACAAAATGGTAGAGTCTTCAGTGAATGTAATGTTACAATCTAAAGAACTAGTTAAATGATTGATGGACAATAAATTAAAAGGACTCCCAAGAACATAAAACACAGAATCAACAGATAGAGAATGGAGGAGTTGGACAGTGGTAATCCTTTGTGACTGTGTTTGGGAACCATTTGCTAAAGTGATGATAGGTAAATAACCAGAATTAGAAATTTTGGAGAAAATGTGCTTATTACCAGAGATGTGATTAGAGGTACCAGAATCAAGGACCCAAAAACCTAAGGATAGTGACTGAGAAAGACAAACAAATGTATTGCTAGTGTGCTCAACAGATATAGTGGAACTAGAGGTTTGATGTTGCTCAACCCACTTCAGAAAATCTGCATAGGCAATGGGAGATGCGGTTGGTTGGGCAGAAGGCTCAGGTGGACTCGGGGTAGCAGTCTGGGCAACATTGGTAGCCCAAGGAAGGCAGCCATGTAAAATACAACATTTATCAATGGTATGACCCAATTTGTTGCAATGATCACATTTTGGACGGGGTCTACTCGAGTTTCCAGAACTAGAATGACCATAGTTATTGCTTTCGGAAACCAGGACAGAGATATCAACAAGAGCTGGAGCAACGATAGAATCAGAGGGCTACTTGGTCAGGACCCGAAGCAAAGTGGACCAAGCCATGCTCAGAGTAGGGATAGTGGGAGAACCTAAATCTGATCACAGTTGATATAATATTTCAGAGGCAAACCATACAAGGCCATGAGCATGAAAAAGGTATTGCGTTGCTCGAGATCCTTCGTGGGGGTATCAGTAGGGGGCAGCAACTCATTGAAATCATGGAGAACACCATGAACCTTTCCCAAATAGGCTAACATAGGACCATCAAACTTTCGACGAGCAATAACACTCATGAGGTTATGACACACCCCATATAGCCGTTGAGTGTTGTTGGTGTAAAGAACCTTGGCCTGCTCCCAAACAAACTCACAAGTAATATGAGCGCGAAAGATCTGCTTGAGGGAGGGATGAATAGTAGATTTGATGACACTACATAACTGGGCATCATTCTTCTTTCACCTTGATTTGTCAGCCTCGGGCACAGACTCAAGCTTTGTGATGAGGTGTTCTTCATAGCCTTGGCTGTTGAGTCACAGTTTGATGTCTGAAGCCTAAGTATCATAGTTATTGTCATCCAATTTGTTAGTAGAGAGAGGGGCATTAACGAAATTGGTGAAAATAGGATGCTCAGCCTTTGAGAGATCTTTAGAGCCAGCTGAGAAAGAAGAATCAGCCATGGATCAGTAATCAACTTGCTAAAAAACATAACCAAACAGTACCTGAATGCACCGATTCAATAAGGAGTCTCGACAAACGGTCACGAACATAAAAGGCGATGGTAGATCCAAAAAAAGGAGAGAATGGCGAGCATGGCAATACCAACGACGGCCAGTGGGGGTGGCCCAAGCGTTGTCATGTGCCGGTGAAGGAGTAGCGCGTGGACCTGTTCATAGGGGCTTTCGACGACGTATGTAGGCACGACTTGTGATTGTTGGGCTCGGGCTTTTGGGTTTTGGCTGAACAGGGAAAGCCGATTCCGATGGTGGGGTTGCCGACAGGAAAGGTTGATGGAAAAGTTGGGAGGCAGCAGCAGACGACATCGGACAACGGCAAGTAGTGGTTAACAACAACAAAGGAGATAAGTCTATTGGAAAGAGGACACAACAAAAGGAGAACAACTGGGAAAATTAGAGTGGAAACACGATTAGCTGGAAAAAAAAATTTCACTAGAGAGCAGTGGACTCACCGGGCGTGCACGGTTCTAGAATTGTTTCTCTTTAGGCTCTAGATATCATGTTGAAAGAGAAAAAAAGAGAAAAAAACATAAGAAGAAATCATGTGTCTGAAATACACAACGGAGACTGGATTATGTAAAATTATTATAATAAATACGAAGATTACAAAAGATCCTAATTACCGTAATTACATAATTTGATTATAATTTAGTTAGCCTATAAAACAAATCTAGACATAGTTTTCAACAAGATTGAAATAAATGAAATCATATAGAAATATGATAACAACAAGGAACCTGTTTCCAAAATTCCAAATCATTATATACCTTGTAAACAGGGCCAAATCCACCTTCCCCTAATTTAGATGTTTCCTCGGTTTGAACATTGTGATATGAAGATAGAGGACCAGTGTCAGGTATTTGCTCATCTACGAAGAGAAGTTTGTGAATTCATATTTGAACTAAATGGCCATATTTGAGTATGTGAAATAAGCTATCAAAACAATTCTAGCATGTGTTATTGCAAGAAATTACCTTTTCTAACTCTATTCCTGTACCAGAAGCAGTAGACACCGCAACATAGTAGAGCTACTGATCCCAACACACTTATGCCAATGATCAAGTTTCTTGACTTACTAGTGCCCCCTCGTTTGGCTGTAACATTTCAAAGAAAAACATTTTTTTTTTTTACAAATTGAACAGATTCAGTAGATAAACAGACATATGTACTCCAAGAGAATTCCTATGCCACAAGAAAGTGATTGTAACTATGAGAGAACAAAAAGTAATTGATGTGTCACCTGTATAAGGATTAGGCACAGGAACTGAAGATGTCTGATTGTGAAAAAGGTAGAACATATAATCATCATACATTATAAAACAACATGGACACCAGACATGCCATCCTATCTTTTGTTCACAAGTCACAACATTTGAGAATATGTGCTACCATGGCCACCAAACATTGTCTGCACCCCTCATTTGTAAGATCTCTGCCGCATTGCACCATGCCATACCTTCTCTCAGTACGACTCAAATTGAACTCACCCATATAGAACAACTGGTTGGTCTCCTCAGTTGCTTTTCTGATCAAACTTCTCATATAATCCTCGGCTTTCTGAATCTCTATTGGGCTGGAGATTTTTTTTTTCCCAAAAGATGCCATGATGGGTCTATTTTAACTTTCCCAAAGAAGTTCTCATTTGAGTACCTGAGCATGCAGAAATCATACCATATCATAGCAGAGACTCTATTGGGACAGCGCTGAAGGGCATCTCTGGTAGCAGTAGAGACACAGAACTGACAGAAGTTTTTATCCACGTCGCCACGGCAATCATAGAGGCCATACGCAGCATCTCTGGTGGTGGTGTTGCCTATGCTGATGTTGTTATACCCTTTGCTTGTGGCTGCATCATCAGAGGATAGCCATGAGAGAATGCTCTTAAGATTGGTTGTGTATGCAGTGCTGAGATCTTGTTCGGTTGTGTTATGGCAGTCATCTCCCACGTAGCTGGGCGATATTAATTCTGCTTTTTGTAACAAGTGCTTTGAAGCTCAGAAATAGCAGGAAAGCAAAGGATATTGATGATTTTACATTTTGTTGTGTTGCCTCCATGATTTTTTAAGCTACTTGCTCAGACAATAACTAAAAAATATATGAAGTCAGTCAGGTATGTGACTGTATATATTATAACAGATCCTTAGGTGTTGCTATAGCACGAAAAATATCTTATTAAATATTTTGTTATGATTGAATGTGTGTCAACTATAACATTTAAATTATAATGAAAGTGAAAGAAAGTAATGACTCACAAAATTAATGTGTCACACATACATAATAATAGATTTCTTTTCTTTAAGAATCATCTAACAATTTTCTTATAGAAATAAATTAGTATTACCGTGCACCCAAAAAAAAGAAATTAGTATTACCGTGATCACTAATATTATGATATTTTTATTTTTATTTTAATTAATAAAAAAATAACAATAAATATTGATTCTTTAAAATATTAATAAATTTTACTATAAAACTCTTTTACAATTACATTGCATTTGCATAATAATTACACTCTATTTTATCCTAAGCAAAGAACGTGATGAAGAAAAGTTTTTATGAGTTAACATAATTAACTTTTATTTTTTGAGTTGCAGTCAACATAATTAACTTTACAAGTCCACTTAGAGAAAAAAAAAAAAGCACTTTACAAGTCCACTCTTCGTGTGATTATATATAAATGTAAGAGAAATTATTTAAAATATTTATCTTACACTAAAGATCTTTTCATATCATTTGTTTTTATCAGGGTATTTATATCTAATAAAATTAATGACTAATATTTGACTATCTATATGTTTTATGAGTTTAATTTTGATGCATTATCTGTATAAATTTTTTTACATCATCAACTAATTATATAATATATTATTACATGTATGACTTTTAAGGTAGTTATTATAAAAGTTAAATATTTTAATAACGTAAAAATACATGATTAAATGATAATATAAAAAGAACATTTATAGTGCATTCAAATTTAGTCCATGTTTTATTTTCTTGAAATATATACAAGTTATACCTCTTCCCTTGAGTGATTATGTTTCATAATGTTACTTAATTTCAATTATTAATTTTAACTATTAAAATACCCTCCACTATTTTTTAACAATAATAAATAGGATAAACTACATGTTAAAAAAAAAAAAGATAAACTACATTTTGGTATGTTAGATGACCGTTAGTCAACTTACTCTCTTAGTGTCCATTTGACTTTTGGAATTGAGTATGTGATTAAAACTTAAAATTGGAATTAGACTTTTTAATTCTAATTTTTATATTTAGAATGTCATTTAAAATTAAAATTGTAATTCTATAAAGCAATTTCATAGAATTGAAAAATAACTAAATTAAACATTTCTCAGTTTTTAGTTTATTCTCTCAGAATTACAAATTCCATAACTTAGAAATTAAACTCTTTCTCTCTCCTTATTTATGAACAATCATATTTATTGAGATTCTATATTTATATAGAAATTTTTTTATTTATATAAAAATTAGTATAATAAGATATTTATTTTTTCTAAAAATTTCCATGAAAAGAGTTTTTATGAAAAAAATGACTATTATATTATAAAATTATTATTATTATATGAATATTTTTATTAATTTTAATTTTAAATAATTTTTAATATTTTAGATCATACCTTTAAATAATAAAATTATAATTAAATTTAGAATTATGATTTTTTATTATAATTTTTTGACAACCTCAAATATAAAATTTAAAATTTTGAACCAATTCTAATTCTGAAAAAGTTGAAATTAAAATTAAAATTTTATATTTCAATTCCAATTTCACTATTCAAATGGACACTTAGGTTTTTTTGTTCTTTTTTGTTCTTTTTTTAAATTATCAGTTAACCAAATGTAGTTTTGTTTTAAGAGAAAACATCACTTTTTTCTGTTAAATTAAATGGAAGTTCATTTCAAATACTTAAAAACTAAACTTTAAGGGCAATAAGTGATAAATAAACAATCTTAGTGATAAATAAAGATAAGGCACTTGTAAAATAAGTAAGTAAAAGTCCAAACACCCTTTAATAATTATTGGTTAAAATTATGATGCATTTTTTATTAAATCAATGGTAGATATATCCTTACTTATGTACTTTACACAAAATCTCACTTTAAAGAATTTTTTTTGTAAATAAAAGCTTTGTCCCCTTATGTTTCATTTGTTAAAACCAAACATCAAAATGATTAAAAAAAAATTAGGGAGTTAAGTTCAAAAAACAGTTATGCTTTATGGAGTTAATTTTACCTAAAACGTATTTGAAAACATGGTCTCAGCTTAAAATCAGTTGAACTAGAAGACTCAATAATGATTTTTTATTATAGTATAAGAAATATATAAGTGAATTACACTCATCTTCATAACCCCTCTCACTTTTGTATTAAAATGCCAACTTAATTTTGTAAAAGAACATAATAGGATCATGCTTAAAAAACTTTTGCTATAATATAGATCTATCATTAATAATTGATGAAATCTTTTAGAGTAATGTTTGAAAGGTTAGTTCAAAATAATAATAATAATAAATGTAATTCATGACTAGTTTAAAATTCTATTATTTTTAGAAATTTCAAATTAATGAAATGCAATTTACTCATAAAAAAGATTAAAATTCTTTTCCAGCATGCTCGTGCGTAAAAACAATTAGTTTTAACTCATTTTTATTAAAATATGTTTGGGTTTTATTTATTTTAAAAAGTACATATTATTGTAGGTTTTTGCAACAACTAGTAAGTACCTCGTGTAATGTACGGATATTTTAAATTCAGATAGAATTTTAAAAATTTAGATTAAAATAAAAAATATGTTTAAAATTTTTAAAAAATGACATTCATGATATTTAGATTAAAAAAATTAGAAAAGAAATAAAATAGAATTTAACGTTAAAAAAGAAATTTTAAAAATAACATGTATTATTATTTGAGAAATAATACAATAATAAATTTAGTCACTTTCAATCATTTATATTATAATTTAATACGGTGGATAGCCCAGAAGAAAATAACATTTGACATATCCTTTTATGTTGACATTAATATCTAATTAATCTTCACCACTATAGTTGGCTATAAATGAATAATGAGTATTAATGACAAGCTCAAGTCTCAAGTGACACCGGCGGCCCTTGACTATATCTGTTTGCAGTTGGATTTCGTTGTCAATGAAGAAGAATGTATGGACATATACTCCATCACATTTTTTAATACAATTTTTTTTTATTAGATTATATTACATATTAAAATATACACTTAATTTTGATTAGTATATAATTATTTTAATTAATATATAATTAATTCAATTAATATATAATCAAATTTAAATATATACTTTAATATATGATATAATTTAATAAAAAATATTAAAAAATATGATAAAAAATATATTCTGAATAATACTCAGTCAACTAAATACTTGGTGATCCTGTGTATAACAAGAAGGGTCATCAAGACCACTAATACTTGACCACTGTCCATTAAGAACAAGACCATTAAAGATAAGGAAAAGTCTAAGGTAGAAAAAAATCTGCGAACGTTGGATGACTGGGCTGCTTAACAACAACAAATTTAAATGTTTATTAACTGGTCATCATTCAATCACTACTATTCATTTTTTTCCTTACACAAAAAGTAATCTCACTTAATTTTAACCATTAGGTCTGTCTTTTTTTAGGTACTAGGTCTGTCTTATTTAAAAAATTAAATTTCATGTAAACGAATTTTACACTAGAATTTGAAATTCACTTAAAGCAAACCGACTAGTATGGGTTAATTTTACACTAGAACTTGGGAAAGCTGAGGATTACATGCAGAGTTTGATAAGAAAAGCAACTATACATAGAGAGACCAACCAGTTGTATGCCATGGGTGAGTTCAGTTTGAGTCCTACTGAGAAAAGGCATGGCTTGGTGTAGTGCACCGTAGACCTTACTAACGAGGGGTGCAGACAGTGTGCACAGACACTGTTGGGCAACGTTTCCAAATGACGTGGGACAAAGGTAGCATGGGAGCTTATGGCTCCAAGCTGTCGGATAAAGTTTGATGACAAGATTTTTTACCACATTACTAATCAAACAAGATTGCCTAATTCACCTATGCCTAATCCAGTTACAATTAGAAGACTTTTTTTTTTTTTGAGTACATTTAGAAGATTATTCATTTTAATTTGTTTTCTTGTAACTATTGGGTTTACTTTGTAGTTTGTACTTTGCACTCTGCACCCAAAGTGTGTTAAACTGCAAATTCATCAACAATTAACAAATTAAATGGTCTCTTGTTTCGGCTTTAGAATTCAAAGTTGTGAAATTGTAGGGTGTGGGGTTGGCCGGCCTTGTGTAGATTTCTTTATTATTTTGTGGACTAACTTTGGAAACTATAGTCTATCCCACAGTTATGTAGTATATTGACAACTAACAGTTGATAGTTGATTTTAAACAGTGGGTACATGGCTCCAGAATATGTTATGGAAAGATTATTTTCAGTGAAATCTGATGTTTTTAGCTTTGGAGTTCTTCTATTAGAGATTATCTGTGGGAAAAGGAATGGTAAATTCTGTCTTTCAGAACATGGTCAAAGTCTCGTTATACATGTGAGTAGTTTTGCTTATCTTACCTCATCAAGAAATTGATTTTACAAAGAGAAACAAATATGCCAACTTTATAAAGTTTTTAAATTTTTACATTTGCATTCAAACTTGGAGACTTTGTTGTGAAGGAAAAAGTTTGGAATTTATAGATCCAATTCAGTAAAAGTCATATGTAGCCAGTGATATTATGAAGTGCATAAACATTGCAGGAGATCAACCAATCATGTCCACGGTTGTTCTCATGACCCAATCCCAAGCAACCAGCATTTTCGGTTGGAAGAATGTTCAATGGAGAAGAATCAACCTCAAAGAATTCAAAGGATCCTTCTGTGAATCAAGTAACAGCAACTAATATTGCACCCAGATGGTTGGTATAACAGGATAAATGTTTTGCTTTGAACAAGTTGTTAGAATTTTGGGTAAAAACTAACCTCAAACTGTTCGATGAATTTAACCTCAAATTATGGCATACACAAAATAATATATATTGAGTTATAAGGTTACTTGAAAAGATGATAATGAGGTGGCGTCCATAATTGAAATCTTAAAAGCGACCTCGAGCGGTGTGAAGAAGAAAAACTATTTTTATTCCACAGTAGTTTGTTCTTACGTTAGTTTTGATGAGACAATTACACGTATTAGAGTAGTTAGAAATAGGAGCATTTCCTTTATGTATATAATCTCATAAGAATGAGTTAAACTTACCTATTATGGTAAGTTCACACATAAAATTTAATAACAAAACTTACTTATGAGCAGTGTTTAATTATAACAATATTAATCACTATTTATACTACAATAATATACTCTAACTATTTTGGCATCTAATTAATATTAGTTTTATAAAATATAACGTGGCTTATGTTAGTTCACATAAAAATTAATCAAGTTAATAAAATTAATCTAACACAAGTTTGTATTGTACAAGCAATTACAAAAAACTGGACAGTCTCCTCTGCAAACGACAATATATTTCTTGCTTTTAAAGTTTATCTGTGATGGAAGAGGCTCCGCAGAAGTCATTTTAAGCTAGAGAAATGAATAGCTTACATGAGATGCGAACTAAAGAGTTATTTACCGAATTCTCAATTCTTTTGGATAATGATCTATGAAATAACATGTATGTAGGGACATTGGCTTGAATATAGATTAAAGAAAAAAAAAGTTTTGATGTAACACAGCATAGATTCATAGACAAATCTAATGGTGCAAAAAATATGTGACCTATTGCATTTGCATGTGTAAAGCGTTATTTATGTAACATTTGAATATGTGTTATGTTTTTTTATCTGAGAGTACCTACGAGTCTCTCTTGTTGACTTGAATAATTTTGCCTACAAACTGTGTCATTTGTTTGTGTTTTAGTGTGATTCCTGTCTCAAATATATATTTGTATTAATTTTTTCTTAACGCTAAGGCTATGCTTGGATTAGTAGAGTGAAGTGAAATAGAATGTGATATGATAGAATGATACTATTTAGTTATTTTAAATTAGGATGGAATGGAATGGAGCTCAATGGAATTTATTTCATCTCATTCCATCCAATCTCACTACTTTTCTTTCCTCCCAATTTGGGTGGTTTGTGATTGAATCAACATTTTGTTTACTAATATAATTATTAAATTATTCTTTTGTCCTTAACATGTTAAATCAAGAAAGTAGAAAAACATCATTGTTCAATTACTCGTGTTGCCTCATTCCTTGTTTACTATCTTTAAATTTGAAATTAGGTTTCAACAGACTTCAAGTAATTAGTTCTTTTTTAAAAAATAAAAAATAAAACAAAATATTTTTCATTTTTTGATTTTCTAGGTGTTAGCATCATATGTGAACTTTATAATGAGTTGATGATAGTGAACACAATCATTATACTCAAATGTTGAAGTAATAGTCCATATTTTTTCTTTGTTGTCTCTAGTTTAAGAGGGGGAAAATTTTTACTAGACATAGACGATAATCTTTCTTCAAACATCATCCCACCTCAAACTCGTCTTTTAATAATTTAAAAATTGAAATGATGTTTGTAAGTGAAGATACTAAACAAAATTTTTATTTAAACCTTACCCCATCCTAAACTCTTCACTACTTGTGAGATGGTGAATCTTTCAAAAATAAAATAACATGCCTTATATTTTTGTTATTTTTTTTATTTTAAATTTTAAAACCTATATAGTTGTTTTATCAAATAAGTGTGATGAAGGAAGAGAAAAAAAATAAAGAAAAAAAGAGGAACAAGAGAATTATAATATAATCATCAATAAAAATATCAATTGCATAATAATTAGATAATATGGTAAAAAAATAATTAAAATATTTTTTTAACTAACAATTATTAAATTTAATTGTATTTGAGATAAAGACGGTATGAGAATATAAAACTTATAATTTTTATCATTACATTCACTTTTACTAGAATTTCTAAATAAGAGAGTAAAAACTTTTTTTTTATTTTATCGTTAAGTATCCAAATAATAATATAAAATCTTTATTTTATTCCATTTTTTTCTATTCTATTTCATTTCATTCAACATTAAATATTCAAAAATAACCTGACACAGAGGAAAGATAAAATCGAAAAGATCTGTATAGTACTACATTAGCTTAAGTTATCACTTGTGATTAAATAAGGCCTTCTCAGCTTGCAACAGGACTTGTGGGAAATTGTCAAAGATGGCTTTGTCATCCCTGAAAATAATTATATACTCTTTCTGCTGTATAACGAAACAAATTCAAGAAAGATGAGCAGAAAAAAAAAAAATCAATTGCTCTGTGCTTTCTGCAATAGGCGAAGTCAATTTTTTCAAAGAGAGAGATATATCTTCCGCAAAAGTATTTTGCAGAAATTGGAGCAAGACTTTTTCAGTGATAAAAAGGTACACACTGTCCTCCTCCAATCACTAAGGAAACAATATGAAAATGTAAAGATGAATGAATGAGTTTTTTTATATAAAAAAAATCGTAGAAAAAATATTAATTAGCTAGCCAGATAAATTTGATCCCAAAGTGTTTACAACTGAAGACACAAAGGATCTGTCAACATTATCAATAACAGAATTAATCAGCAATTTTTGTACTATAATCTTTTGCATGGTCTGGCCAATGCCTCCTTTCTAATACACAAGCCCATTGTTCACATCCCATGGCATGTACGCTATTCATTTCTCAACGCTTAAATGACATTTGAGGAGCCTCTTCCATCCCAGAAAAAATTGTAAAAACGAAAGTGCTCATCATTTGCAGTGGTGGCTGTCCACTTTTTTGTAATAGCTTGTGCAATGCAGGCTTGTTCAAGGCAAAATATTTATCCTGTTATATCAACTATCTGGGTGCAATAATAGTTAATGTTCATTAACAGAATTATCGGTTTTTTTACCAAACTATTATTTGTGACAAAAACTATTTATTAAAATGTCATTTTTTTAAATTATTTATCAAAATGATACTCTTTTGAAATTATATATCAAACTGTCACTCTTTTACTCAATATGACATTTTTATTAATTTCTAGTCCATGTAAGATACGTCATCCTGTTTGGCGTATCCTACGTGGACCAGAAATTAATAAAAAATATCATGTTGGATAAAAGAGTAGCAGTTTATAGGAGTGTTCAGATCCAAACCAATCTAAAAAAAATCAAAAACTGATTCAAAAAAATCGAAAACCAACAAAAACCGAAATGGATTAAATTGATTTAGATGGAAATTTTGAAGAATCGATCGGTTTGGTTCGGTTTTTAGTTCCATTTTATGGAACTGATCCAAACCGAACCGAACTGATTACTAAACTAAATATACACATAAAATTACTTAAATGCCCCATAATGTCTCATTTACCTGCTCTGTTATCCCTCTTTTTTTCAACATCCATTTTGTATCAAACTCCTTTCAGCATCATCCTCCATCCCCCCTCCACTTAGGCCCAATCCCCTTTCCCCCACCGCGCGCCCTCCATCGCCCCCTCGCCTTATCCCTCCTTCCCCCACCCCCCCGCGCCTCCACTGCGAGCCACCAGCAGATCTAGCTCCATTGCACGCCTCCACCGTGAGCCACCAGCAGATTGGCCTCCACCGCGAGCCACCGTCAACCAACAACTTTGGCTACCAAAACCCAAATCTGCCTCCAGATCCACCACATACCCATTTTCATTATGTTATTGGTTAAAAATCGAATCATCCAATCTAATCCAAACCGATTAAAATCGGTTTGGATTGGATCGGTTTAGTTATTGGAATTCATCCTATCCAAACCAAACCGATGATACTTACCTTGTTTGGATCGGATGGTTTTTTGCTTCAAAATCGATCCAAACCGACCCAAGAACACCCCTAGGAGTTTGGTATATAGTTTCAAAAGAGTGTCATTTTGGTAAATAGTTTAAAAAAGTGGCATTTTGATAAATAGTTTTGTCACAAATGGAAGTTTGGTAAAAAAAACCCAAAATTATCCTTGGAATTTTTTAATGGTTATTATTCTTCATTGGACATTCTTCCAATTGAAAATGTTGGTTGCTTCAGTTTGGGAAGGACCATTGTATCACTCCTCAGCATGAGAACAATGGTGGACATGGTTGGTCTATCTGTTGCATCTTCTTGTACACACAACAAACCAATGTGTTTTGTTATGATATTTGACAAGTGCACTAAATCATAAAAGTAATAAAGTAAGAGAAAAATATCATTCCCACGAGAATTACGCTATCAATTACTAAATTTGTTAAATCAACACTATTTAAGCTATCAAAGAATGAAATGTGATAATAATGCAGATAAAGAAAAACACTAACAAGAAAATATGCAAAATGAATAAGAGTAAAATTTAATCAATTAGGCAAAAGGTTGGAAAACAATTATATCAAAGTATTAGGGTTCAGATTTCACTTAAATTCTTTTGATGCAAATTCAAATATTGGTTTAACTAAGTTCTATTCCATGATTCATGATCAAATTCTCAAAATTAATCAATATACAATCCCTTAGTGTATTAATCCTCTTCACACTACTTTGGGTTAACAAATCCCTTAGTATAATCCCAAATAGAGAAGATTTTATAAAAAATGAGGGAATACAAAGTAAGATCACACAACATATAACGTCTATTCCTAGCAATTTCAAAAATTATAGTATTTATCACAAGTTCTAAGTTCGTGCACAATTTTTTCAAATCATACATAAACCCTAAAATCATTCCAAAATTGATCAGATTAAGAAAAACATTAAGAAAAGAGATAAACACGCAATTCATGAAATAAAAACTTAGATTAAACACAAAATCAAGTTTACATCATCCAAGAACATGATTCATCATCACCCTAACTAGAGAAGTTTAGTTACACATGGAGAAAAAAGAAAATACATAAGAGATTAATTCAACAAACTCTATAGCAGATAAGTGAAAAAGTTGAAGAAAATCCCTAATCTTCAAGCCTGAATGCATCCACACCAAATTAGGGTTTGTATCTTCGCTTCTCTCTCTGAATTTTTCGTGTATTTTTTGAACCAAAAAAGAGAGCTACTTTGATAAACTTGTTTTTCCCTTTTTTTTTATAGAAAAACTGACAGCTTTTCGTATCTAACTTACACGATTTTTATCACCCTCTATATGACCGAATTGCCCTCGATCTCAATAGATAATTTGTAGGATTTTTTGTTAGATTTTCAATATCGCAAATGACGTGTCAATTTGATTTCTGTAACTCAAGATATGACTCAATTAATGAGGAATTGTCAATATAGTGCGAGAATCCGAATCAAATCTCTTTCAAAATCTTTATCTAATCTTCAATACTAATGACAACTTAATTACAAAAATTCGTCAACATGAGATTTGTAGATCTCTTTCTTAGCTTTCAAATGCCACCAGAATTAGGTAAATCACATACTTATAGAGAAAGTTGTCCCTAATTTACTGAGATAAGTTTGATAATGATACTTTCCTTAATTAATCTTTGATCAAATCTCTTGTTTCCTGTTTCTTTTTGTTGAATCCATATAAATTAGGAAACAAATATCTTACTTAAATTAAGAAACTCCGTGAGATCCTTACATTAAATGCAGAGATACTTAGTCAACAAGTAGAGATTATTTACATTCTAATTAAGAATCTAACTTGATCCTTAAAATTTATGAATGCTAGTTGACTTGGTCAAACTTCATTATCCACTTTGTACATAATTTTTCACCTTCTTAATGTATGAAATGAGCTTCGACGTCTCCATGAAAGTTGTAAAAAAATTTCTCATCTTTTCATAGACACCAAGATTAGTTTAATCTGAGCTCTGTAGCAAAAGTTATGCTTAAAATATTATAACAATATTCTTATGTTCATTAAGATTTTAATAACCATGCCTAAAATACTACAAAAGCCCTTAAATTCCTACAAAACACAATAAAAATACATTTAATTTAGAGGGCCATGAATTCACTCAATATCATAAATAAACAGCATAATTCTTATCTCAAAATAGTCAAATCTATATTTAAACAAACATAAAATATGTGGCTTTTATACACACATCATGTTTGCACTTCATAACTTCACTTGCTATGTATGACTCTTCTTGCATCAGATTGATCAATTCCAAACTTTTTCCTTCACACCAAAGTCTCCAAGCCTGCATGCAAATGTGAATATTTAGAAACTCTAGTTGAAATTCACTTGGAACATTTGTTACTCTTTCTCATATCAATTTCTTTATGAGATGAGATCAGCAAAAATCATATACTAGAAGACTTTGCCCATGTTCTAAAAGATAGAATTCACCATTCCTTTTCCCAAAAATGATTTTTAATAGAAGAACTCCAAAGCTAAAAATATCAGATTTCACTAAAAAAAATCTTGCCATAGCATATTCTGGAGCCATGTATCCACTGTTTACAATCAATTAAACACTGTCAATTGTGAATCTAGTGAATTTTTTTAATTAATCATAGACTAATGTGTTTTAAAAAGATAGAGTTGCCAATAACACATACTAGGTGCCAATAACACTTTTTGTTTTTGTCTGACTTTGGCCTTTTTCAAATGTCCTTGCCAATCCAAAGTCTGATATTTTTGTATCTCATGGTCCAAAAGAACTTTGCTGGCTTTCAGATCTCTATGGATTACTCTCAGTCGAGAATCCTCACGAAGGTCTAGCAATCCACTTGCAATTCCATTGATATTGCTTAGTCGTAATTTCTAATCTAGTTGCTTTTGTTTTACCTCATCTGACTAGCAAATAACATTGTATTCTTGTTATTGAAGAAAACAACATCATAGAGACAATTATTCACTTCTTTTAAGAAATCTCACTGGATGTGTTATTTCGATTTATCTTCCAAAATGCAAAATATTCCAATTTATCATTATATCTTATAAAGTTTTGGTTCTATATCATCTTATACACTGCTCTTTGAAAGGCACAGACAATAGAGGAAAATTTATCCCACCTTGAGGAAAATTTATCCCATCTTGAGAAAAATTTCTAGTTTGGTATCAGAGAGTTTAGGCTCTCGGTTTAATCCTAGATTTCAAACTCTGTTCTAATGTAAGACTCCGTTTCAGATTACTGTCCTAGATTTCAGACTCTGTTCTGATGCCAGACTCCGTTTTAGACTCCGTTCTGATGAAAGACTTCATCCTAGATTTCAGACTCCATTATAATGCCAAACTTCAAACTCCAGACTCCATATTCCAGACTTCGTCCCAGGTTCCAGACTTCAGACTCAATCACCATCCTAGTCAATTCTGCACTTTGGTTTCCAAACTCAAGTTTGTTTCTTCTATACCCACTTAAGTTTGAGAGAGGATATTAATGTGATTAATTATAATTGAGATTATGATTTATCACGATTAATTTTAGGAATGATTGTAATTGATTTAATATATAATTATAGTTTATTATTATTTTTTGTATAGCAGCCTTCTTGTATAAATATAAGTTAGTGCCCCTATATTCATTTATTCATAAATATACACAAATTTATCAATATTTCTCTCCTTGTTTTTGTTTCTAACGTTAAGCATTAAAAGCTACAGGAATGGTGTCCAAATGCATTCCATCTACCAAGCAAGCTAGTAACTCTGTATATAATCTTATTGTCATAGGTGAGTTTGTGAAATGAGCTCAGAGAACTTTAAAGCATGTATGTAACTTGTGATAATTACCTTTACATAGCCCATTCCTGCTCCAGGAGTAGTAGACACGGTAACTTAGTATAGCTACTGCCACCAACACACTTACTACGATAATGACCAAGGTTTTGGAATTACTTGTACCTTCCTGCTTGGCTGCAACAAAAGCATAGATGAACATGTTGTATTTCTTTTTAACTTATATACTAAATTCATTTCATAAGCACACAAATATTCTGGAAAGTTCCAATTTTCCAAATGCATTAGATCAGAAAAGAGAATGAAGGCTTACAATTAAACAATTATTAAAAAAAACTAATTAACATATTTTGCAAAGGTGAAATTGTGTATTTTCTAACTGCTCATTGTCATATAAAAGACCTACCTATGTCAGCCTGTATGAACTCTTGAATAATGATGTGAAATAGGTTTTGCATTAGTCTATGGGATTTTATTACATGAGCCCTGAGGTTTCAAAATTTTTTTTATACTAACAGAATTTTTTTTAATTGGTACGTTTGCTAGGAAGACCATCACTAGATTGAATGTATGTTAGGGGTGTTCACAGGTTTAGCCCGACTCGAGAACCCGACCAACCTGACCCAACCCAATATAATATATCTGGGTTAGTTTGGGTAATTGGGTCTATTCGGGTCAAACCTGATGAACCCGTTCATTTATTGGTTCGGGTGACGGGTTCAGTGAACCAACCCAATCACTCGACCCGATAACTCAAAAGATGATGTTGTTTTAGATAAAATTATATACCTTCTCCTTGTTTTCGTTTCTGTTCTCACTCACTCCTCATTTCACTTTTCAAACCCGAAGCCTCTACCCTCTAGCCTCACTCACTCTTTGCATCTGCAAAATCAAGATCCCAAATCCCTAATCCTGAGAGGTAGCACCACCATCCACCTCTGCTCCTCCTCAATCTCCGACTCTCAGCCTTCTCTCATCGTCCACCTTTGCTCCTCCTCAATCTCTGGCTCTCAGCCCTCTCTCACCGTCCACCTCTGCTTTCTTTTCATGATCAAATCTGGCGAGATCTGCAGGATCTAAACAGATCTGAGCAGATCTTTGATGACTTAGGTGGCTTTGCGTTTGCTGTTGAGCATATATGCTGGATTGTGGTGGGTGGCTCTACGTTGGTGGCTCGGCGCGGATGAAAGGGAGCGATAGAGGACGACGGCTAGCCATTGCCTAGAACGCACTAGCGAACCTATCCTCAACTACTCAAAACCCAGACCCGTAAAGCCACCAAGTACGAACCACCTCGGACCTCTTTGCCACCTGGCCTGCAACTTGCGAACTCCGTCGCGTCGTTCAGATCTCGCCATGACCAAACTCCTCATCGCGAATCCCAGTTCGCTCCCCGCAACCACTGTGCCGCCGTTATCTCCAAATAGACGAGCCAGAACCTAGATCTTTCATCGCGAACTCCACCTCGTTGTTCAAATCTCGCCTTCTCGAACCAGAATCCACGCACTGCGAACCACCAGATCGTCGTCAACTACCGTGAGCTCAGTTAGCTACCACCAATCTCTAAGAATACAGTCCTCCGCCCACGCCTCTGTCGGCCATCGTCACGTTGTCCACTCGCCAGAACCCCTTTCCATCCAGCCAACGTCCCAGTAGCAGCACACCTCCCCTGTAGTAGAGTTCCCTTCGTTACCCACATTCCACTTTATCCTTTTCATTTATTTTATTGCTTTTATTTAATTTTTGTGGTCACTATTTTATTTGTTTATTTATTTTTTAAAGTTGGTTCTTTAATCTTAACTGTGGGCATGCTACTATTCCACTTGATTTGGGGGGGATCTATTATTCTTTTATTTTTATTTTTAAATTAATATAAAAATTTGACCAACCTGATTATCTGAACTGAAACAACGCGATTAAATTAATATTAAAAATTTAAATTAATTTTTTTCCTAAAATCGATCTAACCTAACTCGACATCACTTAATTAATTTGGATTTTTTTTCTTTAAACTTGAACCAACCCAACTCGTGAACACCTCTAATGTATGTTGGGAGTTGAGAGACAAGCACAATTAAGCTGAGAAAAATTATTAGAAAATGTGTTCTCAAAAATCGCTTAGGAGACTGTTCACCTTAATCACAAATATGCTCTTTAGAGTGTATTTGGGAGTTGGGATTTTAGAGGGTTTTGAAGGGAAAAGAAAGAGAAGACTTATTCTTTATTTTGAGTAAACATTCCTTATATTTGAAATTTTAAAAAAAATTAAAGAATAAAATAAAATATGATTATATAACCTTTCAATAATCCTTTATTTATTTTTATAAATATTTTATAATTCTCTTAATTTAAAAATAAAAAATAAGACATTCATTTCCTTTCCTCCAAAACCCTTTATCCAAACAAATCCTTAGTGATCCCTAGCTGGCCAACCAATCAGTATAACAGTTTATATTTGACTTTATTAATTATATTTTATTTACTTGATTATTTAACTTTCATATATTATTTTTTTCAAATATCTCAATCCCAATTGAATCTAAATTTACACAAAATATTTCAATAATATCATCTTAGCTTTTATTTCCAAACTCTTGATTATTAATTATATTATATTACTTGATTATTTGACTTTCATATTTTTTTTTATTTTTCTATTTGTATTTATCAGATATCCCAATCCGAAACAAATTCTAAACTTACAAAAGATCCTTCAATAACATTATCCTATTTAGCAACACTTATCCAACAACATGTATTGAAATGTTGTTAATATTTGTAAAATAATATTTTTGCGACATATTTTAAAACAAATGCTATTTATGTTCTTTTTTATTTATTTATTATTTTTACAATTATTCGGACACCCATTCTCATTTGCAATACATTTTTGTGCGTTCCCCCTACTCCTTTCTTTATCATTTGTTTTAGTATTTTAACGCGTCTTGCAGAAAATGGGTCCATGTGGAGAAGTCATTGTCCCTATGATATGTTTCGGCATGGGAATGAATTTTCTAATATCAATTTTTTATATAACTTTGTGAAGAGAGATAAATACAAAAAAATTAATATATATAGGATCTCACCCATTTTAAAAAGATTTTACTATTTAAATTTTTTGTATCTATTTATGTCTTTACATAATAAATCATGTAAAAATTTAACATTAGAGTATCCATTTCTATTTGACCATTCATCTTTAAACTTCAAGCTCACGCTTGGCCTCATGTGAATCCTTGGGGAGGAAAGGTTATAAGGAAAAAGCTTTAGTCCGTGTTTGGTAAGAAGTCAATTCAGGGATTTAATGAAGCAAAGGAAAGCCCAGTATTGATTAAGAGAAATTCTCGCATGCTTTTAGAACATAATTAATACGTAGTACAATAAAAATCTTTATTATTAATTTTAAACAAATTTATATAAATTTTTAGTATTAACAAAATTAATGATAGAGATGTTTCTTAAAGCATATATTAAATATATCCTAAAAATATACAACAATTTTTCATTGAATAACTGCTTTCATAATGTTACTTTCATCTACAAAATAGCAAAAAATACACTTGCTATCTGAACCAAACATAATGTCGATCGTATCTTAGTTTATCACTTTCTTTTGCTATAAGATCTAGGCATAATAATTTGAAGAGTTTTGTTATATTTTTTTAAAAGATTTTTTTAATATTCTACTTTGAATAATGTTTGGTGTACGTTAACATTAAGCACATCATCTTACATCTGTATGAGACTCACATCTGGTGTTAAGTATCCGACCTGAACGTCGATCTTGCAAAATGACAGAGTCTTTAGTAAAGGTAATCATACAATCAAGAGATTAAGTTAAACGACTATTGAAAAGTAAATTAAAAGGAGACTTAGGAACGTAAATGACATAGTCTACTGAAAGGAAAGGAAAGTGATAGGTAGTGTCGATCTCTTGAGATTGAGACTTGGAACCATTTGCAAAAGTGATAATAGACAAATAACCATTGTGAGAAAGGTTGGAGAAAAGAGCCTTATTACTAAAAATGTGGTCAGTCGCACCAGAATCAAAAATCCAAGTACCAATGGATCGGGAACGAGAGAGACAAGCAAATGAAGTAACAATATGTGCAACAGAAGCAGTGGAACTAGAGGTCTGACGTTATTCAAACCACTTCAAAAAGTCGGCATAGGTAGTCATTGGAGCAAAGGAACTAGAGGACTTACGTTATGCAAGCTACTGTTAAAAATATGCATACTCAACCTTCGAGTTGTCCTTAGAGCTATCTGAGGAGGTAAAACTAGCCATGAATCAGTAAATAACAACCAAATAGTACCTGAATGCACCGATTCAAAAAGGGGTAGCGACAAATGGTCACGAACACAAAAGGCGAGGGCAGATCCAGAAATAGGAGAGAAGGGCAAGCATGATGCTGCAAATGGCGGCTAGAGGGGTGACTCATGCCCCGTCACGCGCTGGCAAAAGAGTAGTGTGCATTGTTGTGCGCATGTACTGTTGACAACGCGTGTAGGAGCGTTGTGGGGCTACTAGGGCCGGGCTTCTAAGTTCTAGCTAAACAGGGAGAGGCGATTTTGGTGATGGGGTTGCCAATGGGAAAGTTCATAAAAAAAGTTGGACTGTGGTGGTGAACGATAGTCGACCACGACAGGCAACAACAGACAACAACAAAGGAGATTAGTCTGTTGGAAAGAGGACACAACAAAAGGAGAAAGGTCGACAAACCTAAGTGGAAACATGGTTTAGCTGGAAAAAAATTTTACCGGAGAACAGTGGGCTCACTGATGCACGGTTCTATGATTACCTCTTATCGCGATCGGGATCACGGTAAAATAGCAGCTCACGGGATTTTAAAGATGAAAATGGAGCCGCCACTAATTGTGAACACTTAATTTTGCCCGGATCTTTTTTTTAAAATTTTTCTTTATTATAAAAAAAAATATAAAATAAATAAATAAAAAGAAATACAAATTAAATAAAAAAATTAATTTAATTAATAACATGATAAGCATTTCTTTTTCTCTTGGCGCATTCCTCTTTTAGTCCAAATTTTGTTTAACCCATTTTCTTTTTGTTTGATCCAAAATTTTATTTAACCTTTTTTTTTTTTTTATTATTATTTTGTTTTGTTTTATTTTAGCCCAATAGGTTTGTGACTAAAAAATTAAAAAAAATAAAAAAAATAAAAAATAAATACAACAACAACAAAAAATAAATAAGTAAAAATAAATAAATAAAAATGAATGGGAAGGCTACAATCCGTTGCAACCCTTCAACCCCCTCCCCTTTGCTTTTCTTCCAGTTTGGAGTATGGTTTTGGTTGCTTTCCTGGTCCTCTTTGTCTTTTTTTCCATTTTCTCACTAAGCAGCTGCACAGCCCAACCACCCTTACACCCACTCACTCATGTACACTCATTGCCACAGCAGAGACAATGCTGTGTGCTCCCCACCTTCACCACCGCAACTGCAATTCAGTTGCTCTATCGCAGAAACCATACAGTCTTTGTCCCCATAAGTTTTGTCTGCATTCACACAGACTTTGACTATATAAGAAAGGATGCAAGAGTTTGAAATGGTGGGTTTTTCTTTGGAATTTTTGTTGAAAGAAACAGATAAAACAAAGCAAGATAAGAAACAAAGAAGGCAGAGAGAGTGAGGTAGAGAAGAAGAGAGGGAGAATTTCTTCAGTGGAAGGTAAAGAGTTTTTTTATTTCTCATCGTTTGAGTTTAAAAATTCTGGACTTCCCCAAACAATAGTCACCACCACTACACAGAACCACAGTCCCCCCACCATGCCAACCGCCCAAGACTACCTTGGACTCCCAGTCGTTCACCACGAAGCCCACCACGTCTGAGCCAGCCACACACCCCAACCACCACCACAACCACCATCTTCTCCCCCTCACAGTCCCACCGTCACCGTCTCCTCCCCCTCACAACCGCAAACTATCACCACCTAGCAACCCCACTGCAGATCGGTGACCCTCCACCGAACCCGTAACCGCCGCCGCGAGCCCCACCATGGTCACCCTCCTCCCTTCCTCTTTCATCTGAAAAACCAGATTCACCGTCCAAAAAAAAACTCCTCCCGGCCACCGCGAAACCACCGTCAGCCACCTTGGCTCCCCCCTTAAATGCACCAGATCCCGTCCCCTCATCATCACCGTCCATCACTAGACCCACCACGAGCCAGATCCGAAAACCACCAGATCCTGCCGTCCTCACCACCCAATCACGCCCCAACCGCCGCTCCTTGCGCGAGCCACCGCGCGGTCACCGCCGTCCAAACACCCCACTGTCGTTCGTGGCTTGAGCCCCCTGTGCCTCTATCTTCCTCCTTTGTTCTTTCTTTCTTTTTTCGTTTTACTCCCAATATTCTGAAACAACCCTTTCCCCCCCTCTTTTCTTTTCTTGGTCAACGTTTCACAAATGCCAGATTTTGTTTTGTTTTGTTTTTTTATTTATTATTATTTTTTCTTTCTCTTGTATGGGTAACGTTTTGTTTGGGCTGTTGGCTTTCATTGGGCCAATAGTTTTCTTTTGTTTTTTGGGGAGATTATTCGATAGGTTTAAATCAGTCTTTGGGTTGGGGTATGGAAGTTTGTTTAGTGGTTTTAATTTCCTGTTTTGTTTGAATTTGTGCAAGTGGTATTTTAGTTGGGCTATAACTAATAAATTAGTGGGTGGGGTTTTTTTTTTGTCAAGAAATTGTGAGTTTTCTTAAAGCTGGTGTTATTACATTTAAGACCAATTTCTTTTTTAGTAAACGATAAAAAAAATTAGTTAGAAATTTTTTTTTAGAGTCATATAATTTGGACCAAGATTAGAGTAAAAAAAAATTTTGTTTTGCTTTCTTTGTTCGCCTTTTGAATTGACATGTTTATTATCTTATTGATATTTGTTTTAAACAGTGGCCTCATTTTTTTTTAATGAAAGCTTTTCTTTTTATAAAACGGGATTAGATGAGTTGTGACAGCTTGTTAATCTTGTAACTTTTAGAATCATCTGAGTTGTGACAGCTTGACAATTCATTTTTTTTTAAAAAAAATCAAATGTTTGAGTCTGGTTAAGAAAAAATAAAATTGGATTAGCTGAGTTGCGACAACTTGTTAATCCCGTAACTTTTAGAATTGTCTGAGTTGCGACAGCTTGACAATTCTTTCTTTTCTAAAAAAAATCAAATAAATTTTCAAAAACAAAAATATTTTCAAAATTAAAAAAAAAACAACCCACAATCGTTTTCTAAAGAACGACGTGGCTTTGAATTCCTCATTGCACCTGAGGATACGTAGGAGCAGAATTTCAATTCTGTCAAGCAAAAAATTAAATTTTTATAATTTGTTTGTTTAGTTTTTATTTTTTTATTTTTTTAATAAAATGGGTAAAATAAATATTTTTAAAAGTTATAAAAATTTGCACAACTGATTTAAGGTAACCGTCTTAGGACGGATGTATTAAGGGCGCTGTGGGGTTAAATCTTCACCCTTCCCTGTGCATAATTAGACTCCTGAGCCTAAGCTTTTGAACGTAGACCATCTCTTCTGGTTTTCCAATTTTTCCCAATAAAAATAAAATTGGTGGTGACTCCCCTTAAATTTTGTTAATTTAAGTCGTTATCCCGCCGCGATCACGGTCGCGACACTAATTTTATTTAAATTAAGAAAAAAATAGAAAACCTTTCTTAGAAAATAGTCTTTGAAAACCAGATCAAATTCGGTAGTTGGTTATGTATAGGTAAGGGTGGAAACTTAATCTCACAACACTCATAACACATCCATCCTGAGACAGTACCTTAAGTCAATTGCGCAAAACTTGATAATGTCAAATATATTTATTTTACTTCTTTTACAAAACCATTGTAATTTTTTTTATTTTCTTATTTTTTTAGAGAAAAAAAACAACCAAATTGTGAAAATTTATTTTTTAGCTTAACAGAATAAAAGTTCTGCTCCCACGTATTCTCAGGAGCAATGAGGAACTCAATCACGTAGTTCTGTAGAAAATAAGTGCGGGTTAATTGATTTTAATTAAGAAAAATATTTTTGGAAAATGATTTTGTTTGAAAACAAACTTATCGTTGCACAGGGTTCAAGTTAGTACAGGACTACTCAATAAACCCTTATGATCTAAACAATATTAAAAATAATATATACTATTCAATCATCATCATTGGTCATTGCATTGATTGAAAGATTATTTTTTTTATATATATATTTTTATTTTTTTTATTTTATTTTTATTTATTTACTCTCTTTTTTTAAGCTTGAACAAAACACTTTAAAATTTATTTAACCAAATAATTTTAGCCCAAACAATCCTAACCCAAAAAAAGAAAGAAAAAAATAACTCAAGCCCAAACACCACATAAAAACAAGATTGGCCCAAAATAAATAAATATAAAAAAATAGTAGCCCAACTTTTTTTGTCACCTTTTTTTTTTAAAAAAATATTGTTATTGTTTTCTTTACTTCAGCAAAATATAAAAAAATAAAATAAAAAAAGGAACAAAACTAAGAAATCAAATAAAACACACAGTATAGCTTACGAAAGGGGGGTTGGTTTGAAGTGGTTGCAAATGGTTTGGACGGTGAAAATGCAGTGGACGGTGGTGCGCGATTCAAGTGACAGTCACATGGGCAGCAGTCAGGGTGGTGCGCCAGCTGGAGTTCAACAGCTAGGTCCGAGGCTTTGTTTGAACAGATCTGGGTGGTTGCTCTATTTTCTTGACAAGTTGATGGTGCGTGGAGCGTGGTGGCTGGGTCACGTTCATAGTGGTTGGCGTTGAGTGGCTGGGGACTTGGTGTAGCACGGATCTACTGCGTTGAGGGTGGTTATGTAGGATCTCACGGTGATCCCCTGTTTGGGTGTTGGGGGTAGAGTGTTATGGTGGTTGGAGGTTAAAGATAGGGCTATGGTGGTGTTGTTATGGTACTTGAGGGGGTCCGTGGCTGCTACGGGTGAGAGTGGTGGTGCAAGGTGGTGATAATGGTGGGGTGAGTCACGTGGTGGAGATAAAGGTGAGGTGAGTTACATGGTGGAGATGGAGGGTGGTTGATGGTGAAGATTGTGAGGTTGGGTGCTTGGTGTTGGTGAAAGTGAAGGTTGAAGGTGGTAGAGGGGAGGTCAAGATGGGGTGTGGACGAGGTAGAGGTTTGTTATGGAGGTTGTGTTGGTGGGGAAGGTGAGTTTGGGGTGAGTCACGGTTGGGTGATGGAGGTGGGTTAAGGTGGAGGTTGCTTAGAGGAAGATAATGATGGTTAGGACATGGTAAAGTAGTTCTTTGGTGGCTTTATCGCGCAAGGTGGTTCACGATTTTGAGTGGCTGTTTAACGTATGATAGAGGTGATGAAGATAGAAGGATGGTAAGGAGTTTGGTTTGAAGACACAAGGCTATTGGGTGGTTGTTTGTGGTGTTTTCACGGTGAGGATGGGAATGGTGGTTGTTGTTTAGACACGTGGTGGTGAAAGGCAATGACTGTTATGGTGTGGTTTGGTGTTGATGGTGAAGTGGAGATGGAGGATGAGCCAAGCGGTGGTGATTATTAGGACGTGGTGGAGTGGTTCTTTGCTAGGTTGGTTGTGTGTCTTCAAGATGGTTGAGGGGTGGTTGAAAAATGGAGAGTGGAGGTTAATGGTGGTGAAGATGAAGGTGAATGGTGGAGTAGTGCAGGTTGGATACTTGGTGTTGGCGAAAATGGTGAGGTTGAGGGAAAATGGTTATGTGTGGTGGTCTCATGTAGTGGCTTGGTAGGAGGTTAGAGATGAAGGTGGGTTGTGGTGACTATGGTGAGGTGTTTGAAGTGATGAAGATGGGTTTGGTTATCGTGGTTTTGGGATGTGGTTGGAAGATAGTGATGGTGGTAAAGGATTATGAATGTAAGGTGGATGATGAATGGGGTTGGATGCTTGGTGTTAGTAGTGTGGTGAGTGAAGTAGTGAGGGTGGAGATGGTGAAGGTGATGTTATGAGTGAAAGAGGTTGATCAAGATGAAGATGATGTAGTGCAACTTATACTTGAGAGTGTACATGAAAGGAAAGTGAAAATTTGAGTGCATAATCGTAAGTGGGTGTGGGTGTGTGTGTGTAGCAATGCAGGTGGGAAAGTGGAGAAAGTGAGTGAGTGGGGAGCAAAACAGCATTGTACCCTTGGTGGTGTATGCTACAGTAGTGTAGTAGTGCATGACTAAAACAAGAAAATGAACATAAAGCAAGAAAAGAAAATTAGTTCTCATCCCAAAATAGAAACACAACCAAACAACATCTTCTATACGTTACTACCTTTTTTTTTATTTTTTAGATTTTATTTTTTGTTTTGTTATGTGGTTTTTTCTAAAACTAGGCTAAGGTGGGCTTATGCATTTGGGATAAAAGTAAAAGGGCTAAGAATATAGACTTGAATTAACTGAATTTTTATTTTTTCTTATTTTTTCTCAATTTTTTATTTTTTTAAAATTTTAATTTATCCTTTTTTTTAAAAAAAATCTGGACAAAATTAGATGTTCGCAGTTGTCCATTTTTGCTTGTTTCTTACTAGATAATAAGAATAACAGTGGTTTTTCAATATTATCGTTGTAAGAAACGAGTAAAGACATGAGTTTCAATTTTGTCCGTCAATGCATAAGATGATAAATGCAAAACAATGGGGAAACAATAAAATGTGAAGAGCCAATACGCTCAAAAGATAAATGACATGAATTTAAACTGCAAATAGCCGATGTGCTGAAAAGGTAAATGACATGAAATTAAAATTCATGGAGCTGATGCGCTTAACGTAAATGACAAGAGCTGATGCGCTTAACGTAAATGACAAGAGCTGATGCGTTCAAAATGACAGAAATTTAAAATGCATAAAGCCGATGCGCTGAAAAGAATTTAAAATGTTGGGAGTCAATGCCCTAAAAAAAATTAAAATGAAAGGAGTCAATGCGCTCAAAAGAATTGACAGAAATTTAAAATGCATGGAGCTGATGCACTTGAAATGACAGAAATTTAAAATGCATGGAGTCGATGCACTCAAAAAAATTAACAGAAATTTAAAATACATGAGGCATTGCGCTTAAAATAAATGACAGGAGTTGATGCGCTCAAAATGATAGAAATTTAAAATGCAAGGAGCCGATGCACTAAAAAAAATTAAAATGCATGGAGTCGATGCGCTCAAAAGAATTTAAAATGCATGAAGCTGATGCGTTCAAAATAAATGACAGGAGTCGATGCGCTCAAAATGACAGAAATTTAAAATGCATGGAGTCGATGCGCTCAAAAGAAATTAAAATGTATGGAGCCGATGCGTTTAAAAGAATTTAAAATGCAAGGAGTCGATGCACTCAACATAAATTAAAATGCAAGAAGCTGATGCGCTCAATCGAAATTAAAATGCATGGAATCGATGCGATCAAAATAAATGATAGAAATTTAAAATGCATGGAACTGATGCGCTTAAAGAATTGACAGAAATTAAAATGCATGGAGCCGATACGCTCAAAATAAATGACAGAAATTTAAAATGCATAGAGCTGATGCGCTCAAAAGAATTTAAAATATTGGGAGCCGATGCGCTCAAAAGAAATTAAAGTGAAAGGAGTTGAAACGCTCAAAAGAATTGACAAAAATTAAGTTGTATAGAGTCGATACGCTCAAATTAAACATAGAATTAAAATTTTCTTTTCTCTCTTTTTTTTCTCTCTCTCTTTTTCTCTTTATCTTTTTTTTTTCATTATTCATTTATTTATTAAAAGTCATTTGAACCCTTGGCAATCCTAGAATGCTTTGACCAATCAATCTATTTGTTCATGTACTTTTCTTCATCAGACCCTTTTTGTTGGCTAGGAATCCTTTGGATTTGCTCATTTTCCTTCTTAATTTTTCCATTTTTTCGACCCTCTGTTCTTCTTGGCAACACATTGCAATCTATACTTTGAGCTACTGAGATCTTTTAGTCCAAATCAATCATTGAATGATTACTGTAGAATTGTCAAATCAAATTGTCGACCTTAAATTCATTATATTTGAGACATAACTTAATGAGTAAATATACATTTATGAATGGATAGAAATTCGTTAAATGAACAAACTTCTTTTTATTAATTTGATAAGCAAAATTGTACATGAACTTTTTGCAATACACATACTTGAAAAGAAAGCATAGAAACAAAGGAAGATTTCAGGAATTTTTTTTTTAAAAAAATTTGGCGCAGTATTGGTTCCTTGTCCATCATTCAAATGATTCCTTGTCCATCATTCAAATGATTCCCTGCAATGGCTTGATAATTCAACCACTGTCTCTGTTGTTACTTTATTCAACACATCTTCTCCTTTAATTCTCCAGAAAATTTGTCCCAGTATGACCAGTTTAATGCAAATAAAAAATTGCCCCAATGTAACCAATGGAATAAAAATTGCCCATGTGTAGCCGATCAGACGCCAATCAAAATTGCCCCAGTTTTGGTGAACCCTTTAAGGAATTTCAGGCTAACTTTATATGAGATTTTGCCTATTTATTTGTCCTAACTTTTGCTTAGACCGACCTTTCGGGTTTTTAGCCTAACAGACTCTTTTCCTCTTCTTTTTTTTATTACTCTAATTTTTGCTTAAGCTGCCCTTTCGGGTTTTCAACCTAACAAGGTTTTTTTTAGGCATAGAACCTTTTGATAGCATCAGTGTTCACGGGCTTTGGCAATTCTTTCCCATCCTTATTCTGCAAAATTAATGCTCCTCCTAAAAATATCTGCTTAACTATGTAAGGGCCTTCATAACTCAGAGCTTACTTTCCTCTAGTATCCTCTTGGTTAGGGAGAATCTTCTTCAAAACCAAATCCCCTGAACAAAATTCTTTGGGACAAACGTTCTTGTTAAAGGCTCTGGTCATTCTGCTTTGATACAATTGTCTATGACAAATAGCCGCTAGTTTTTTCTCTTCTATCATATTCAACTGCTCATATCGAGTCTTCACCCATTCGAATTCCTCTAACTCTGCTTCCATCAAAACCCTTAGAGAAGGAATCTTAATTTCTATAGGAGAGATAACCTTCATCCCATACACCAAAGAGAAAGGCGTTGCCCCGGTGCTTGATCGTATATTGGTATGATATGCGTGCAAAGCATAGGGTAACATTTCATACCAGTCTTTTTAATTCACTACCATCTTAACAATAATTTTCTTGACATTCTTATTAGCTGCTTCAACTGCACCAGTTATTTGGGGTCTATAAGGAGTTGAATTATGATGCTTGATTTTAAAATTTTCACAAAACTTTTGAACCTTAGCACCTTTGAGATTGGTAGCATTATCTGTGATTTTCCTTTCTGGAATTCCATATCTGCAGATAATATTCCTTTTAAGGAATCTCAAAAACACTTTTTGAGTGGCATAAGAGGAAGTTTCTACCCACTTGGTGAAATAGTCAATCGCCACCAAAATGAAGCAATGACCATTGGAAGCTTTAGGGTTGATGGGTCCGATGACATCTATTCCCCACCATCGAGAAATGCCATAGAGATACCAAATTGTGCAAAGGGAATGGAGGTGCATTGACTCGATCTACATATATCTAACATTTTTGGCACTTTCGTACATATTCTATGCAATCTATTTCCATGGTGGATCAATAATTACCACCCCTTAGAATTTTTCGTGTCATCATATGAAAGTTGGCATAAGTTCCACAAATTCCTTCATCGACTTCAATCATGATTAAACAAGCTTCACGAGCATCCACACATCTAAGCAAGGTGCTGTCATGACTTTTCTTGTACAAAACTTCTCTGTTCAAGAAAAATACCATTGTCAACCGACGGATAGTCTTCTTATTCACCTCACTTGCCCTAGTTGTGTATTCTTTATGCTGAATGTACTGGTTGATATCATAATACCAAGGTTTACCATCTGCCTCGCCTTCTACGTTGGCACAATGCGCAGGCTCACTGTGTATCTTTACTTGGATGGGTTGAACATTACTGTAAATATCCAACTTGGTCATTACAACCAAAATGGTCAAGGCATCTGCAAACTGATTCTTGTCTTGAGTCAAATGGGAGAAGGTCACATCCTCAAACTTCTCAGTCAACTGGGTCAAATACTTTTGATAAGGCACCAACTTTGGGTCTTTGGTTTGCCATTCACTGTTCACTTGATAAATGATGAGTGCTGAATCTCCAAACACTTTTAGCTGCTTGATCCCTAAATCGATTACAACTTGTAAGCCATTAGCACATGCCTCATACTTCGCAACATTATTAGTGCATTCAAAATCCAGCTTGATAGCGACTGAGTATTGTTTTCCAGTTAGTGAAACAACCACGACTCCTATGCCACTACCATGCATGTTAATTGCTCCATCAAAATACATCTTCCAAACAGGCTCATCTCATTCTTCTTCTTCTTCCACCATCAGTATTTCTCCATCAGGGAACTCAGATGTTACTAGTTGTCCACCCTCAAGAGGGTTTTCAACTAAATGATCAGCAATCACACTTCCTTTGATCAATTTCTGAGTCATGTACTTGATGTCGAATTCTAATAACATCATCTACCATTTTGAAACCCTTAATGAAACATGAAGACTTTCAAATATGTACTTTAGAGGATTTATTCGAGAGATCAACCAAGTGGTGTAATACAGCATGTATTGCCTTAGCCGTTTTGAGGTCTATACTAAAGCACAACAAGTCTTCTCGATAGCTATGCAATGGGCTTCACAGTCATTAAACTTTTTGCTCAAATAATAAATTGCATGGTCTTTCTTTTCTGATTCATCATGATGCCCCAACATTGCCTCCATCAAGGTTGGTAATACAGTTAGGTACAAAATCAGAGGATGACCCGACGTAGGGGGTACCAACACAAGAGGATTAATTAAATAAGTCTTTATCTTGTCAAAAGCTCTTTGACATTCCTCATCTCATTCACCCAGTTATTGCTTTTTCAACAGCTTGAATATAAGCTCACAAGTGCTGGTCAAGTTAGCAATGAATCTAGCGATGTAGTTAAGTCTCCTGAGAAAACTTCTCACTTCACACTCTGTCTTAGGAACAGACATCTCCTGTATTGCTTTCACCTTATCCGGATCCACCTTTATCACTTCTCTGCTAACAATGAACCCGAGTAATTTTCCAGTAGATGTTCCAAAAACACATTTAGCAGGATTCAACCTTAGCTTGTATTTTTTGAGTCTTTCAAACAACTTACGTAAAATCGTCACATGACTTTCCCCTTCTTTAGACTCGGCGACTATATCATCCATGTATACTTCAATCTCCTTGTGCAGCATTTCATGAAACAGTGCAACCATAGCACATTGATAAGCAGCCCCAGCATTCCTTAATCCAAATGGCATCACCGTGCAGCAAAACGTTCCCTAAAGAGTAATGAAAGTGATTTTTTCTTTGTCATAGACATCCATGGGAATTTGATTGTACCCTGAATATCCAACCATGAATGGAAACCTGTGATTCTTAGCAGTGTTATCAACTAAAACATTGATATGAGGGAGTGGGAAATCATCCTTCGGATTGGCCTTATTTAGATCCCTATAGTCCACACACATTCTGACTTTTCCATGCTTCTTTGGCACAGACACAATATTGGCTACCCACTCTAGGTGTCTTGATACCTCCACGAATCCTGCTTCTAGCTACTTAGTTACCTCTTCCTTGATCTTCAGGGATATATCAGGATGCATCCTCCTTAACTTCTGCTTCTTTGCCTCAACATTCGGGTATAGTGGGATTTTATGTGATGCTATCTTCGGATCTAATCCAAGCATATCTCGATAAGACCAGGCAAAGACATCCATATACTCTTTGAATAGTGCATTCATTTCTTCATGCTCGGGATTTTCCATTACTTTCAATTCATTTTTCTCTTCCTCTGTCCCCATGTTGATCATCTCTGCTTCCTCGTCATTCAAGTCAAATCCTTTCTCTGAATACTGCAGTAATTTTGTAAAATCTTCAACAACTTCTCCCTCTTCATCAGATCAAGGGTCTTCTTCATTAAACATCGTAGGGGAATCAATTGATGAGTTTCCAAAGTCCTTTTCATGAGGCGAACCTTCTACAAGAATCAGATCCTTGGAAAATAGTTTGTGTGGAGTTGGAAAGGCAAAATAGAGTAAGAATGACAAAGGAAGGACAAGACATTATACAGAAATATAAAAAGAAAACTGATAAATGCAAAAGGACAAGTCAAATGTGCAATGAGGAGGAATGCTGAATGTTCATGCAAATTCATTTAGTTAATGTCTCAAACAACATAAACATAAGCTCAAAACTTAGCCAATCTTAAATATCATCTTAGTACAATATAAACAGATAATTACTTGGAAACAATTATATTAATCAATGGTTCGGATTGCCAGTTCTTCAGCAGCTCTTCATCAGCAAAAAGACAGATTACCTTGTACTCTTATGGGCTTTCTTCATGCAATGCATTAATGGTGAGATAGCATCGAGGGCGAATGACTTCTTCAAAGGAATCTACCCCTTCTTCAACTTGTATTACTCCCAAAGTGAGCAACCCTTGGATTCAAACCTTAAAATCCGAACAATTCTCGATGTCATGTCCCATTGCCCCACAATGATAAGCACAACTTGACTCTTCATCGTACTTCTCTTCTTCTTTCATTGTTACAGCTGGTGTAGTGATACTGTAACCTACTTTCTTCAACCCCTCAATTATTCTTACCATCGGCTTACGCAAGCTCATGACTTTTCTTGTGGATGATTCTTCCATCTCTAAGGCATTTACCCAATTCCTTCTACCCTGATTAGGAATCGGGTTGCTAACAATACTAGGTCCAGCCTCCTCTTGAATGTCAAGCTTTCCATAAGCAATTAATTTCATTACTACAGTCTTGAAAGATTCACATTCTTTAATTGAGTGCCCTGAGATATCTATGTGGTATTTGCAAGTTAAACTCATGTTATAACATATTGGGAATAACGGTTCTAGGGGACATACAGGATTTCTGGAGATGAGGTGATCATCAAATAACTTTTGAAATAAGTCTGCGTTTGAAATGGATAACCTTAGGAAATGGGGTAGGTTTTGGAAGCAAAAATGACCTTGGTTTTAGAAGTTTGGCTGAGGTTGTGGGTTGCTTAGGTAATTTGTGGAGGTGCAGGTGGATATCGAGTATAAGTTGGGCAAGTTGGTACATATGGTTGGTATGAAAAGTGAAGATTAGGGTTGTATAATGGTTGATGACTAGGGTATTATGGTGAATGCAGAGGTCTGAAGGTCTATTAGTGTTTGACATAATTCGCTTTGGGTTCTTTCCTTTTTTGCTGGAATTCCTTCTTAGAAGCAATATTCTTTGTATTGCTTATTGGCAACTTCCCAGTTTTAGCCAAAATTTCAATCATTTCCCCTGCAGTTATTAAGTAAGCAAAATCCTTATAGGTTGCCCCGACCATTGCCCTGATAAAAAGATTTCTCAAGGCTTCTAGGAAATACGAATACATCTCAGACAGTATCAATGGGGGCTGAGCTTGAGCTACCAAGGCTCTCCACCTCTATGCATTTTGTTTGAAAGGCTCCTTATTTCCTTTCTGCATCGAGCTCAATTGTTCGTGGGTTGGAGTTGCATCCAGATTGAATTTGTATTGGTCCATGATTAAATCAATCAATTCCATCCAACGCGAAATCTTAGAGCAGTCTAATTGAAGATACCACTTTAAAGTTGGACCTATAAGACTCTCATTGAAAAAGCTAATGAGTAACTTATCATCCCTAGACGAAATAGTCATATTTGTCCCATAACTGATCAAATGGAACCGAGGATTGCCACTCCCGTCATACTTAGCAAAATCAGGGATTTTGAAGTCTTTGGGGATTACTACATTCATAGTATGCACAATTCTTCTATTCTGAGGGGTCCATAAGTGCTGAGACCCTTGACTGCCTTGATCTGTTCCTCTATTTTCTCCATCCACTCTTCCTTCACCTTATGCTTCTTGGCCATGATGTTGCTATTCCCAGAGTATGGCATTGTTGCTTGCCCCGGAACAGACACATGAGGTTGTTCCTATGTTGGGCCAGCATAACTAGGAATCTCATTATGAGCGTTTTCCAAGACGTGATACCCCTCCCTAATAGGCATAACTATCGATGTCATTTGAGGTGGTTCCTCATGGATCCCCACAGCGATGCCTGAGGTTACAGCCGAGAATATCGGGGTAGTTATCGATGGCACATATACATATGTTTCAACCCCATTTGTACGTCTATTTACGCTGATTAACTGGAGAGACTCCATCACATCTTGCAATATTGCTTCCAACCTTGCTTAGGTCTCTGACAATCCATTCATCCTCCTTGCCATCTCATCGACTTTCCTACTGAAGTTTCTCTCTGCCTCAAGATTACTAGCAGTTATTCTAGTATGAGATTTGATATTGTAAACTCGAGTTGATTGGTCTTTTCTTTCCTTGGTCGCACAATGGTTCCTGAACCCATTTGATTTGTTAAAACATGGTAACATCAATCAAAGAATGAAATGAAATGAAATGAATGAGATGCATAAGATGAAATGAAAACATTTTTTCTTTCTCTTTTTTCTTTTAATGTTAGGAATGCTATGAAAATGAAAGATAATGTATTCTTTTTTAAGAATGCTAGGAATGAAAATGCAAGATGTAAAATTTTTTTTAGAATGCCATCAAAATGCCAAATGATATATTTTTTCCTTTTTTTTAATAAAATGTTAGGAATGCTATAAAAATACAAGATAATGTTTTTTTTTAAATGCTATGAATGCCATGAAAATGTAAGATTTTTTTTTCTTTTTAAGAATAATAAGAATGCTATAAAAATGCAAGGTGATGTATTTTTTTTTTTAGAAAATGCTAGGAATGTAATGAAAATGCAAGATATATATATATATATATATATATTAGAATGTAAGGAAATGCTATGAAAATGCAAGTCATGAATAATGCATGATGAAATATCATTTTTTTATGATGATTTTTTTTAGAAAAAAGAATACAACAATGAATGACATGAGAAAATGATAGATAAAGAAGAAGTATGATTCCTCTTGTGCCCTAGTCAAGTGGAACCTAAGGTAGGATTTCCTTAAGGTCACGACTCTAATTTTGGCAGCCACTATGTTCAATTTATCAGTGCAAGGTTTTTGAGATAGGTCTAAATTTCTAAAAAGTTATGGTTCCCAGATTGCCCCTATCTCGAAAGACAAGGGACCCAATTCATGAATTAACTAGAAGTAAGGATAAACCCTCTCAATATGACTAGTCCATGATACTGATAACAATCTGAGTGGTGTCTCAACAAATGTCAAGTGGGCATAAAGCCCCTCAATAACAAAAATCGAGACCCCTCCTATTCCTCAGGGTCACACAGACTCAGGTATAAAGCCTAAAAAATGTGTGAGGTAAGTGATAATGACGTGTGTGTGAGAGTATACAAACTTGTACAAAAATTTAAAAAAACCAAAATTACCTCCCAACCAGCAAAAACATATATACAACAGCCAGCCAGTAATCATCTACCCTAGGGTTTCAACAATTAAGTACAAAATATATATACAAGTCAAAATATACACAGGATAATGTTATTACATATTTATATAAAAGTACTAAATAAAATCTATTTACAAACAAATAAGAAAACAAAAACAAGAACAAAAATGGGTAAAATAAATAAATAGAAGTTATTAATAATTTGCACAACTAACAACAATAGACCTGACTCTTCAAGTGTCCCCAGCAGAGTCGCCATCTGTCGCGACCAGGATCGCAGCGAAATAGCAACTCGTGGGCTTTTAAAGATGAAAATGAAGTCGCCACCAATTTTATTTGAATTAGGAAAAAATTAGAAAACCTTTATTAGAAAATAGTCTTTGAAAATCAGATCGGATTTGGGAGTCAGTTATGTATAGGGAAGGGTGGAAACTTAATCCCATAACACTCCTAACACACCCGTCCTGAGACGGTACCTTAAGTCAGTTGTGCAAAACTTGATAATCAAATATATTTATTTTACTCCTTTTACAAAACCATTGTAATTATTTTACTTTTTTATTTATTTTTTATTTTTTAGAGAAAAAAACCAAATTGTGAAAATTTATTTTTTGACTTGACAAAATAAAGGTTTTGCTCCTACGTATCCTCAGGTGCAATGAAGAACTCAGTCACGTAGTTTTGTAAAAAATAAGTACAGGTTAATTGATTTTAATTAAGAAAATGATTTTTGGAAAATGATTTTGTTTGAAAACAAACTCATCGTTGCACAGGGTTCAAGTTAGTATAGGGCTACTCAATAAACCTTTATGATCCAAACGACATTGAAGATAGCAGCCACTATTCAATCATTATCATTGGTCATTGCATTGATTAAAATATTATATATATATATATATATTATATCATTTTTTTAATTTTTTTTATTCTTCTTTTTTTTAAGCTTAACAAAACACTTTAAAATTTATCTAACAAAATAATTTTAGCCCAAACAATCCTAACCCAAAGAAAGAAAGAAAAAAAATGACTCAAGCCCAAACACCACATAAAAACAAAATTGGCCCAAAATAAATAAATATATAAAAAAAGCAGCAACCCAACTTTTTTTGTCACCTTTTTTTTTAAAAAAAATTATTGTTATTATTTTCTTTATTTCAGCAAATATAAAAAAAAATAAACAAGAACAGAACTAAGAAATCAAATAAAACACATAGTATAACTTACAAAAGAAGGGGTTGGTTTGAAGTGGTTGCAAACGGTTTGGACGGTGAAAAAGCTATGGACGGTGGTGCGCGATTCAGGCGACGATCAGATGGGCAGCGTTCGGGGTGGCGCGCTGGCCGAAATTCAACGGCTGGGTCCGAGGTTGTGTTTGAACAGATCTGGGTGATTGCTCTGTTTTATGGACAGGTTGATGGTGTGTGGTGGCTGGGTCACATTCACGGTGGTTGGTTCGGTGGTTGGCGTGAAGCGGATGGGGGCTTGGTGTAGCACGGATATGCTACATTGAGGGTGGTTATGTAGGATCTCATGGTGATCCCCTGTTTGGGTGTTAGCGGTGGAGTGTTATGGTGGTTGGAGGTTAAAGATGGGGCTACAGTGGTGTTGTTATGGTGCTTGAGGGGGTCTGTGGTTGCTACGGGTGAGAGTGATGGTGCAAGGTGGTGATGGTGGTGGGGTGAGTCACGTGGTGGAGATGGAGGGTGGTTGATGGTGAGGTTGGGTGCTTGGTGTTGGTGAAAGTGAAGGTTGAAGGTGGCGAGAGGGAGGTCAAGATGGGGTGTGGACGACGTAGAGGTTAGTTGTGGAGGTTGTGATGGTGGGGAAGGTGAGTTTGGGGTGAGTCACCGTTGAGTGATGGTGGTGGGTCAAGGAGGAGGTTACTTACAGGGAAGATGGTGATGGTTAGGACATGGTAGAGTGGTTCTTTGGTGGCTTTATGGCGCAAGGTGGTTCACGATTTCGGGTGACTGTTTAACGTATGGCGAGAGGTGATGAAGATAGAGGAATGGTGAGGAGTTTGGTTTGAAGACACAAGGTTGTTGGGTGGTTGTTTATGGTGCTTTCACGGTGAGGATGGGAATGGTGGTTGCTATTGAGACGCATGGTGGTGGAAGGACGTGGCTGTTATGGTGTGGTTTGGTGTTGATGGTGAGGTGGAGATGGAGGATGAGCCAAGAGGTGGTGATGGTTAGGACGTGGTGAAGTGGTTCTTTGGTGGGTTGGTTGTGTGTCTTCAAGATGGTTGAGGGGTGGTTGAAAAATGGAGAGTGAAGGTCGATGGTGATGAAGATGAAGGTGAAGGGTGGAGTGGTGCGGGTTGGATACTTGGTGTTGGTGAAAATGGTGAGGTTGAGGGAGATAGTTGTGTGTGGTGGTCTCACGTAGTGGCTTGGTAGGAGGTTAGAGATGAAGGTAGGTTGCTTGAAGGGTGGTGACTATGGTGAGGTGTTTGAAGTGATGGAGATGAAGATGAGTTTGGTTATGGTGGTTTTGGGAGGTGGTTGCCGGATAGGGATGGTGGTAAAGAATGATGAATATGAGGTGGATAATGAATGGGGTTGGATGCTTGGTGTTAGTGGTATGGTCAGTGAGGGTGGAGATGGTGAAGGTGATGTGGTGAGTGAAAGAGGTTGATCAAGATGAAGATGTTTTAGTGCAATTTATACCTAAGAGTGTACGTGAAAGGAAAGTGAAAATGTGAGTGCATAACCATGAGTGGGTGTGTGTGTGCAACAATGCAGGTAGGAAAGTAGAGAAAGTGAGAGTGAGTGAGGAGCAAAACAGAATTGTACCCTTGGTGATGTGTGTTGCAGCAGTGTAGTGGTGCATGGGTAGTGCATGGCTAAAACAAGAAAAGGAACATAAAGCAAGAAAAGAAAATTGGTTCTCATCCCAAAATAGAAATACAACCAAAATACAACCAACCAGCATCTTCTATATGTTACTTCCTTTTTTTACTTTTTATTTTTTATTTTTTTTGTTATGTTTTTTTTATAAAAAAAACTAGACTAAGGTGGGCTTATGCATTTGGGCTAAAAAGAAAAGGGCTAAGAATGTGGACTTGAATTAATTGATTTTTTATTTTTTCTTTCTGTTTTTTTTTTTTTTTTCTCAATTTTTTATTTTTTTAATTTTCATTTTTCTTATTTTCTTTTTTTTTAGTCTGAGCAAAATTGGGTGTTCACACTTCTCTTTAGGCTCTAGATACCATGTTAAAAGAGAGAGACTTATAAAGAAAATTGTGTGTCTAAACTATACAATGGAGATTGAATTATATAGACATATTACAATAAATACAAAGATCCTAATTACCATAATTACGTGATTTTGTTAGCCTATATAACAAATCTAGACACTATTTACATGATTTTTAACATTTATATTACTATGTAACTTTTTATTATAATTTTTTTTAAAAAACGTAAATAGGTCCTGAATTTTTAAAATTTGTAATTGAGTCTTTATAATTTTAAATTTTTTTAATTAATTCCTTGAATTCAATCTACCATAAAATTTAACGGTGTAACAATAAAATTTCAATTACAAATGTTTAAAATATAGTGATTTATTTGAACATTTCAAAAAGTATATGAACCTAAACATTAATTACAGTTTAATTAAACATAAGCTTAATTAAAGTTGCAAGTAATAATAATACCACTACTTGCATCCTACCATTTATTAAGATCTGCTACGGATTTTCTCTCACTTAAGAAAAAAGATTGTGTAGACTTAATGATACTTATCTTAAAACTTAAAAGGTTTCTATTACTATACTTTTAGACTTCATGACATAATAAAAATGTGAACAAATTAAGAGATAAGTCATCCCAATCTACAAATTTTGTATAGGAACTTATTTGAAAATTTACAAAACATATAAATATAGGAACTTATCTAAATTTTTTGAAAAAAAAGGACTTATTGAATAATTTGATATTAAAAAAATAATAATAAATTACCAAAACTCAGGAAAAAGAAGGAATCTTAGTCAATACAGGTTGTTGGGTTTTTCTTGAAGTTCTTGAAAACAAAAGGAGTGTTCGTGTAAAAGTTGAAAAATTGAAGGGAGGTTTGTGTAATTTCATTAACATTTTCTTTTTTTTGTTATTTAAAAGGCTTAGGGAAGGGAATGTTATTCAATTTCAACTACCATAGTACTTATAAATTACCTATCAACAAGGATTGGTAATAACAAAATCGAATTCAAACCTTAAAAACTGAAGTATTATAATCCATTTCAGCTAAATCAAGCTGTAAAAATTGCTTTGACCCAATATTCCAAAAGGCAAATTTGCTCATTTTGTGTGGAGAATGTTGAATTTTGACATCACCCATAGGACCAGCTTATTTGGCCCACAAATCACTTTAGGGGTTAGGTGATATATTTAGAAACTTGTTTTTTTAAAAAAAATACTCGTTCTAGCGGGTGTAAAAACAAAAATTAGTTTCTTAATTTTTTTTCCATCCTTTACTTAAGCAGATAATTTTGGGATAACCTAATCATGTCGAAGGGTTTCATGCCAGTTGGCAATGGTGGAAGTTGGTTGGAGGCTGGGGTGAAATACTTGTAAAATATACTTCAACATTTAAGTTAGTCTCAAAGCCAAAAAGAGAAAAATAGTATAGACAAAAAAAAGTGAATCATCTTAAGATATTCCTAAGTGTATGCTTATATAAAAGGTGAGGCAACTGGAGGACCTTAGGTAGCGGGTCACATGTAAATTATTAGGCTTGGGTCCAGTAGGACATACTGGTTCAATGTGGTTCGTATTGTGGTTCGTAATTTTTGAAGTTATGGTCACTTAATGATGTATTATCATATCTTTTAATAAGTTTGACATCTCAATTGCTCCTTTCATTCCTTTTTATATGTCTTTTTAAAAAAATTATTTTGTTTCAATTTATCTATCATTTGAAAATTTTAAGGATGCATTAATTTTCTTTTTTTAATTTTATCTTACCATTTATTGTCTCTACTAAACCTAATAACTACACATATTAGTTAACTTCTACAATTTCATACACATATTAATGGAGTGAGGAGGGATAATTTAGTTATATCAACTTATATTTCACTTAATTTGATGTTATTTAATGATATCCGTAATTCTTGCTTAAAAATCTTAAAAGACAAATAAAAGGAACAGCAGGAGTATGTTTCAATATTCTCATAAAAAAAGACACTATGTTTTAATAGTACTAAACTCATTTAATGATATAACAACACATCATTAAATGATAATATAAATATTTTTTTACTGTATATTTAAATTAAACTCTAACTTGACCCTAACCTCTTGATGCTAGTAACAGAAGTATTTCATCCAAATTAAATCCTTCAAAGACAGCAATGGTCTTCTGCCCAAGATTTAACACGATCTCACTCGGCTAAGCCATTGGGAACATTTGAGCTTTAAAGCATTTCAAGTTAATGGAATTAATTTACACACAACACACTATTAAATACAAAGTTATGATTTTGTTGTGAAAGCTTAGAATATTTTAACGCTTCTCAATTTATAGAAGAGATTTGAGCCTACTTGACTCCTTTATGAGCCAAATTATCTTTTAGATAATGAGAAAAATTCTTACGTAAATATAAAATAAGTACTTAATATGGATATATTAGGTTAAGATCATAGGCTAATTATAGTATTAATTAATAGATAATTATTATAATTAATTATTAAATAATTTTATTAATTCTATTAATTAATATTATAATTAAATTAATACATAATATTATAATTAAATTAATACATCTAATTTAAGTAGTGCAGATTTATGTATGAATTTGTCAAGGTGAGAAATTCTTATCTAAACAATGCATTTAAAATTATGCAAGAATCAACGAGCTTCTGCATTAAATGCATGGACAACACTACACCTCACGTATTAAACACCCACCAACCATAGACATTCTGAATATTACCCTGTCATGTCATTACTCCTTACACCCCCAATCCTAAATCCCCATCATGAATACTTAGTTGTTCATTGAGAATTATGTGTAACACACGATCTGTCTCATTGCTCCTTCTATAGCTGCATCTGCGCTATTGACTAGCTACACACCTCTGAACAACTCCTCAATACTTTTCACTTTGAAACCTTGACTATTCCAAAATTCGAATGAAAAAATGCAGTTAATTTTGAAAGTCATATGCCGAGAAATTCTAACATACATGTAGCACTCAAGTTAGATATGCTATGCTAATTATAATATTAATTAATAGAATTAATTATGATTACATATTAATTAATTATGATAATTGTCTATTTAATAATAAAATAATTAACCTAATATACTCAACTTGAATACAACATGTTTATGCAAGAGTACTTTCTTGTCATATTCCCAAACATAGAGATGATGTTATGATGAATATGGTTATGGTCCTTCAGCTTTTATCGAAGGTGATTTTGATGGCGGTAGTGCGGGTTAATCATAACTGTATGTTCTCCAACAACATCAATTGAAAGGGATGATGTCAATGATGTTGATTATGAAAATGCTACGGCTACATTGAAAAAGTATATAATTATTATAATATGTTCTCAATCAACTCTTTGCTTCACCCAAATTTTATAGGTGGTGAAAATTAAATACAAAAGCTTTTGAGAGTGTCATAGCTAGTCATGTACCTCAGTATGTTTATGAGGATGGTAATTGAGTGGAAACCGTTCTATGTTATCTAAATGCCTTGATATAAGAACTTTGTCATTATCATGATTTTAAATTTCAGTTACGGTTGCGTTATAATTACTAAAATTGTAGACAATTGTAAAAAAATGCATTTGATGACCACCAAAATAGTAATATTGCAATTACAATTACGAGCACAGATTGTAATTTAAAATCATGGTATATATATATTAGCAAAAATCAAAAGTAGAATGTTGCCTTCAACAATAACATGTCTCTGTATTCTCTCTTTTACACTAGTGTTTAGTTGTTTATAGAATATTGTATGAGAAGTAATTTGGGGAGATCAGCGTTTCTATATATATATATATATATATATATATATATATAAGAGTATTTAATGAGAGAAGTGTTTATTATAAGAGATGAGATGAGTGAATTTTAACCATTCAATCTTATATGAATGGTCAAAATTAGAATATAAATACATGTGACTTTTTTAAGTGGTCACATGACCTTTAAGTAACTTTTAATCTTGACCATCTATGTATAGTTGTATGATCAAGATTTACTTAGCTCACATTCTCACAATAAAACTCCTCTTACTAGATATGTCCCCTATATATATATGCGGTTACGGTGTAAAACTACTTAAATAAGTATTCACATACTAGATTTTCTTTCAAATTTGTGTGTATGTGCTCATGCATATGCACTAGCACCTTTAGTGAACATAGAAATTAAAACAAGGGGACAACTAGGATCACACTGTAACAAAGAAACTGAACCATGATATTAAAGCAATACTGAAGAGTAAATTGTGCACAAGATCCATATTTAATTACAATTTAAACAGTGCTACCAAAGTAAACTAAGATACTTTAAAATTTTCACAATATAACAATTAATTACTCCCCAGTTCATATCAAATATTCACTTGCAATCATCTATCAAGATTTAGATAACCACTTAGCAGTCTCTTTCTCAGTAATATGTCCAAAAAGGATAATGCTACTGATTTGCAAGAAGCTCTTCACTGTTACAAGATCTTCCACAATGGCAAAGGTTTTTTTTTTTTGGTATATTTTGCCAGACCAACATGGGTCTGTATGATTTAATCTAATTTCAGATAACTGAAAAGCGTAATTTCATTTCCTTGTCATTTGGCCTTCTTGTCTGATTGCCCATCAAAGCAACAAAGGAAAGAAGTTTATCCATATATCCATTACCTTGGTAAAATCTCGAGACTGTTACGTCATTAATGGAAAGATTCTTGGAACTTTTTGATGTAGATGCCTCCTCTGGGTTCATTCTTCCAACTGAAAATGCAGGGTGATTGGGTTTTGGAAGGGCCATTGTGTCACTTACCAGCATGACAACAACAATTGACATGGTTGGTCTATCTGCTGCTTCTTCTTGAACACACAACAGACCAATGTGTATGCACTTCAAAACTTCATTGGCTATGCAGGATTTTTCCAGTACTGGATCCATCAATTCCAAACATTTTCCTTCACACCATATTTTCCAAGTCTGCATGTAATTGTGAATATTGTTAAGTTGTAGTTAACACTGCTGTATCTCATTGGAAACTTAATTTCTTGATCATATAAGAGTTAAAACTCACATATAAGATAAGGCTTTGACCATGGTCGACAGATAGAATCCACTATTCTTCTTCCCACAAACGATTTCTAAAACAAGAACTCCAAAGTGAAAACATCGATTTCACTGAAAATAATCCTTCCATAGCATACTCTGGAGCCATGTATCCACTATTGGAAATCAATAGAAACTTTGTTATTTCTCTTACATCAAAGAATATATAACAAGGAATTTCATTTTTCAACTAATCAAGTGCTTAAATTTGTATTCATAAATCCTATTATTTAGAAATGGTTGGTATAAGTAGAACTCACTAAGTACCCATTACTCGTCTTATATTTGCCTGGTTCTGCCCTCTTTCAAATGTCCTTGCCAATCCAAAATCTGATATTTTGGGATTCATCTCCTGGTCTAGTAGAATATTGCTAGCTTTGAGATCTCTATGGATTACTTTGAGTCGAGAGTCCTCATGAAGGTATAAAATGCCTCTTGCTATTCCATTAATAATGCCTAGTCTTATTTTCCAATCGAGTTGCTTTCTTTTTCATCATCTGACAACGTAAAGACACAGAACAGATCTTATGAAAAATGCAGTATGTGAAGCAGACAACTTAAGGAAACTAGCTAATACCAAATAGTAAGTAATGGTCATTTCCCTTAAAAGATATCTTATAACTGATTATTGATTTCATAAGATAACTTGAATTTAGTTTCACAATATGAATAGAAAAAGAAAATGTGTCGTAACTTTCTTGGGAATTATGATCATGAACTATTGGTCTTATCCTTATAAACATAAGATATCAATATCATACAGCACAACTGGTGTTACCACCTAACAAGTAATAATATACAATAAAGTGCTACCTCACTCCCTACTACTTTAAAGGCCACAATAACACCACCTAACTTGTCTCCATAGACAGACCCCTCTTATACATACTAATTTAGCACTCAAATTGTTAAACCAAAAGGGTAGTAAATACTAAAATGTTGCCATGAATTATATTCAGTGAAGCTATCTGAAAACATACCAAACAGGTGAAAGTCAAGACTTTTACTTGACAAAAACTCATATATAAGTAGCTTTTCATTTTCCTCCAAGCAGCATGCCCAAAGTCTTACAAGGTTTCGATGTTGCAATTTAGCTATCAACATTACTTCATTCTTGAACTCCTCTGAGCCTTGATTAGAACCTTTTGAGAGCCTTTTGACTGCAATTTCTCTTCCATCTGGTAAAATTCCTTGATAAAAGATTTGTTGAAAGAGAGAAAAGAGAGAAACATATAAAGAAATTGTGTGTCTGAATTACACAACGGATGTTGAATTATATAGAGTTATTGTAATAAATATAAATATTACAAAAGATCCCAATTACCATAATTACATGTTTTAGTTATGATTTAATTAGTCTATACAATGAATCTAGACATAGTTTTCAACACTTTCCTTCAAGTTGGAGCATATAGGTCATATACATTAAGCATGTTACAAATATAACTTATCCGAGGACCTCTTAAAGGCTTGGTGAAAACATTTTCCAGTTGATCATTTGAATTGACGAAGTTAGTGGTGATGTCTCCAGATGGGATCTTATCTCTAATAAAATGGTAATTTATCTCTATGTGTTTAGTCTACTCATGAAACATTGAATTAGAGGAGATATGCATTACAACTTGGTTATCACAAATGAGTGTCATGTGCATAATATCCGCAAATTAGAGCTCCTTAAGCAGTTGATTTAACTAAATGAGTTCACTAGTGGCTAAAGTCATTGCTCAATATTTTGTTTTGGCACTTGATTTTGCAACCACATTTTATTTCTTACTTTTCCATGATATCATATTACCTCTAATGAATACACAATACCCATAAGTGGATCTTCTATCTGTAGGAGAGTTTGCCCTGTCAGCATCTGAATATCCAACAATCTGAGTATGACCTTTATCTTCATAGATGTGGCCTTTTCTTAGAACTCTTTTAATATACTTCAAGATACGAATGACAGCATCCTAATGTCCTTCACAAGGTGAGTTTAAAAATTGACTTACCACACTCATTGCAAAAGAGATATCTAGACGGGTAATAGTAATGTAGTTTACTTTTTTTACCAATCTTTTATATCTTGTTGGGTCTGAAAATGGCTCCCTTTGATATGGAAGAAGCCTGATATTAGAATCTATAGGAGTGTCAATAGGTTTTGCATTCAATAGCCCTGTTTCCTCAAGGATGTCTATAATATATATGCTTTGTGAGATAACTATACTATCCTTGGATTGTGCCACTTCGATTCCCAAGAAATAATGAAGTTTGCCAAGATCTTTGGTTTGAAAGTGATGACAGAGGTATTGTTTTATCTAAATTATGCCTTGGTGATCGCTGTTAGTGATAATAATATCGTCTATATTAGGGGTGTTCTTGGATCGGTTTTGAGGCAAAAAACCATATGATCCAAACATGATAAGTATCTTCGGATCGATTTGGATTGAATTAGATGATTTGGTTTTTAACCAATAACATAATAAAAATGCAATTTAAATTAGAGCAATACCCAACAACAACAATATAATTGAAATTTCAAACTCCAAACTATTCATAAAGTCATACAAACTATACAAATAAATATAATTGGTGTGCTTGTGCTATGGGGGAAAGGGGAAGGGCATCTGGGGTTACTTATGGGTATAGGTGGTTGTTGGCCTAGTGTACGGCAGTGGGAGTTACGACGACTCGCTGGTGGCTCTGTAGTGAGTGTTGACCGGTGGGTATAGGTGGCTAGTGAGATTCGTACGGGTGGAGGGTGGTTTTGTTTTGGGTTCTGGTAGTGCGTGGGTGGCAGATCTGGGTTCTGGAGAGAAGGTGTGGTGGCGCGACATGGTCATGACTCATGTGTGATGAGGTACAACAGTGAGCGGCACTAGTCTTGGGTCCTGATGGCGAAGATTGTGGCAGATCTGAAGGCACAACAGGAAGGGTGGTGGCTAGAGTTGCTAGTTAACAGTGGCTTGTGGTGGAGGCTCAGGTGCACGGTGGCTTGCGGTGAGTGTTGATCGGTGGGTATGGGTGGCTAGTGGGATTCATTCTGTTTTGGGTTCTGAAAGCATGTGGGTAGCGGATCTGGGTTCTGGAGAGAGGGGTGTGGTGGCGCGACAGGGTTGTGACTCATGAGTGAAGAGGTACAACAACGAGCGTAGAGCGGCACCAGTCTTGGGTTCTATTGGTGAGGATTGTGGTGGATCTGGAGGCGCAGCAAGAAGGGTGGTGGCCGGAGTTACTAGATAACGGTGGCTCGCAGTGGAGGCTCAGGTGCACGGTGGTCGAGGTAGGTTCGAGGCTGGTGGAAAATAAAGAAAATGGGATTCAGAGGAAGTGGGGGGGAAAGGGGAGTAGTTATGGACTTATAGATATTTAGGTAATTTTAGGTGAATATTCAGTAAAGTAATCAGTTCAGTTCGGTTCGGTATGGATCAGTTCCATAAAATTGAACCTAAAACCGAACCGAACCGATTAGTTCCTCACAAATTCAATCCAAATCAATCCAGCTCATTTTGGTTTTTATTGGTTTTCAATGTTTTTGGATTGGTTTTCATTTTTGTGTTTTGGATTGATTTGGATCTGAACACCCCTAGTCCACATACACAATCAAATAGATGCAAACTTGGGTTGTATGGCAACAGAAGACAGAATGGTCAGTCTCACTCCGAATCATACCAAATTATTGAACTATAGTACTGAATCAATCAAACCAAGTCCGAGGAGATTGTTTGAAACCATACAAGGACTTGTGAAGACGACAGTCGGTAAACGAGGCCATAAGACTTCCTTTGAGCAAGAAACCTTGGCGGTTGCTCTATATAAACCTCTTCTTCTATATCATTATGGAGAAAAGCATTTTTAATGTATAGCTTATGAAGGGGCCAATGGCAAATAACGGCTGTAGATAGAAAGAGCCGAACATAAGCCATCTTTGTCACCAGTGAGAAAGTGTCTCCATAATTCAAGCCAAAAATCTATGTACACCCTTTTGTCACCAGACACAACTTGAGGTGATCAAGCTTGCCATCTGGGCCAACCTTCATCGCATAAATCCACTGACAACCTACAACAGACTTCCCTGGAAGAAGATGAACAAGTTCTTAAGTACCACTATTCTGAAGGGCACACATTTCCTCAATTATAGCTTGTCTCCACCCAAGATGGGATAAGGTATACTTGGAGATTTAGGAATAGACACAGAATACAAGGAAGAAATATATGCAAAATGTGAATAAGATAGGCGATGATAACTCAAAGTAACATAGTGAAGAGAAGGGTTGCGAGTAGACCGTATAACTTTTCAGAAAACAATGGGAAGTTCAGGCTCAAGAGGCAGTGCTGGAGCCAGTACAGGAGTTAGTGCAGGAAGAGAGTCCATAGTGACCTCTGCAACTTTTAGTGGAGGTAGTGGCAGTGAAGATGGTCGGGGCCGACGATGATAGACTTGAAAGGGGCATATGATCAGCGGGGGTCCTCTAACAGGAGGTGGATGAGTGGTATCATAGTCAGCTGAGACAAGAAGAGGAGGAACATAGAAGACCTCAGTAATGGGTTCAGGAGTCAAACTAAAAGAGTCAAATAAGGGAACTGACTCGAAGAATATGACATCGACAAATACTAGGTAACGGTGGAGAATAGGTAAAAAATAATGATAACCTTTTTTAGACCGATTATAACCAAGAAAAACACATTTGATGGAGGGGGTAGAAAGTCTGTCAAGACTGGGAGTGAGATTATGGACGAAACATGTTAACCCGAAAACACGAGGTGGAAGAGAATAGATGGGTTGATGAGGAAACAACACAAAGTGGGGTACATGGTTATCAAGCACAGAAGAGGACATGCGATTAATCAAGTAGCAGGTAGTAAGAACTGCATTGCCCCAAAAATAGAAAGGGACACGACCATGAAGCAAGATTGTTCAAGTTGTTTAAATTAAGTGTCTATTTTTGCTCTCAGCAACCCCATTTGTTGAGGGGCATAAGCAAGAGATGTTTGGTGAAGAATGTCATTAGATGTCATAAAATGTTGAAAAGGCTGAGGTAAAAATTCACAAGCATTGTCATTACGCAAAGTACAAATTGGAACACCAAATTGAGTTTTTATTTCATTATAAAATTTCTAAAAAATAGAAAACAACTCACACCTGTTATGCATTAAAAATAACTAAGTAACAAAATATTTAGAACCTAAAGTAGACTCGATATGACTAAGACCCCAAACATTAGAATGAACTAAAGTAAAGGGAGACGTGACTCGACTACAGACTCTGTTGGGAAATGAACTATAGGTTTATTTCCCAAGTTGACATGACTCAAGGTAAACTAGAAAACTTAGATAAGCTTAGGACCATTTTTTGTAGTTTGGCAAGGCTCAGATGACCTAACTGAGCATAGATGGTGAGAGGGGTATCCGTGATAAAGCAAACACGAGAGGTGACAGAGAGTTGGTAGAGGCCATTAGACTCACATTTGGTGTCAATCATCCATCCCGAACTTCGATCTTACAAAATGATAGAGTCTTTAGTGAATATAATGTTACAATCTAAAGAACAAGTCAAACAACTGATGGATAGTAAATTAAAATGACTCCTAAGAACATAAAACACATAATCAATAGACAGGGAAATGAGGGGTTGAATAATGTCAATCCTTTGTGACTCTGTTTGGGAACCATTTGATAAAGTAATGATATGTAAATAACCAGAATTAGAAATTTTAGAGAAAAGGTGCTTATTACCAGAGATGTGATCAGAGGCACCAGAATCAAGGACCCAAAGACCCAAGGATGGTGACCGAGAGAGACAAACAAATGCATTACTAGTGTGCTCAACAGCTGTAGTAGAACTAGAGGTCTGATGTTGCTTAACCCACTTCAAAAAATCTACATAGGCAACGAGAGATGCAATTGGTTGGGCAGAGGGCTCAGGTGGACTCGGGGCAGCTGTCTGGACAACATTAGCAGCCTAGGGAAGGCGGCCATGTAAAATCCAACATTTATCAATGGTATGACCCAGCTTGTTGCAATGATTACATTTTGGACGGGGTCTACTCGAGTTTCCAGAATTAGAACGACCACGATTGTTGCTCTTGGAGACCAAGATAGAGGTATCAACCGGAGCTGGAACAACGACAGAATTAAAGGGCTGCTTGGCCAGGACTCGGAGTAAAGTGGACCAAATCGTCTTCAGAGTAGGGATAGTGAGAGAACCCAAAACCTAATCACAATTGACAGAATATTCCGGAGGCAAACCACACAGGCCATAAGCATCAAAAAGGTACAACGTTGCTCGAGTTCCGTTGTTAGGGTATCAACATGGCAGCAACTAATTGAATCATGGAAAGCACTGTAACATCCCAAAATTTATTTATTTTACCATAAATAGTCATTTTATAATATTTTTGATTTTTGTGAATTTTTCTGGATTTTTCTAAGAACGCGAAATATTTTAATATTATTCCTCATTTTGCGTGCAAACTAAGCAGAGTCGGGAAAATGAGATATTTTTTTCCGAGAACCTTGATCTGTGGAAACGTCAATGGGGGATCTTCTAAACTCGAGGCTGGACACGATTTATGAGATTTTACATTTTTCGAGAATTTTATCAGATAAAATAAATTACTATATAATTTTTATCTGTTGGGCAATTAACTGACTTCTGTCAACTATAACAATTGTCTATTGGATAATAACATGTATTAGAAAATCCTATCACATTATCCTAATGTAATCCACTTTATGTCTAATCAAATCCACTTTAATTCAAAAATACTATATTTTAATCAAAGCTTCTTTGAGAAGCTTTGACCACAAATGACCAAATTGCCCAATCTTGTAGGAGAAGCCACTCATCCCTATCCTTCTCTCTCTCATTGTCGCGACACTTAGTGCTCTTGGGGAAGCAAAAATTTACTTCCCACACTTAACACTCTTCACCCAAACATATCACTCATTTCTACTATCACTCTATCTCTCTTCAAGTTTCATCTTCCATTTTCTCCAACTTCTCTCTTCTTCTCCCTCACCTCTCCACGGTTTTGTAGCCCTATTGGGTGGCCATTTTCAAATTCATTCTTCATTATCACCATTTCTACATTCCTCTCATCATTCTAAAGCTTTTATCTTTGAAGAGTTTCTATCAAATCCATCATCTTTTTCACTTTTTCTCAAGAATAAAGTTTGAGACTTTGAAGGTAAATCTTTAATTCTTCACTTTCTCTTCATATTTTTCGTTTCTATGGCCATATTTATTACTATGGATCTCTTTTTTTTCAACTATTAGTGTTGATTCTTTGAGCTTGATTTCTAGGGTTTTTGGGAGCCCCAAAACCGAACCACTAAGAGCATACCAAGGAGGTGATTTTCGTGTTCTTCCTTTAGGTAAGAGGAAGATTTACACACTTCAACCATTATTGGTGGTGAGAAGACTTCTATGTGGTTGTTGATGGAGAAATCCATAATGGATGCTTACTTTGTTTGATGGTTTTTCATGTTTTGTGTGTTCTTGATTGAGATTAATAATGATTGGTTGTTTTGAAATGCATTAAGGATGTTGGAATGTTTTGATAATGTTGGATTTGATAAATGAAAAAAATTTGAGGGTTTACTACCCTATTGAGAGGCCACAGTTTTGGCCCAAAATCTTAAGGGTTTGAATTGATTTATGTGTAAAATGAAATCTATGCAATTAGTTATTAAAGGATGGATGGAAAGAATGGAAAAATTGGAACCTTGATACCTTAGCGAGGCCACGACCTCTAAAGGATTTTTTTTTAGTCCAAGTGATGCTTTTGTGCATCTTTGCGAATTAATGCTTTAAAGACATGTACTTCATAATAATATGAAAGAAATTAATTGAGTGATGAACATTTAGAGGGGCCACGATTTTTCAAGGGTTCTTTAGCCCAAAATTTTCATAATTGATCAAAACTTAGGAAACTAAGGATGTTGGATTCATAATATAGAATTATGATATGTGTTGAACCATGTATATGAAATTATTGATATTGAGAATGGATTATATGGAATTGTGAGTCCATGTGGGAGTGAGTATTTGTTGATGTGTACTTGATTAAATTGTGGCAATGATGTTATTGAGGATTGACTGTATGCCATTGTGGTATGTTCCATGAAAAATATATTGTTGATAAGTATGCATGATACGGATTGTGTTATGAAGAACATGCAATTGATACATATACATGATGTAAATTGTGTCGTCATGCATATGTGATGTCCGTTGGACTTTGTTGGAAAGGCAATGTGTGTCTAGGAGATTGAATAACACCTTAGTGTGGGTGCGAGTAGATTAAGCGTAGGGTCATAGTGGTTGACCTTGGGGGCGTCAGGGTGTGGGTGTCTCACAATAGACAGTGGTAGCTCCACTGGGGTCGTGGGATAGACCGATGCAAACACACCAACGATTCGGACCTAGACGCTGTCCTATATCGCGATCAACTGTTGAGGTGTCATGTATAAGCCATATTGCGCAAATATTTTTAGGATATGAAACACTTTATTTTTAAGGCTAACGAGATACTGACATGATTCCTTGATCATTCTCTCTGAAATGTTGATGTCTAGCTCCATGGAGTAGGATTTTTAGTACCATATGCATTGTGCATTGTTAGTCTCACATTTCATTGAGTATGAGTACCTAGGACTGTTTAACTGTCTATTTTTGATATTACAATAATTATTTGATTGATAAACCGTTTACTATCTGAGACTCTGTTATTATTATCTCTCTTTTATTGTTTACTTGACTATTACTGTGGATAACTATATGTGTGGTAATGCTATGTGGGCGCCCAATGCCGTTCTGTTTTCTTACTGCTATATTGGTATTGGATGTTAAGTGTCTCACCTGTTTTTTGTATATCTGTTCCCCTATTTAAATTATGTACTTCTGAGAAGACATTCGCGAGGAAGAAAAAGAAGCACCTAATTTTCCTGGCTTATGGCCCGATTACAAATAGTGTTGATTGAAGATGTTTTCACGTCCGTGCCGATTTTTGGGTTACGCAAGGATGACTTTTCACGGTGGTCCAGACTGCTGTCACATAAACTTGAGTACGGACCGTTGCATCTATCACGGGGAGCTTACTGTGTCTTTAGCTTGGGGTCGCTATGACCCTTTTTTTGATTTCACAACTTTTGTTCACTTAGAGTTTTATCTGCCTGTTAGAGATTTGTGGGATGACCTTTATTACACCCCACGAGATGATTCATTTCTCTCCACTGCTCAAGCTTCTGCTCGAAATTCGGTCGCTCCGATGATGATCTCATCGGATGAGGAAGACCCTGCTATGGTTCCTTCTCGTCAGTCTTAGGGGCTGATACTGTCGGTGGCTACTGATGGCTAACCGTATATCTCTTTAGGAAGCCTAACGTTTTGCTATTTTGATGGGATGTAAATTTGTATACATTTTGGGGGTGGGTAAAGCCTTTACTTTTTGTAAATTTGATGATGTAACTAAACAAGCTCGATGCATATATATATATAATGTGAATGTATGGTTTCATTTCATATCAATTTTTATTGTATCTATATTTATCATTATCTCTTAAAAAAATGTACTCATATTCAATACTCAATTATTACGCTATTAAGATGGAAATTGTTCATTCAGATAACAAATATGAACCGGGTCTTAATCAATCAATGAATTTATATTTTTCGCATTCTCGTTTCATTTTTCTTTATTATGGTGTGGCGTTCCTTCTTCATGAGATGAGAAAAAGGGGCGTTACAGTGTCTTGGTATCAAAGTCCCGGTTTAAGTTTTCTTTTGGGTCATGTGATTTTGGACTGTCTTGTTTGTGCTGTGTGATTCTCTATTTTTGGTATTCCGAAAGGATACATCTGACTTTTCCCTGTGTTTTGTATAGTTTGACTTGAAAGAGAATTATAACTCGTAGAGGGGACATGACTGCAGCGATTCAGAAGATGGTTGAGGCCATATTGCAACAAAATCAGCAGACTGCTCAACAGTAAGAGAGGACTGCACAATAGTTGGAGGCTACTGCAGTTGCTCAAAACTTGGTAGAATTTCGTCGCACTAATCCTCCACAATTCAAGGGAGAATTTGATCCAGAGAAGGCTAGTCTATGGATCAAGGAGCTGGAGAAGATATTCATGGGTATGAATTGTGCTAATGACAAAAAGGTGACTTATGTTGCGTTCATGTTGGTTGGAGACGCGGAAGATTAGTGGACATGAGCCAAGAGATTGCTAGAGACTGAGGGTCGAGCAATTACTTGGGAGGTATTCAAGGAGAAATTCTTGGATAAATATTTCCCAGAAAATGCCAGACATGCTAAGGAGAAGGAGTTTCTCGGTCTGCGATAAGGGAATATGACTGTAAGTGAGTATGCTGCAAAATTTGAGAGCTTGTCGAGATTCTTAACTTATTTTCAACACCAACCAAACGAAGCATGGAAATGTCAGAAATTCGAAAAAGGTTTAAGGCATGATGTGAAGAGAGCTGTTATAACTTTAAAGATCAACCAATTTTCGGAACTGCTTAACATGTGTCGCCGGGTGGAAGACTTAGACCAAGCGCGGGATGCGAGGAACTGCAACTTTGGACCTTTTCGGTCCCAAAGAGGGGAAGTAGTAATGCTAATCGCTACCAGAAAAAGCCTTATCCAAGACCACCTGGAAATCAGCAACAACGCCTGCAAGGTGGAAGTCCTGGTAGGACTGGTCAAACTATGACTTTTACGCCAAGATGCATGAAGTGCGGAAAGGAGCACTACACTAGGGATTACACTATCAAAGGAATCATTTGCTTCAGATGCGAGAAAGCTGGACATGTTTCTCGTGACTGCAATCAGACAAAGGCGGAGCCCTTGGTTAATGCTACAAGAACTGCGAAACCGCAGGCAGGAGGTTGAGTTTACACCCTGAGTGGTGCTAAAGCCTCTAAATCTGAAGATCTTATACAAGGAGAAGGTCTCATAGAGGGTAATCTTTTAATTGTACTATATGACTCTGGGGCAACCCATTCTTTTATTTCCTATGACTGTGTGAAAAGACTTAGTTTGCCTGTGTCTTCTTTGCCTTTTGACTTGACTGTCTCAACTTTTACTGTTAAACCTCTTGTTACCACCAAAGTCTGTTTGGATTGTCTATTGATTGTTGAAGGTCGAATCTTTTCTGTTGATTTGATCTGTTTACCTCTTTCCTAGTTAGACATAATCTTAGGAATGAATTGATTATCTTCTAACCATGTTCTGTTAGATTGTTCTAGAAAAATCATAATTTTCCTTTTGGATGAGAGTTCTAGATTTTTTACGGCCAACCAAGTGAAAACTTTCTTGAAAGAAGGAGCTCAGGGATACATGTTGTTGCCTTATTTAAAATTCGAGAATGAGGCGGATAAGAATGCAATTCCAGTGGTTAGTGAGTTTCTCGAAGTCTTTCCTGAAGATGTACCTGGTTTACCGCTGGAGCAGGAGACCGAGTTTGCCATTCATCTTGTGCCTGGAGTTGGTCTTACTTCTATAACGCCTTACCGAATATCACCAGCAGAGTTAGCTGAACTTAAGAAGTAATTAGAAGAACTCTTTGATAAACAATTTGTTAGACCTAGCGTGTCCCCATGGGGAGCGCCAGTAATGCTAGTCAAGAAGAAAAATGGTACTTCGCGATTGTGCGTGGACTATCGTCAGTTGAACAAAGTCACAATCAAGAATAAGTATCCACTTCCAAGGATAGATGACTTAATGGATCAGTTGAAGGGAGCAACAATGTTTTCTAAGATCGATCTACGATTAGGTTATCATCAGATTCGAGTGAAGGTGGAAGACATTCCCAAAACAGCTTTTCGTACTCGCTATAGACACTATGAGTACCTGGTAATGCCGTTTGGTGTGACGAATGCACCTACTATATTTATGGACTATATGAACATGATCTTTCGTCCTTATTTGGATAGGTTTGTTGTTGTCTTCATTGACGATATCCTGATCTACTCTCAAAGTCAGGAGGATTATGTTGAACACCTCAGCTTAGTCCTTCAGATTTTGAAAAGGAAAAAGTTGTATGCCAAGCTATCCAAATGTGAAATTTGGCTGGATGAGGTCAAGTTTTTAGGCCATGTGATTTCAAAGGAAGGAATTACTGTAGACCCATCGAAGATAAAAGCTGTCCTGTAATGGGAAAGGTCGAAGACGGTGACGGAAATTAGAAGCTTTATCGGATTAACAGGCTATTACCAGAGATTCATTGAAGGATTCTCTAAGATAGCTGAACCTTTCACTCAACTCACAAGGAAGAATCAAGCTTTTGAGTGTACGGATGGTTGCGAAGGAGTTTTTAAGAGCTGAAAATGAGACTAACTACTTCACTAGTATTAGTTCTGCCTGATCCAAGTGAACCATTCGAAGTATATTGTGATGCTTCATACCAAGGATTAGGGCATGTGCATATGCAAAGCGAAAAAATGGTAGCTTATGCTTCGAGACGATTACGGACGCATGAAAAGAACTACCCAACTCACGACTTGGAATTAGCTATTGTTGTCTTTGCTTTGAAGATATGGAGACATTTTCTTTATGGAGCAATGTTCAACGTTTTTAGTGATCACAAGAGCTTGAAGTATCTGTATGATAAAAAAGAGTTGAATATGAGGCAGTGAAGATGGTTGGAATTCCTAAAAGATTATGATTTCCAACTTCAGTATCACCTTGGAAAGGCGAATGTTGTGGCCGATGCTTTAAGTAGGAAAACGATCAGTGTTTCTTCTATGATGATCAGAGAAAAGGATTTTAAAGAACAATTCAGAGATATATGGTCTTTTGTGGAGTTGACACTTGGAAAGATTTGTATGAACATGGGCACTATTTCAAATGACTTAATGAAAGATATTCGAGAAAAGCAGAGAGTTGACAAGTTCTTACAAGAAGAAAGGGAACGGATGAGGCAAGGCGGTGCAACGACCTTAGAGGATGGAAATGATGAAATTTTAAGATTCAGAGGTAGAATATGCGTGCCTAAGGATCAAGAACTCAGGAAGTACATTCTTGAACATGCTCACACGAGTCAGTTGAGTATGCACCCAAGAATAACCAAGATGTACTAAGATTTGAAGAAGCTATTTTGGTGGCATGGGATGAAAAGAGATATTGCTAGATGTGTGTCTTCCTGTTTGGTATACCAGAAAGTGAAGGTTGAACATCAAAGACCGTCTAAAATGTTACAACCCTTAACTATTCCCGAATGGAAATGGAATCGTATTGCCATGGATTTTGTGGTTGGATTGCAAAGGACTAAAAAGGGTCATGCTTCGATATGGGTAATTGTGGATCGACTCACGAAGTCAGCGCATTTCTTGCCGATCAACATAAGGTATTCATTGGAGAAGTTGACTCAGTTGTATATTGGTAAAATTGTTAGACTGCATGGTGTACCTACAAGTATTATTTCTGACAGAGATCCAAGATTCACATCAAAGTTTTGGCAAAGTCTTCAAGAAGCAATGGGAACAAAGTTACACTTAAGTTCTGCATATCATCCACAAACCGATAGTCAATCAGAGAGGACGATTCAATCATTAGAAGATTTGCTCAGGGCTTGTGCTTTGGAACAGACTGGATGTTGGGATAAAGTTTTACCATTGGTAGAGTTCACCTACAACAATAGTTATCATTCGAGTATAGGGATGACATCCTATGAGGCTCTATATGGGTGAAGGTGCATAACACCTTTATGTTGGTATCAAGATGGAGAGTGACTTACCGTTGGACCTGATCTCATACAACAAACAACTGAGAAAGTCAAGATGATTCAGGAGAAGATGCGGACGACTCAAAGTTGACAAAAGAGCTATGCAGACAAAAGGATAAAACCTCTTGAATTTGAGGAAGGAGAGCATGTATTTTTTAAAGTCACGCATATGACTGGGGTCGGTCGAGTTCTTAAGTCTAGAAAGCTTACTCCAAAATTCCTTGGACCTTACCAAATTCTTCGTTGGGTAGGTCCAGTTGCTTATCAAATAGCCTTATCAACTTTTCTTTCAAATCTCCATAATGTTTTTCATGTGTCACAACTTCGAAAATATATTCCTAGCCCTGATCATGTCATAGCACCTGACTCAGTACAATTAAAGGAAAACTTGATTTATGAAATAACTCCTGTAAGGATTGAGGATAGGAGAATGAAGCAACTCAGGGGGAAAGACATCCCATTAGTAAAGGTAATCTGGAACGAGACAATCGGAGATGCGACGAGGGAATTGGAGGATAAGATGAAGGAGCAATACCCACAGCTATTTTAAGGTATAAAAATTTTGAGGACGAAATTTCTATTTGAAGGGGAGAGTTACAACATCCAAAAATTTATTTATTTTACCATAAATAGTCATTTTATAATATTTGTGATTTTTGTGAATTCTTTTGGATTTTTCTGAGAATGCGAAATATTTTAATATTATTTTTTGTTTTACGTACAAACTGAGCGGAGCCGAAAAATGAGATATTTTTCTCGAGAACCTTGATATGTGGAAACGTCAACGGGAGATCTTACTAAACCCGAGACTGGACACAATTTACGAAGTTTCACATTTTTTAAGAATTTTATCAGATAAAATAAATCGTTGTATAATTTTTATCCGCTGAGCAATTAATACTGACTTCTGTCAACTGTAACAATTTTTCATTGGATAATAACATGTATTAGAAAATCCTATCACATTATTCTAATGTAATCCACTTTATGACTAATCAAATCTATTTTAATTCAAAAATACTATATTTTAATCAAAGCTTCTTTGAGAAGATTTGACCACAAATGACCAAATTACCCAATCTTGTAGGAGAAGCCACTCATCCCTCTCATTCTTTCTTTCATTGTCGTGAAACTTAGTGCTCTTGGGGAAGCAAAAATTTGTTTCTCACACTTAACACTCTTCACCCAAAAATATCACTCATTTCTACTATCACTTTCTCTCTCTTCAAGTTTCATCTTCCATTTTCTCCAACTTCTCTCTTCTTCTCCCTCACCTCTTCACGGTTTTGTAGCCCTATTGGGTGGCCATTTTCAATTTCTTACTTCACCATCACCATTTCTACATTCCTCTCATCATTCTAAAGCTTTTATCTTTGAAAAGTTTCTCTCAAATCCATCATCTTCTTCACTTTTTCTCAAGAACAAAGTTTGAGACTTTGAAGGTAAATCTTTGATTCTTTACTTTCTCTTCCTATTTTTCATTTCTATGGCCATATTTATGACCATGGATCTCTTCTTTTTCAACCATTGGTGTTGATTCTTTGAGTTTGATTTCTAGGGTTTTTGAGAGCCCCAAAACCGAACCACCAAGAGCATACCAAGGAGGTGATTTTCGTGTTCTTCCTTTAGGTAAGAGGGAGATTTACTCACTTCAACCATTATTGGTGATAAAAAGACTTCTATGTGGTTGTTGATGGAGAAATCTATAATGGATGCTTACTTTGTTTGATGGTTTTTTATGTTTTGTGTGTTCATGATTGAGATTAATAATGATTGGTTGTTTTAAAATGCATTAAGGATGTTGGAATGTTTTGATAATGTTGGATTTGATAAATGAAAAAATTTGAGGGTTTACTACTGACGAGCGCCGAACTCAGTCAAAATTATAACCGAAGTTATTACCTAAACTTATAGTATAGTGAACAACACCGGATCGTCTCTTCAAGGATCGTAAATGCAATTTAATCAAATCAAGTGAAAGTTAGCAAAAAGGGGGGTTTGACAGTTTAAGATCGCACTTAACAAAATTAAAGGAAGAAATAACAATTAAAGAGCAGTCAATTTAGAAACCTATCCAAGATTGGGTGGATTCAATCATAGACCCTTCATAGAACACTTGAAGCGCAATTGAATTGTTAATTTGGATCTAACCGAGATCTCTGCATCAAATCTAGAATTCATACTAGACGATCGTCTAGAATTCAATTAACAAGTGATAAACACAAATCCGCAATCGCACCATTCATGAAGATCTATGTTAATTTCAAGTACCGAATTCAATTAACTTAGGCACAAATCAGTAACCTAACCTTTTCAATTCTGTAATTAATTTAGATCAATCAGTTCTAAGTTTCATCACAAATCTCAATCTTCATTTATGTGATTAGTTTAGATCAATCAGTTCTAAGTTTCATCACAAATCTCAATCTTAAACCAAGATCAATCAGATCAACATAAATAGAATCACCATTCATGCATTCAAGATCAAGAAGAAGAAAAAGAAGAAGAAAGGAAGAATTCAATTACAAATCAAATACAATACATAACCAAGGTCTCAAGAATCCAAACCACAATCTCTTCAAGAGTTCTAAATTGACCCAAAGTAGCTTAGCCCTCCATTACCATGAAGGGGAGCATCAAAATATACAAAAATTATGAGAAACTATGAAGAAACAAGAAGAAACTATGAGAGAAATGAAGGAGAATACATGTTGTTCATGATAATTGGTGTCTTTTATAGAAGTCTAAGGTAACAAAATGACAAAGGAAAGTGGGTGGATGAGTGGATGAGTGAGTGGAGTGTTTGAGTGGATTGGTTTAATGGATGAGTGAGTGGAATGGTTGAGTGGTTGAATTAGTGAAAAATGCCAAATGACTTTTGGTGAGTGGGAAATTATGGACATGAATGGGTGAGTGGATGGATTAGTGGATGGATTAGTGGATGAGTGGGTGGAGTGGTTAAGTGGTTGGATTAGTGTATGAGTGGATGAATGGGTGAGTTAGTGGATGAGTGGATGAGTGGATGAGTGGATGGATGAGTGGATTAGTGGATGGATGAGTGGGTGGTTGAGGACGAAAATTTCATGTCTGACTTGGAAGCCAAAAACGACCCACTATACTTTAGAATCACGAAAAGTGTTCTTCATGAAAGTTGTAGATCCTTGTCTTGGCTATAAAATGGATATCTGGTTCGTCCAATTTGGCTTCCTTAAGCCTAAGATATGTCCCAAATACCGTAGGTTGCTCAAACCCAACTTCAGCACCTCTGTTCCGACTTGAAAGCTCAAAATGACCTACTAGACTTCTTTTTCTCAAAATGTGTTCTTCATGAAAGTTGTTTATTTGGATCTTGACTATCCACTATCCAAATTTCAGCCCATCTCCATTATTACATCTTGAGATATGATTTTATGAGTGCACACTGTTCGGATTCTACTGACAGAACCCGTATTCTGACTTCCATGTAAACTTAGGTCCCTTAGACATCTGAATCGGACTTCGAGCTCTTCATCAAAGTTGTAGAGTTTCCTCTTAGCTTTCCTACAAGGTAAAATTCATGTTCATCAGATATTAGAAACTCAAGTTATGGCCAAAATACAGAAACAATGTCAAATCTCAATAATGCTGAAAATATTCAATTAGGACCAATTTGAGCTCAAACTCACAAAATCATACCAAACTCAATCAATTAAGAATATGGAGAGTGTAAATGACTAAACATAAGGGTTTCTTAATGAATAAAATATGTGATTATCAAATTCTCACACACTTAGCTTTTTGCACTCCTGGGCAAAACTCAAGACCAAAATTTTACAATCAAGAAGAACAACCAAAGGTTCAAGGGATCAAAACATTCATGAGTTAACAATTTTCCACATCTCAAACCAATAAGCAAGGTATCTTCAACATGAATCGAGAATGATAGATCTTCACAAGATCCCCTCTCAATCTCTCAAGTGTTTAAAAGGTAGGTATTTCACTCAATTCAACCCATGAAAATTGCACTACCATAAGCTTGCTTATATTCTACTTCTCCACTACTCAAAACACATGCACACACAAATCATGAGGATTTTATTCAAGGTTGTAGTGAGGTCAAGGTAACAGGAGAGGATAAAATGGATATGAGAAGATAAATACCAAAGAGAATAAAAGCAAATGAGAGCTGAGTTCAAATAACAAGCATAAAAGTTCATCCCAACTCTAGTGTATATCCCTTTACATATTCATTTCCCAATCCTTTTCTTTTTTTTAAACACTTGGTTTTTTTTTCTTTTTTTTTCTCTTTTTTTTTTTTTTTTTTTTTTTTTCTTTTTTTTTTTTATATATATGAACATAACTATATACATACATTTTTTTTTTTTTTTTGGTACTCTTTTCTTTTTCAACAACCATTTTGTACACACACCCCCACACTTGTTCAAAAACTCATTCATTAACCAAGCTAATGTTCTTTTATTCCCTAAGGTAAAGTAAGAACACGATTTCTCATTTAAGACACATAATGAGCTAGAAACAAGGAATGGTCAAATAAGCTCAAAGGGGTTAAGCAAAGGAAAATATACAAGGTTGGCAGGAATCAGAGAATTTTCAAGAAGTCAAAAGAGTGCTTGATATCATATTGAAAACAAGGTTGGCTATTTGGTTAAACTAGCTAATTAAGAAAGAGGGCCTCAATCATGTTCATGCATGCAAGTGAAATGCAGCCTAAAAAAGAATCAAAGCAAGTTCTAGAGTGGTCATTAACATGAGTGAAAATCACACAAGAAAGAAGAGAATGACATAAATGTTGAATCCATCCATTAGGCTCAAAATCTCACAAGGTATGCATCCATCAAACTCAATTCATCAATTCAATCATCCATCACCAAGCATATCAGTTCAAGAAGGGAGAAAAGTTATTCAATCATGCAATGAACCCTTTTTTTTGTTTTGATTTTTGTTTTGATTTTTTTTTAACAAACCAAAAGAAAAGAAACATGCTAAAATCTCTCCCCCACACTTAATATAACATTGCCCTCAATGTGAAAGAGAGATATAGAAAAGAGCAACACAACCTGATAAGAAGTGAATCAACGCCAAGCAGAAAAGAAGCACACTGTTAGTTCCGCATCAGACCCTGAAAAGAAATCAAATAAGAAAACTTTAGTACTTTCACAATTTAATACTAATTAATTACTACCTAAAAAAACTCCTTACTCTGCCACCAATTAAGATGCGTCTCAAGAGTAAAATTACTCCTTACTCTGCCATCACTAATTGGTTTAATAAGTCCATGACAATCATATCATACTTTCCAAACAAAACAACAATTTTTTTTAATAAAATCAAACCCATTAAAGAGAAAGTGTCAGATCTGGCTTTTTTTTCTTGTTACTTCCTTCGCTGCTGCCTGTTGACCAATCTATCTGAGCTAATACCTTATCAGGTACATACTCAAAAGCTTCTAATTTATCAATGAGCTCATCAATAGTGGAGGCAGAGATAAGAAGTTGTCTTGCCGAAGGAGTGATAAATTTCTGTTCCATAGCTTTGTTAAGAAAAAATAACAAAAAATCAAAGAAATTATTAACATTCAACAAACCAATGGGTTTATGGTGGATGTTCAGTTTAGCCCAAGAGACAATTTGAAAAATCTCTTCCAACGTACCAAAACCACCAGGTAAGATAAGAAATGCATCAGAATTGTCAACCATTGTTTTCATTCGTCCATGCATAGATGTTACCTGAATTTCTTCTCCAATTGTCCTTCCAGTGATGTTATTTTCAGCTAAAGGTTTAGGAATAACACCTAAAACCCGATTGCCTCCTAAAAAGGCAAAGTGATACAAATTTCCCATTAACCCACAAGCAACCTCCCCCATATACAAGATGAATATTCCTCGCAGAAGTGATCGACCAAGAGTGCTAGCTGCGTTTACAAATTCTAATCCCATCCCATAACTCGACCCACAAAAAACACAGACATTTTTGAGGTTACGAATAGGAGGTCCCATTCTATACTTTTCCTCCCTTTGAGTGTTTTTTAGTTGAAGGAAAATGGAGAAAATGAAGTGTTTAAATAGGAAAAAGAATGGAAAGGGAATAATTGCACCTATGAGGTAGGTTGGTACATTGTCGAAAAAGGTTGAAATTAAGAAACACAAAATCTTTTTTTTTTTTTTTTTTTTTTTTTTGTTTTTTTTTTTTTTTTTTTTTTTTTTTTTTTTTTGTTTTTTTGTTTTTTTTTGTTTTTTTTTTACTTCAAGAAAACCATCAAGGTAAAGAAGTCTAGAAACCCCTGAAGGACCTTGCTCAAAGGATCGTCTGTACAAAAATCAAAATACAACAAAATGATACAAAGATAAAAGAAATAGAAAATGATGACATACCAGTATGTATTAGGTTTCCATGGCGTATCTTTATCTTTCAAGCTGCGTCATGAGTGCAAAGAAAACATCACGTCCTTTTTTTTTTTAAATTGTTAGAAAAACTTGATGAAAGATGAGTGCATACTTACTTAAGATTGGGATGGAGGTAGTCTGCTCTTTCGGCTTTGTGCCAAAACATTGTTGACCAATATTCGACCCATTCAAGACCAAATAAGAACATAGGGCTCCCAAAAGGGACAAGTGGCCATAATACGACCGTCTTTGCCTCACATGTGGGATACAATCTACCTTCTTTGTTTTTCAATTAAGAAGGCTGGATCAGATGCATGCATTTCCCCATTCACGGTGTGTGTTTCCAAAGCCAACCCTAAGACGTATACATAATTTTTGTTTTTTTTTTTTTTGTTTTTTTTTTTTTTTTTTTTTTTGTTTTTTTTTTTTTTGTTTTTTTTTTTTAGAGATGACATGAAGAAGAAGAAGAAGATGATGATATATACAGATTGTTTATGGATATGGCTCACATCCGCCTCTGGTTTAACATCCAAGAACGCTTAAACGTCTTCTATGAGTCGAGGATAAGCTTCCCATCCAATTTTCTTATAAATTGGCAAACAGAGTCTTTTAGAGTCAGATTCCCAAGACTGTAGCGTTTTTCTTCATCCTTGAAGAGATTCCACAATTTAAGAATTTCACGATGCACCAATCCACAAGAATGCATCTCAAGAGTCAATAAGATATCATCTAATGACTCCTTACTCAGTCCATTCTTAATGAAGAAAATTTTATCTTCTCTATTTGTGGAAACCATCCCCAAAGTACGACATCGCTTGTTACAGTTCCATCGTCCACATTTGTGACAGACTTGTAACCTTTTTGCTCTTCTCCTTTTAGAATATGAACTTCTTCCAAGACCGGGCATATATGAGTCAAATGAAATTGAGGACTCACCTGCTAATCGGACCTTCGTTTCAATTATCCAGCGTACATCTTCTGGCATACCTTTGTGCATTAACAGTCTCAATCTTTCACATCGAACTTTGTAGATTTTTCTCAGAGCATTTTGAGGAAGAGAAGGAAAATGTTTTCTCAGGTTTGAAAGAATGACATCCATTTTGAAGGAGAAGAAGGATTCAGTTATTTTGGGAAACTGAAAAATAAACCGACTTGAGAGTCACGGAGTACCGTATCCGCCACTTAACCGGCAACACTAAGAACTCAAGAACTTGATTTTCCAGGAATGGATGAGTCTTTGTCCATTAACTTTAAGCGCATTACCATTCCTAGGATCCTCAATATCTACGGCCCCAGAGGATACATGTGTTTGACAGCAAAAGAACTGTGCCACCTAGATCTCAATTTTCCAAGGAGTAGGTGCAGATGATAATCTCAAAGCAAAACTTTTTTTTTGACCAATTTCCGCAGCTTTTGAAAAAAGGTGTAACAGACCTTGAATAAAGTAGGCCAATAAAATCCATACTGCAAGATTTTCGCAGTTGTTGTCGCTGAAGAAAAAAAAAGTGACCTCCACATGCTTCCGAGTGACAAAATTTAATGGCACTACCTACCTCATTGTCGGGCATACAGACTATTTTTTTTCTTTTTTTTTTCTTTTTTTTTCTCTTTTTTTTTTTTTTTTTTTTTTTTTTTTATTCATAATGCGGATGGAGAAGGTTCATCACCTCCATTTCTGCATTCTCTGGAAGTTCATGATATTGTTTGAGGCGGTGTCCATTGGTTTTATTAAGTGAGGTTGGTGAAAAGACTCCACCAGGATCCCATTGGTTGAAACGTGATGACCAGGTTATGATTGACACAACATGATAGCTTTTACTAGGGTCCCATTAGTTGAAGTGTAATGACCAAGTTAAGCTTGCAGCATGAGGGCTCCCATTGGGGTCCCATTGGTCTTTCTTAATTTCCTTGACTTCACCAATGACATGCAACACGTGTAATTTGGCAATTCTGCTTTCATTGATTATATTGGACCATGGCCCAAAAACAAAATCCACTTCAAGAGAATTACTTGTCATATCTTTGTTTTCCTCCTTCTTTGAAAATTCCTCAATGGCCTTCAACTCCACCTCCCTATGTGTTGTAGATTCTACAACTGCATTGCTGATAGACCCTTCAATATCATTAGATGCTGCGTAAACAGAATCATTAGTTTTCAAATATGCAAAAATTTCAGCACACACAACACATTTTATATCACCGTCACAATCAGTACATGAGTTGCAATTGATAGAATCATTAAAACCAATTAAATCAGGAAATTCAGCACACAACTCATCATGAGTTTCCTCAACTAAATCTGCAGGTAAATCAATATGACAATTAGAATGCAGGGAGTTGGGAATTGTTTGGGAAGAGAGTTGGTCTGACTCTTGACTTCTCAGTTCATTAATAGTGGTTGTCATCTGCTCAATTTGGGTTGTTAAATCCTGAATAGTGGCAGTGAAATTCTGCTGGAACTCAATTTGGGTTTTCATCAAGTCCTCCCATGAAGGCTCAAGTTTTGTGGTTGATGGACTTGTTATCTACTGGAATGGCTGCTCATATTGAAATGATTGTTGCTGTAGTGATGCCGTATTGCCATATCCCAGATCCGGATAGTATTCCCAGCTAGGGTTGTATGTGTTGAAGAAGGGGTCATAACTCTGTTGCTGCTGCTGGAACTGTGGTTCATCAGGAAAATAACCACCGCTCTTTGCAACAAATTGATCTGGAAAAACAGAACTACCATACTGAAGTGTAGGGCATGCATATGTAGGGTGAGATGAACAAAAACAAATGTTACACACAAGTGTAGCTTCCTGCACAGGTAATTGTTGTCTCACTACTATATGTCTTACCAAAGAAGTCAACTCCTCAAGTTTTGACTCCATTATGCATGGTCCATTGTTAGAAAAGTTAATAAAAAGCAAAGGTTAGTAAAAACACTTAAAATGAAAAGATTACACTTACTAATCCCCGGCAACGGCGCCAAAATTCTGACGAGCGCCGAACTCAGTCAAAATTATAACCGAAGTTATTACCTAAACTTATAGTATAGTGAACAACACCGGATCGTCTCCTCAAGGATCGTAAATGCAATTAATCAAATCAAGTGAAAGTTAGCAAAAAGGGGGGTTTGACAGTTTAAGATCGCACTTAACAAAATTAAAGGAAGAAATAACAATTAAAGAGCAGTCAATTTAGAAACCTATCCAAGATTGGGTGGATTCAATCATAGACCCTTCATAGAACACTTGAAGCGTAATTGAATTGTTAATTTAGATCTAACCGAGATCTCTGCATCAAATCCAGAATTCATACTAGACGATCGTCTAGAATTCAATTAACAAGTGATAAACACAAATCCGCAATCGCACCATTCATGAAGATCTATGTTAATTTCAAGTCCGAATTCAATTAACTTAGGCACAAATCGAACCTAACCTTTTCAATTCTGTGATTAATTTAGATCAATCAGTTCTAAGTTTCATCACAAATCTCAATCTTCATTTATGTGATTAGTTTAGATCAATCAGTTCTAAGTTTCATCACAAATCTCAATCTTAAACCAAGATCAATCAGATCAACATAAATAGAATCACCATTCATGCATTCAAGATCAAGAAGAAGAAAAAGAAGAAGAAAGGAAGAATTCAATTACAAATCAAATACAATACATAACCAAGGTCTCAAGAATCCAAACCACAATCTCTTCAAGAGTTCTAAATTGACCCAAAGTAGCTTAGCCCTCCATTACCATGAAGGGGAGCATCAAAATATACAAAAACTATGAGAAACTATGAAGAAACAAGAAGAAACTATGAGAGAAATGAAGGAGAATACATGTTGTTCATGATAAATGGTGCCTTTTATAGAAGTCTAAGGTAACAAAATGACAAAAGGAAGTGGGTGGATGAGTGGATGAGTGAGTGGAGTGTTTGAGTGGATGGATTAGTGGGTTGGTTTAGTGGATTGGTTTAGTGGATGAGTGAGTGGAATGGTTGAGTAGTTGAATTAGTGAAAAATGCCAAAGGACTTTTGGTGAGTGAGAAATTATGGACATGAATGGGTGAGTGGATGGATTAGTGGATGGATTAGTGGATGAGTGAGTGGAGTGGTTAAGTGGTTGGATTAGTGTATGAGTGGATGAATGGGTGAGTTAGTGGATGAGTGGATGAGTGGATTAGTGGATTAGTGGATGGATGAGTGGGTGGTTGAGGACGAAAATTTCATGTCTGACTTGGAAGCCAAAAACGACCCACAATACTTCAGAACCACGAAAAGTGTTCTTCATGAAAGTTGTAGATCCTTGTCTTGGCTATAAAATGGATAGCTGGTTCGTCCAATTTGGCTTCCTTAAGCCCAAGATATGTCCCAAATACCGTAGGTTGCTCAAACCCAACTTCAGCACCTCTGTTCCGACTTGCAAGCTCAAAATGACCTATAGACTTCTTTTTCTCAAAATGTGTTCTTCATGAAAGTTGTTTATTTGGATCTTGACTATCCACTGTCCAAATTTCAGCCCATCTCCATTATTACATCTTGAGATATGATTTTATGAGTGTACACTGTTCGGATTCTACTGACAGAACCCGTATTCTGACTTCCATGTAAACTTAGGTCCCTTAGACATCTGAATCAGACTTCGAGCTCTTCATCAAAGTTGTAGAGCTTCCTCTTAGCTTTCCTATAAGGTAAAATTCATGTTCATCAGATATTAGAAACTCAAGTTATGGCCAAAATACAGAAACAGTGTCAAATCTCAATAATGCTGAAAATATTCAATTAGGACCAATTTGAGCTCAAACTCACAAAATCATACCAAACTCAATCAATTAAGAATATGGAGAGTGTAAATGACTAAACATAAGGGTTTCTTAATGAATAAAATATGTGATTATCAACTACCCTATTGAGAGGCCACGGTTTTGGCCCAAAATCTTAAGGGTTTGAATTGATTTATGTGTAAAATGAAATCTATGCAATTAGTTATTAAAGGATGGATGGAAGGAATGGAAAAATTGGAACCTTGATGCCTTAGGGAGGCCACGACCTCTAAAGGAATTTTTTTTGAGTCCAAGTGATGCTTTTGTGCATATTTGGGAATTAAGATTTAGAGACATGTACTTCATAATGAGATGGAAGAAATTAATTAAGTGATAAACATTTAGAGAGGCCATGGTTTTTCAAGGGTTCTTTAGCCCAAAATTTTCATAATTGATCAAGACTTAGGAAACTAAGGATGTTGGATTCATAATATAGAATTATGATATGTGTTGAATCATGTATATGAAATTGTTGATGTTGAGAACGAATTGTATGGAATTGTGAGTCCATGTGGGACCGAGTATTTGTTGATGTGTACTTGATTAAATTGTGGCAATGATGTTGTTGAGGATTGACTGTGTGCCATTGTGATATGTTCCATGAAAAATATATTGTTGATGAGTATGCATGATATGCATTGTGTTGTGAGGAACATGCAATTGATACACATACATGATGTAAATTGTGTCGTCATGCATATGTGATGTCCGTTGGACTTTGTTGGAAAGGCAATATATGTCTAGGAGATTGAATAACACCTTAGTGTGGTTGCGAGTAGACTAAGCGCAGGGTCATAGTGGTTGACCTTGGGGGCGTCGGGGTGCGGGTGTCTCACAATAGACAGTGGTAGCTCCACTGGGGTCGTGGGATAGACCGATGCAAACACACCAACGATTCGGACTGAGACGCTGTCCTATATCGCGATCAACTGTTGAGGTGTCATGTATAAGCCATATTGCGTAAATATTTTTATGAGATGAAACACTTTATTTTTAAGGCTAACGAGATACTGACATGACTCCTTGATTATTCTCTCTGAAATGTTGATGTCTAGCTCCATGGAGTAGGATTTTTGGTACCATATGCATTGTGCATTGTTAGTCTCACATTTCATTGAGCATGAGTACCTAGGACTGTTTAACTGTCTATTTTTGATATTACAATAATTATTTGATTGATAAACCGTTTACTGCCTGAGACTCTGTTATTATTATCTCTCTTTTATTGTTTACTTGACTATTACTGTGGATAACTATATGTGTGGTAATGCTATGTGGGCGATGATATTGTTGAGGATTGACTGTGTGTCATTGTGATATGTTCCATGAAAAATATATTGTTGATGAGTATGCATGATATGCATTGTGTTGTGAGGAACATGCAATTGATACACATACATGATGTAAATTGTGTCGTCATGCATATGTGATGTCCGTTGGACTTTGTTGGAAAGGCAATGTATGTCTAGGAGATTGAATAACACCTTAGTGCGGGTGCGCGTAGACTAAGCGTAGGGTCATAGTGGTTGACCTTGGGAGCGTCGGGGTGCGGGTATTTTACAATAGACAGTGGTAGCTCCACTGGGGTCGTGGGATAGACCGATGCAAACACACCAATGATTCGGACCGAGACGCTGTCCTATATCGTGATCAACTGTTGAGGTGTCATGTATAAGCCATATTGCGCAAATATTTTTATGAGATGAAACACTTTATTTTTAAGGCTAACGAGATACTGACATGACTCCTTGATCATTCTCTCTGAAATGTTGATGTCTAGCTCCATGGAGTAGGATTTTTGGTACCATATGCATTGTGCATTGTTAGTCTCACATTTCATTGAGCATGAGTACCTAGGACTGTTTAACTGTCTATTTTTTATATTATAATAATTATTTGATTGATAAACCATTTACTGCCTGAGACTCTGTTATTATTATCTCTCTTTTATTGTTTACTTAACTATTACTGTGGATAACTATATGTGTGGTAATGCTATGTGGGCGCCCAACGCCGTTCTGTTTTCTTACTGCTATATTGGTATTGGATGTTAAGTGTCTCACCTGTTTTTTGTATATCTGTTCCCCTATTTAAATTATGTACTTCTAAAAAGACATTCGCGAGGAAGAAAAAGAAGCACCTAATTTTCCTAGCTTATAGCCCGATTACGAATAGTGTTGATTGAAGATGTCTTCACGTCCGCGCCGATTTTTGGGTTACGCAAGGATGACTTTTCACGGTGGTCCAGATTGCTGTCACATAAACTTGAGTACGGATCGTTGCATCTATCACGGGGAGCTTACTGTGTCTTTAGCTTGGGGTCGCTACGACCCGCCTGTTTTTGATTTCACAACTTTTGTTCACTTAGAGTTTTATCTGCCTATTAGAGATTTGTGGGATGACCTTTATTATACCCCACGAGATGATTCATTTCTCTCCACTGCTCAAGCTTCTGCTCGGAATTCGGTCGCTCCGATGATGATCTCATCGGATGAGGAAGACCCTGCTACGGTTCCTTCTCGTCAGTCTTAGGGGCTGATACTGTCGGTGGCTACTGATGGCTAACCGTATATCTCTTTAGGAAGCCTAACGTTTTGCTATTTTGATGGGATGTAAATTTGTATACATTTTGGGGGTGGGTAAAGCCTTTACTTTTTGTAAATTTGATGATGTAACTAAACAAGCTCGATGCATATATTTATAATGTGAATGTATGGTTTCATTTCATGTCAATTTTTATTGTATATATATTTATCATTATCTCTTCAAAAAAAATGTACTCATATTCGATACTCAATTATTACACTATTAAGATAGAAATTGTTCATTCAGATAACAAATATGAACCAGCTCTTAATCAATCAATGTATTTATATTTTTCGTATTCTCGTTTCATTTTTCTTTATTATGGTGTGACGTTCCTTCTTCATGAGATGAGAAAAAGGTGCGTTACGAGCACCATGGACCTTTCCCAAATAGGCTGACATAGGACCATCAAACTTCTGAGGAGCAACAACACTCATGAGGTTATGACACACCCCATATAGTTGTTGAAGGTCGTTGGTGTAATGAACCTTGACCTGCTCCCAAACATACTCACAGGTAATATGAGCGCGGAATATTTGCTTGAGGGGAGATGAATATTGGATTTGACGACACTACATAGCTGGGTATCAATCTTCTTCCACCTTGATTTGTCAGCCTTGGGCACAGACTCAAGCCTCGTGATGAGGTGTTCTTCATAGCCTTGGCTATTGAGCCACAGTTTGATGTCTAAAGCCCAAATATCATAGTTACTATCATCCAATTTGTCAACGGAGAGAAGGGCACCAACAAAACTAGTGAAAATAGGATGCTCAGTCTTTGAGAGGTCTTTAGAGCCAGCTGAGGAAGGAGAACTAGCCATAGATCAGTAAACAATATGCTAAAAAAACACGACTAAATAGTACCTGAATGTACCGATTCAAAAGGGAGTCTCGACAAACAGTCACAAACATAAAAGGCAAGGGCAGATCCAAAAAGAAGAGAGAAGGGCGAGCATGACGATACAAATGCCGGCCTGTGGGGGTGGTCCAAGCGCTGTCACGGGCTAGTGAAGGAGCGGCACGCAGAGCTATTCATAGGAGCTTTCGACGACGCATGTAGGCATGTCTCGTGGTTCTTGGGCTCAGGCTTTTGGGTTTTGGCCAATCAGGGAGAGCCGATTTGATGGTGGGGTATCAGGCCGGAAGGGTTGGTGAAAAGTTGGGAGGAGGCGGCGGTGGATGGTAGTGGATAACAGCGAGCAACAACTAACAGTAACAAAGGAGATGAGTCTACTAGAAAGAGGACACATTAGAAGCAGAAAGGCCTACAAACTAGAGTGGAAACACGAGTAGTTAAAAAAAGATTTCGCGAGAGAGCAGTGGACTCACTGGGCATGCACGGTTCTAGAATTGTTTCTTTTTAAGTTCTAGATACCATGTTGAAAGAGGAAAAAAAAAAGAGAGAAACATATGAAGAAACCATGTGCCTAAATTACACAACATAGACTGAATTATGTAGAATTATTGTAATAAATACAAAAATTACAAAAAATCCTAATTACTATAATTACATAATTTAATTATGATTTAATTAGCCTATACAATGAATCTAGATATAATTTTTAACAAGATTAAATAAATAAAATCATATTGAAATATGATAATAACAAGGAACCTATTTCCAAAATTCCAAATCATTAATACCTTGTAAACAGGGCCAAATCCACCTTCCCCTAATTTAGATGCTTCTGAAAAGTGATTAGTACTCTGTAGAATTGTGATTAAAGGGATTGTAGGCAGGTCTGCGTTCAGTGTTTCCTCGGTTGAACATTGTGATATGAAGATAGAGGACCAGTGTCAGGTATTTGCTCATCTACGAAGAGAAGTTTGTGAATTCATATTTGAACTAAATGGCCATATTTGAGTATGTGAAATAAGCTATCAAAACAATTCTAGCATGTTTTATTGCAAGAAATTACCTTTTCTAACTCTATTCCTGTACCAGAAGCAGTAGACACCGCAACATAGTAGAGCTACTGATCCCGACACACTTATGCCAATGATCAAGTTTCTTGACTTACTAGTGCCCCCTCGTTTGGCTGTAACATATCAAAGAAGAACATTTTTTTTTTTTACAAATTGATCAGATTCAATAGATAAACAGACATATCTACTCCAAGAGAATTCCTATGCCACAAGAAAGTGATTGTAACTATGAGAGAACAAAAAGTAATTGATGTGTCACCTGTGTAAGGATTAGGCACAGGAACTGAAGATGTCTGATTGTGAAAAAGGTAGAACATATATTCATCATACACTATAAAACAACATGGACACCAGACATGCCATCCTATCTTTTGTTCACAACATTTGGGAATTTGTGCTACCATGGCCTCCAAACATTGTCTGCACCCCTCATTTGTAAGATCTCTGCCGCATTGCACCATGCCATACCTATTGAACTAGAAGTCCCACATTGGTGGGATCTTGAACATGGAGGCTTTAGAAAGCCTATATATAGAGGCTTAAGTCTATGTTTTAAGGCATCTCAAATATTTCCTCTTCTTTCTCTTGTATAGTTCTCTCCTTGTATCAAGAGAGAGGTCTTGTAATTTCTTCCTCATAGTAAAAACTTTTCTACTCTTGTCCGTGGTTTTTCCCTCATCATCATTAGAGGGTTTTCCACGTTAAATATTTTGTGTCAGTTCCTCTTTTCTCAACTCTATTTTAGTTGCGTGATATTGTTTTCTATAACTCTGGTACCCAACAAGTGGTATCAGAGATCTCGGTTACTACGGTGCAAGGGTCAGAAGAAAATTCTTAGTATGCTCTGTGGTTGCAGTATTGACTGATCTTCCACATCAGAAAAGAATTATTCTTGTTGCTGGAATTAAAGTGTGGTAGTGTGGGAGTGTATGTCTAGAAAAGTTCTGGCTAGGAAAGACTTGGTATTTAAGCGTGTCCATTAGTGACTCACCTCTCTTTCCTGGGAACTTGCCTGGTACACTATTCACGGTCTACGGTCACTATTCCAGAATACGATACTATTCACGCTGCGGTACTATTCACGGTGACTATTCATACGTGTAGTTGTATACTTTTACAGTGATTGTTAACGCATACTGGATTTGTTCTAGTATACGGTAATACGTACAATACTGTTCACGTATACGGTACTATTCACGGTGAAATAGTGCAAACCGGTTTAGTTGAAAATTATTTGGTGTAAAACCATGGCGACAAAATATGAGATTGAGAGGTTCAATGGGAGTAATTTCTCCTTATGGAAACTGAAGATAAAGGCAATCTTGAGGAAGGACAATTGCTTAGCAGCAATTGAAGGCAGACCCACTGGGATACCTGATGACAAGTGGAAGGAGATGGATGACAATGCTGTTGGCAACCTGCATCTAGCTTTGGCAGTCGGTTTGTCAAGTGTTGCAGAAAAAAGGACGGCGAAGGAGATTTGGGATGCTCTCACCAAATTGTACGAGGTCAAGTCACTTCACAACCGAATATTCTTAAAAAGGAGGCTTTATACACTTCGAATGAGTGAATCCATGACAGTACTGGGATCACATCAACAATCTGAACACGTTATTTTCTCAGCTTACAGCATCAGAATACAACATGGTGGAAAATGAACGTGCAGAGCTTCTACTTCAAAGTCTACCTGACTCTTATGATCAACTCATCATCAACATAACAAATAATAATGTTGCTGATAATCTTCGATTTGATGACGTTGCTGCTGCTATTCTTGAAGAAGAATCCAGGCGGAAGAACAAGGAAGACAGATTGGAAAGCTCACAGCAAGCAGAGGCTTTGTCGATGATGAGAGGAAGATCAACGGAACGTGGCTCTAATGGGAGCCGAAATCAGAGTAGATCAAAGTCACGAAGAAGGAAGAACTTCAAATGCTACCTTTGTGGCATGAGAGGACACTTGAAGAAAGATTGTTGGCACAACAAGAAAAATTCAGATAAAGCTCCTGAAGCAACAACATCTCAAGGATGTGTTGCGTACCTCTGATGATGGAGAAATCCTTTACAGCGAAGTAGCAATTGGTTCCAAAGGCGGAAAACAGCTCAATGATGTTTGGATTATGGATTCAGGAGCAACATGGCACATGACTTCACAACGAGATTGGTTTAGTACTTATGAACCTATCTCAGAAGGATCTGTATTCATGGGAAATGATCATGCCTTGGAGATTGCTGGAGTTGGTACTGTCAAAATAAAATTACACGATGGTACTGTTCGCACAATTCAAGGGGTACGACATGTGAAAGGTTTAAAGAAGAATTTATTGTCTATTGGGCAATTGGATGACCTCGGGTGCAAGACTCATATTGAAGGTGGGATCTTGAAGGTTGTTAAAGGTGCTCTAGTGGTGATGAAAGCAGAAAAAATTGCGGCAAATCTATACATGCTTGTGGGAGATACACTACAAAAGGCAGATGCATCAGTTGCATTAGCAGGCCAAGAAGAATCAACGATAATGTGGCATCGCAAATTAGGCCATATGTCGGAACGTGGTTTGAAGATTCTCACGGAACGTGATCTCCTTCCCGGGCTCAAATCGGTAAACTTACCTCTTTGTGAGCAATGTGTTTAAGCAAGCAAAGATAGATTAAAGTTTGATAGATCAACTGCTAGAAGCAAGCGCATACTAGACTTGATTCATTCTGATGTGTGGGAGTCACCAGAAATGTCCCTAGGAGGAGCAAAATACTTTGTATCATTCATTGATGATTTCTCTAGGAGATTATGGGTGTACCCAATCAAGAAGAAGTCAGATGTGCTTCCAATCTTCAAAGACTTTAAAGCAAGAGTAGAACTTGAATCCGGAAAGAGGATCAAGTGCTTGAGGACAGACAATGGAGGAGAATATACAGATGGTAATTTTCTCACATTTTGCAAGCAAGAGGGTATTAAAAGGCAGTTTACTGTTGCATACACACACACGGCAAAAAATGGTGTAGCAGAGAAATGCGGATGAATAGAACTCTCCTAGAAAGAACAAGAGCTATGTTGCGAACTGCAGGTCTAGCCAAGTCTTTCTGGGCAGAAGCAGTCAAAACCGCCTGTTACGTGATAAATCGGTCGCCATCAACTGCAATTGGTTTAAAGACACCAATGGAGATGTGGAATGGAAAACCAGCAGATTATTCTTATCTTCATGTGTTCGGATGTCCTGCATATGTGATGTACAATTCCCAAGAAAGAACGAAGCTGGATCCAAAATCCAGGAAATGCATATTCTTGGGTTATGCTGACGGTGTTAAGGGGTATCGCCTGTGGGATCCCACTGCCCACAAGGTTATTGTCAGCAGAGATGTGATATTTGCAGAAAATGAACTGCAAAGAGAACAAGAAGATGACAGCACTTTGAAAGAGACTACTACGGTACAGATAGATAGAAAAGCTGGAGAAGAAGATTCCTCTGAAGCAGAACAAGAACCAGAGCACGAGGAACAAGAACCATATGAGGCCAATGATACAGAAGTTCGGCGATCAACTCGTCAGATAAGAGCACCATCATGGCACTCAGATTATGTTATGGCAAGCCACGATGCATATTGTCTTCTAACAGAAGAAGGAGAGCCGTCGACCTTTCAGGAGGCTGTGAGTAGTTCAGAAGCTTCTCTATGGATGGCAAAGAATGCAAGAAGAAAAATGGAAGCCCTACATAGAAACAAGACATGGGAACTTGTTGAACTTCCAAAGGGACGGAAAGCCATTGGTAACAAATGGGTCTATAAGATCAAAAGAGATGGCAATGATCAAGTGGAACGATATCGTGCAAGGCTGGTGGTCAAAGGGTATGCTCAGAAAGAAAGAATTGATTTCAATGAGATATTCTCTCCGGTTGTCAGACTTACTACTATCAGAGTAGTCCTAGCTATGTGTGCTGCATTTGATTTACATCTTGAACAATTAGATGTGAAAACTGCTTTTCTTCATGGAGAACTTGAAGAGGAGATATATATGCTCCAACCAGAAGGTTTTAAAGAACAAGGAAAAGAAAACTTGGTTTGCAGGTTAACCAAATCTCTGTACGGTCTAAAGCAGGCGCCAAGGTGTTGGTACAAGAGATTTGATTCCTTCATTATTAGCCTCAAATACAACAGACTGAGTTCAGACCATTGTACATATTACAAGAGGTTTGGTGATGATGATTTTATCATTTTGTTGTTGTACGTGGATGACATGTTGGTGGTAGGCCCCAACAAAGTTCGAGTCCAAGAATTGAAGGCACAGTTGGCTAGGGAGTTTGATATGAAGGACTTGGGACCAAAGAAACAAGATTTTAGGGATGCAAATTCACCGAGACAGAAAAGATAGGAAGATTTGGCTTTCTCAAAAGAACTATTTGAAGAAAATCTTGCGGCGCTTCAATATGCAAGATTGTAAGCCAGTCTCTACCCCACTTCCTGTCAATTACAAATTATCCTCAAGTATGAGTCCTAGCAAGTGAAGCGAGAGAGGATAGAAATGTCTCGAGTACCGTATGCATCGGCGATGGGAAAGCCTTATGTATGCTATGATATGTACAAGACCGGACATTGCACAAGCGATGGGAGCGGTCGGTCGTTTTATGGCGAGATCCTGGTAAAAAAGCATTGGAATATTGTTAAGAGGATCCTAAGATATATTAAAGGGACCTCGTGTCTTTGCATTATGTTTTGGAGGATCAGAGTTTGTTGTCAAGGATATGTTGATTCAGATTTTGCAGGTGATCTTGATAAAAGAAAATCTACTACTGGTTATGTGTTCACACTTACAGGAGGAGCGGTCAGCTGGTTATCCAAGTTACAAACTGTTGTAGCTCTGTCTACTACAGAAGCTGAATACATGGCAGCTACCCAAGCTTGTAAGGAAGCTATTTGGATTAAAAGGTTAATGGAAGAACTCGGGCACAAGCAGCAGATAATTACTGTGTATTGTGACAGTCAGAGTGCCTTACATATTGCAAGAAATCCAGCTTTTCATTCAAGGACAAAGCACATAGGTATCCAGTATCACTTTGTTCGAGAAGTAGTAGAAGAAGGGAGTGTGGATATGCGAAGATTCACACCAAAGACAACCTAGAGATGTTATGACAAAGCCAATTAACACTGACAAGTTTATTTGGTGTCGATCCTCCTATGGCCTATTAGAAACGTAAGCAACATGGAATGACAAGGTAGAAAGAGTGGTGTGAAGATATGATTGACTCAGTCAAATCTTCAAGTGGGAGAATTATTGAACTAGAAGTCCCACATTGGTGGGATCTTGAACATGGAGGCTTTAGAAAGCCTATATATAGAGGCTTAAGTCTATGTTTTAAGGCATCTCAAATATTTCCTCTTCTTTCTCTTGTATAGTTCTCTCCTTGTATCGAAAAGAGTCTTGTAATTTCTTCCTCATAGTAAAAACTTTTCTATTCTTGTCCGTGGTTTTTCCCTCATCATCATTAGAGGGTTTTCCACGTTAAATATTTTGTGTCAGTTCCTCTTTTCTCAACTCTATTTTAGTTGCGTGATATTGTTTTCTATAACTCTGGTACCCAACAATACCTTCTCTCAGTACGACTCAAATTGAACTCACCCATATAGAACAACAGGTTGGTCTCCTCTGTTGCTTTTCTGATCAAACTTCTCATATAATCCTCAGCTTTCTGAATCTCTATTGGGCTGGAGATGTTTTTTTTACCAAAAGCATGCCATGATGGGTCTATTGTAACGTTCCCAAAGAAATTCTCATTTGAGTACCTGAGAATGCAGAAATCATACCATATGACAGCAGAGACTCTATTGGGACAGCGCTGAAGGACTTCTCTGGTAGCAGTAGAGACACAGAACTGACAGAAGTATCCAACCACGTTGCCACGGCAATCATAGAGGCCATACACAGCATCTCTAGTGGTGTTGTTGTTGCCTATGCTGGTGTGGTTATACCCGTTGCTTGTGGCTGCATCAGAGGATAGCCAAGAGAGGATGCTGTTAAGATTGGTTGTGTATGCAGTGCTGAGATCTTGTTCGGTTGTGTTATGGCAGTCATCTCCCACGTAGCTGGGTGATATTAATTGTGCTTTTGTAACAAGTGCTTTGAAGCTCAGAAATAGCAGGAAAGCAAAGGATATTGATGATCTTACATTGAGTTGTGTTGCCTCCATGATTTTTAAGCTACTTGCTCAGACAATAATTCAAAAATATATGAAGTATGTGACTGTATATATTATTATAAGAGATTCGTAGGCGTTGCTGCAACACATAAATATCTTATTAAATATATTTTTACCATTGACTGTGTACAGTATCAGCTATAACATTTAAAATATAATGCAAATGATAGAAAGTAATGACTCACAAAACTGTGTATTAATTTAAAATATACTTGTTAAAAAAAAAATAAACTACATTTTGCCTCCTTGAAATTTGGTATGTTATGTGAGTGTTAGTCAACTTACTCTCTTAGTGTTTGTTTGGAATTGAGTATAAACTTAGAGTTTGAAATTGAAATTGAGTTTCTTAATTTTAATTTTTATATTTTGAATATTATTTAAAATTAGAAATTTAATTCTATAAATTAATTTTATAAAATTAAAAGATAATTAAATTAAGTATTTCTAAATTCTTAGTATATACTATAAGAATTACTAATTTTATAATTTAAAAATTAAACTCTCTATCTCTCTTCACATTTATTTATGAGCAATCATATTTATTGAGATTCTATATTTATATGAAATTTTCTTTTATTTATATAAAAATTATTATACTAGCATATTTATTTTTTTCTAAAAAAAATTCATGAGAACTTTTTATGAAAAAATGACTATTATATTATAAAAATATTATTATATGAATATTTTTATTAATTTTAATTTTGTAAATAATTTTTAATATTTTAGAACATACTTTTAAACAATAAAATTATAATTGAATTTAGAATTATAATTTTTTATCTTAATTCTTTGACAATCCTAAATATAAAATTTAAGATTCTGAATCAATTCTAATTTTAAAAGAATTGGGGTTAAAATTAAAATTTTATATTTTAATTTCAATTCTAATATATAAATGGACCTTAAATTTTTTTGTTTAGTTATCAGTTAACCAAATGTAGTTTTGTTTTAAGAGAAAACATCACCATTTTCTGTTAAATTAAATGGAAGTTAACTTTCGAATACTTAAAAACTAAACTTCAAGGGCAATAAGTGTTGAATAAACAAACTTAGTGATAAATAAAGATAAGGCATTTGTACATTAAGTAAGTAACGGTCCAAACACCCTTAAATAATTAGTAGTTAAAATTGCGATATATTTTTTATTAAATTAAATGTGGATATATCCTTACTTACATATTTTACACACAAACTTATTTTAAAGGAATTTTTTTCATAAATAAAAGTTTTGTTCCCTTATGTTTCATTTGTTAAAACCAAACATCAAAATGATTAAAAAAAAATTAGGGAGATAAGTTCAAAAATGAGTTATGCTTTATGGAGTTAATTTTACCTAAAATGTAATTAGAATCATGGTCAGTTGAGCTAGAAGACTCAATAATGAAAATAAAATGAAAAAAATGAAAGCACAATCTTTTTTGCACGATAAATATACATAGTATATTAATTATTTATTATAGTATAAGAAATATATAAATGAATTACACTCATTTTCATAACCCTCTCACTTTTGTATTAAAATGTCAACTTAATTTTGTAAAAGAAAATAATAGGATATCATGCTTAAAAAACTTTTGCTATAATATAGATCTATCATTAATAATTGATGAAATCTTTTAGAGTAATGTTTGAAAGGTAGTTCAAAATAATAATAATAATAATAATAATAATAATAATAATAATAATAATAATAATAATAATAATAATAATGAATGTAATTTATTACTAGTTTAAAATTCTATTATTTTTAGAAATTTCAAATTAATGAAATGTAATTTACTCATAAAAAGATTAAAATTCTTTTCCAGCATGATCGTGCATAAAAACAATTAGTTTTAGCTCATTATTATTGAAATATAGTGGGTTTTATTTATTTTTAAAGCACATATTATTGTTAGTTTTTACAGCAACTAGTAAGTACTAGATATTTTAAATTTAGATAGAATTTTAAAAATTTAGATTAAAATAAAAAAATGTTTAAAATTTTTAAAAAATGATATTCATAATATTTAGATAAAAAAATTAGAAAAAAAATAAAAGAGAATTTGAAATTGAAAAAAAAAAAAAGAGAAATTTTAAAAATGACATATATTATTATTTGAAAAATAATACAACAACAAATTTAGTCACTTTCAAAAATTTATATTATAATTTAATACGGTGGATAGCACCCAAAAGAAAATAACATTTGACATATCCTTTTATGTTGACATTAATATCTAGTTAATCTTCACCACTATAGTTGGCTATAAATGAATAATGAGTATTAATGACAAGCTCAACCGACACCGGCGGCCCTTGACTATAAGGTATATCTGTTTGCAGTTGGATTTCGTAGTCAATGAAGATGAATGTCATGAATACATATTTTATCACATTTTTTAAACATATTATTTTTTATTAAATCACATTATATATTAAAATATATATATATTAATTTTAATTAGTATGTAATAATTTTAATTAATATGTAATTAATTTAATTAGTGTATAATTAAATTTTAATATATATTTTAATATGTGATATAATCCAATAAAAAAATATTTAAAAAAATATGATAAAAAATTATTCCAAACAATCATCGGTAAACTAAATACTTGGTGATCCTGTGTACAACAAGAAGGGTCATCAAGACCACTAAACTTAGTCTTATGATATTGACCACTGTTCACTAAGAACAAGACCATTAAAGATAAGGAAAAGACAAAGCTGAAAAAAAATCTGCGAACGTTGGATGACTGGGCTGCTTAACAACAAATTTAAATGTTTATTAACTGATCATACATTCAATCACTACTATTCATTTTTTTTCCCTTACACAAAAAGTTAGTAATCTCACTCAATTTTAATCATTAGGTCTGTCTTTTTTTAGATACTAGGTCTGTCTTATTTAACAAATTAAATTTTATGTAAACGAATTTTACACTAGAATTTGAAATTTACTTAAAGCAAACCGACAAGTATGGATTAATTTTACACTAGAACTAGGGAAAGCTGAGGATTACATGCAGAGTTTGATAAGAAAAGCAACTATATATAGCGAGACCAACCAGTTGTATGCCATGGGTGAGTTCAGTTTGAGTCCTACTGAGAAAAGGCATGGCTTGGTGTAGTGCACCATAGACCTTACTAACGAGGGGTGCAGACAGTGTGCACAGACACTGTTGGGCAACGTTTCCAAATGACGTGGGACAAAGGTAGCATGGGAGCTTATGGCTCCAAGCTGTCGGATAGAGTTTGATGACAAGATTTTCGACCACATTACTAATCAAACAAGATTGCCTAATTCACCTACCAGTTACATTTAGAATATTTCTGTTTTTTTTTTTGGGGGGGGGTACATTTAGAAGATTAATCATTTTAATTTGTTTTCTTGTAACTATTAGGTTTACTTTGTAGTTTGTACTTTGCACTCTGCACTCAAAGTGTGTTAAACTGCAAATTCATCAACAATTAACAAATTAACTAGTCTCTTGTTTGGGCTTTAGAATTCAAAGTTGTGAAATTGTAGGGTGTGGGGTTGGCCGGCCTTGTGTAGATTTCTTTGTTATTTTGTGGACTAACTTTGGAAACTAGTCTGTCCCACAACTATATAGTATATTGACAACTAACAGTTGATTTTAAACAGTGGGTACATGGCTCCAGATTATGTTATGGAAATGTTATTTTCAGTGAAATCTGATGTTCTTAGTTTTGGAGTTCTTCTATTAGAGATTATCTGTGGAAAAAGGAATGGTAGATTCTATCTTTCAGAACACGGTCAAAGTCTTGTTATACTTGAGTTTTACTTATCTTACCTCATCAAGAAATTGATTTTACAAAGAGAAACAAATGTGTCAACTTTATAAAGTTTTTAAATTTTCAAATTTGCATTAAAACTTGGAGACTTTGGTGTGAAGGACAAAGTTTGGAATTGATAGATCCAATACAGGAAAAGTCACATGTAGCCAGTGAAATTATGAAGTGCATACACATTGCAGGAGATCAACCAACCATGTCCACGGTTGTTCTCATGACCCAATCCCAAGCAAGCATTTTCGGTTGGAAGAATGTTCAATGGAGAAGAATCAACATCAAAGAATTCAAAGGATCCTTCTTCTGTTAATGAAGTAACAGCAACTAATATTGCACCCAGATAGTTTGTATAACAGGATAAATGTTTTGCTTTGAGCAAGTTGTTAGAATTTTGGGTGAAAACTAAAATATAATAACCCTAAATTATTTGATCAATTTAACCTTAAACTATGACATGGACAAATAATATTTGATATATCCATTTATGTTCACTTTAATAATATCTAATTAATCTCCAACACCATAGTAGCTATAAATGAATAATGAGTATTAATGACAAGCTCAACTGACACCAGCCGCTCTTATCCTTAACTAGTATACTTGTTTGCAGTTTGAATTCGTAGTCAACAAATACTTGGTCGTTCTGTGTACAACAAGGAGGGTCATCAGGAACACTAATAGTCATCAAGTTCACTAATAATAAAAAAAATATTTAAAAAATATGTTATTAATAATTTTTTAATAAAAAAGCTTTGATTGGACTGAAAAGTGGCAACTTTAGGTTCTTCAAGGGAGTGGTTTTGGTCCGCGTCAATTTAACTTTCTTATTTCTAGTTTGAATCTGACCAGTAAACATGTCAGTCATTCCCATCTGTGAACAATGTTTGAAACCATCCTATCTTTCTTCTTTAATACGGAAAAGATGAGTTGCTCGTGTTTGGTAAGAAGTCAATTCAAGGATTTAATGGAGTAAACGAAAGCCTGTATTGATTAAGAGAAATTCTAACTTGCTCTTGAAGTATAATTAATACACGGTATAAGAAAAAAATTTATTATTAATTTTAAATAAATTTATATAAATTTTTAGCATTAACAAAATTAATGATAAAGATTTTTCTTAAAACATACATTAAATATATTATAAAAATATACAACAATTTCTCATTGAATAACTGCTTTCATAATGTCACTTTCATTTACAAAATAGCAAATAAATACACTTGCTATATGAACCAAACATAATGTCCACCGTATCTTAGTTTATCACTTTCTTTTTCTATAAGATTGAGGCATGATACTTTAGGGTAAAGCCGCGAAAATGGATGAGTTTTAGAATTGTTAAAATATATGTCAAAGTTTAATGATTGACTTGAATAGTCTATTAAAATAAATTAGTTGAATTAGTAAAAATGAATAAAAAATTAAAAATGACTCAAATTTAAATGGATCGACTCGACCTATATTAATAACACTATATTAAACTGAGATAGATTAAATTGAATTAGTAAAATATTAGTCTAAAATTAGCATGACCCAATCTGACCTATCCCAAAAATGACCTGACCCAAGCTGAACAAGCTCGTTTTGACAACCCTATTTTAAAAAGTTTTGTTATATTATTCTAAAAGATCTCTTTAATATTTTACTTTGAATAATATTTGGTGTGTTAGTAACAAGCACATCACCTTATGTGGTAGTAGAATCAGAGTGTGAATATACAAAAATAATATAAAATTAACTATAATTAAATAATAAAAATTATATAAATATAAATTGACATGTACATAAATATATGTGAGTAGTATTATTTTAATACTTTTGAGAGTGAACAACAAACTCCAATGACTTTTTGGATTCCATTGCCTCCCTTTCATAATTCACTCACAGCACAAATGAAAGAAAGACTTAATTGGTGCTTAGCGAACACAACAATATGTTTCTTACTCCATTTACCAAAGTCGTTGCCCGTCTCATTTTGTAGGATTGGTTCTTGTGTATCTGAGTTATTGAAATAGTATCACACAACTAAAATAGAGTTGAGAAAATAAGAACTAATACATAATATTTAACATGAAAATCCTTTCATGATGAGGGAAAAACTACGAACAAGACTATAATAATTTCACTATATAGAAGAAAATTACAACTTTTTTTAAATATAATGAGAGAATAATAACACTCTTTCTTGATATAGGAGAATACACATTTCTCTAAAATACGAAAAAATTCTAAGAGACAAGAAGGAAAAACTCTTAGGAGAAATAATAGTTTTTCTCTCTGGAATGTGTTGTAAAAATTGATGGAGGAGTCCTCTATTTATAAAGGAGAACCTCTTTCTTTATGTTGTTTCACCGAGCGAAATTGGAGAAAATTTCTCCAATTCCTGTTGTTCAATCATACAATATATTGCTTCTAATTTGCACTAAAAGCATTTCACAACCTCAACCAATTTCGTTTACTTTCCTTGGTTGGTTGTAAAATTTGCTACCTTGTTTGACTTTTCAAAGGCCACAAAAGTGGTTTTACCTCGATCACAATCTCCCACTTAAAGTCACTTTTGATGAGTTTTCAAAATCTTTCTCATCTTGTCAGTTCTTTGCCACTTACGTTTCTGATAGGCTATAGGAGGATCTACACCATTTAATTTCGTCAAAACTAATTGATTTTGTCATAACATCTGCTACGTTGTCTTTAATGTGAATCTTTTGCATATCCACGCTCCATTCTTTTACTACTTCTCGAACAAAGTGATATTGAACTCATATGTGCTTTTGTCCTAGAATGAAAGGCTCGATTCCTTGCAATGTGCAAGGCACTTTGGCTGTCACAAAGCGCATGAATCTTTTGTTGTTTGTGCCCAAGTTCTTCCATTAACATTTGAATCTATATTGCTTCATTGCATGCTTGGGTAGCTACCATGTATTCAACTTTTGTAATAGACAGAGCTACAATAGTCTATAACTTAGATAACCAATTTACCGTTCCTCCTACAAGTGTGAACACATAGCCTACAACATATTTTTTATTATTAAGATCACCTGCAAAATCTGAATCAATATATCCTTTAACAATAAATTCTAATCCTCTAAAACATAATGCAACATCTGAGGCCCCTTTAATGTATTTTAGGATCCTCTTAACAACATTCCAATGCTCTCTACTAGGATTTTCCATAAATCAACTGACTGTGTCAATTATTTGTGCAATATCTGGTCTTATATAAATTATAACATACATAAGACTTCCCACTACTAATGCATACAGTACTCGAGACATTTCTATCCTCTCTGCTTCACTGCTAAGACTCATACTTGAGTATAATTTATAATTGACAGGAAGTATGGTAGAGATTGACTTACAATCTTGCATATTGAAACGTCGCAAGATTTTCCTCAGATAGTTCTTCTGGGAAAGCTAAACCTACCTATATTTTCTATCTCGGTGAATTTGCATCCCTAAAATCTTGTTTGCTAGTCCTAAGTCCTTTATATCAAACTCCCTAGTCAACTGTGCCTTTAATTATTAGACTTGATCTTTGTTAGGGCCTACCACCCACATGTCATCCACATACAAAAACAAGATGATAAAATCATCGCTACCAAACCTCTTGTAATATGTACAATGATCTGAACTCAGTCTGTTGTATTTGAGGTTAATAATGAAGGAATCACATCTCTTGTACCAACACCTTGGTGTCTGCTTTAGACCGTACAAAGACTTGGTTAACCTGCAAACTACGTTTTCCTTGTCTTTTTCTTTAAAGCCTTCTAGTTGGGGCATATATATCTATTCTTTTAGCTCTCCATGAAGAAAAGTTATTTTTACATGTATTTGTTCAAGATGTAAATCGAATGCAGCATACATAGCCAGGACTATTCTGATAATAGTAAGTTTGACAACTAGAGAGAATATCTCATTGAAATTAATACCTTCTTTCTGAGCATATCCTTTGACCACCAGTCTTGCACGATATCGTTCCACTTGATCGTTGTCATCTCATTTGATCTTATAGACCCATTTATTACTAATGATTTTCCGTCCCTTTAGAAGTTCAACACGTTCTCATGTCTTATTCTTATACAGGGCTTCTATTTCTTCTTACATTGCTGCCATCCACAAAGAAGCATTTGAGTCACTCACGGTCTCCTGAAAGGTTGACGACTCTCCTTCTTCTATTAGAAGATAATATGGATCGTGCCTTGCCATAACATAGTCTTAGTGCCATGATGGTGCTCTTATCTGGCGCGTTGATCATCGAACTTATGTTTCATTGGTGTCATATGGTTCTTGTTCCTCGTGCTCTGGTACTTGTTCTGTTTTAGAGGAATCTTCTTCTCCAATTTTTTCATCTATCTGAATCGTAGTAGTCTCTTTCAAAGTGTTGTCATCTTCTTGTACACTTTGCAGTTCATTTTCTACAAATATCACATCTCTGCAAACTATAACCTTGTGGGTAGTGGGATCCCACATGCGATACCCCTTAACACCATCAACATAACCTAAGAATATGCATTTTTTGAATTTTCGATCTAGTTTTGTTCTTTCTTGGGAATTATACATCACATATGTAGGACGTCCAAACACATAAAGAGAAGAATAATCTGTTGACTTTCTATTCCGCATCTTCATTGGTGTCTTTAAACCAATTGCAGTTGATGGCAACTAATTTATCACGTAACAGGTGGTTTTGACTACTTCTACCCAAAAAGATTTGGCTAATCCTGCAATTCTCAAAATAGCTCATGTTCTTCCTAGGAGAGTTCTATTCATCCGCTCTATTACACCATTTTATCGAGGTGTATGCGCAACAGTTAATTGTCTTTGAATACCATCTTGCTTGCAAAATGCAAGAAAAGTACTATTTGTATATTCTCCTCCATTGTTAGTCCTTAAGCACTTGATCCTTTTTCCGGACTCAAGTTACAGTACTCTTGCTTTGAAGTCTTTGAATATTAGAAACACATCTAACTTCTTCTTGATTAGGTACACCCATAATCACCTGGAGTAGTCATCATTAAATGATACAAAATATTTTGCTCCTCCTAGGGACATTTATGGTGACTCCCACACATATGAATGAATCAAGTCAAGTATATGCTTGCTTCTAGCAGTTGACCTATCAAACTTTAATCTATGTTGCTTGCTTGTAACACAATATTCACAAATAGGTAAGTTTACTAATTTGAGTCCGGAAAAAAGATCACGTTCCACGAGAATTTTCAAACTACATTCTGACATATAACCTAATTTGTGATGCCACATTATCCTTGATTTTTCATAGCTTGTTGATGCAACTATGCATCTGCCTTTTACAGTGTATCTCCTACAAGCATGTATAGATTTACTGCGATCTTTTCTACTTTCATCACCATAAGAGCACTTATAACAACCTTCAAGATCCCACCTTCAATATGGGTCTTGTACTCGAGGTCATCCAATTGTCTAATAGACAATAAATTCTTCTTTAAACTCTTCATATATCGTACCCCTTGAATTATATGAACTGTATTATTGTGTAATTTTATTTTGACAGTACTAACTCCAACATTCTCTAAGGCATGATCATTTCCCATGAACATAGATTCTTCTGAGATAGAATCATAAGTACTAAACTAGTCTCATTGTGAAGTCAAGTGTCATGTTGCTCCTAAATTCATTAACCAAACATCAATGAGCTACTTTATGCCTTTAGAACTAATTGCTACTTCTCTATATAAGATTTCTCCATCATCAGAGGTACTAGCAACACATCCTTAAGAGGTTATTGCTTCAGGAGTTTTTTTTGCATTTTTCTTCTTGTGCCAACAATCTTTCTTCAAGTGCCCTTTCATGTCACAATGGTAGCATTTGAAGTTCTTCCTTCTTTCGTGACTTTGATCTACTCTGATTTCGGCTCTCACTAGAGCCAAGGAAAGGTTAAAGAAAATTCCTAATCTTCAAGCCTAATTGCGCCTACACCACATTAGGGTTTGCGTCTCTTAACGGCTACTGCATTCTGTCTAAGTGTCTCTTCAATTTTGGTATAACTTTTCTTTAAATAGATAATTAACGTGTTCAGTTACGCGTTCAGCACTCAAGCATTAGGTTTACAGTGCTCAAGCACTGGCCCAATATGAAAGAACAGGCTGTATACACTTTGCGAGCTCAAGCACTCCACTCTCAACGCTTAGGCGTTGGGACACTAAAGAGAATTCTTCTGCACGTGTTGCGCGCTTAAGCGGTAGACACCCAGCGCTCAAGCGCTGGGCTCCTGAATGGATTTTCTTCTTTTTTCTTGCTTTCTCATTCGGCTCATTTTCTCTATGTGAAATTACCAAACAAAAACAAATAAAAACATGTAATAAGAACATAATTAAAATACTAAAAATATAATAAAGCCTCTGCTTGTTTTCATCTTCCTCTCGTCATCGACAAAGCCTCTGCTTGCTTTGAGCTTTCTAATATGTCTTCCTTGTTCTTCCACTTTGATTCTTCTTCAAGAATAGCAACAACAACATCATCAAATTGAAGATTATCAACAATATTATTATTTGTTATGTTAATGATGAGTTGATCATAAGAATCAGGTAGACTTTGGAGTAGAAGCTCTGCACGTTCATTTTCTACCATGTTGTAATATGATGCGATAAGCTGAGAAAATAACGTGTTTAGATAGTTGATGTGATCTGTTATCGTTGTGGATTCACTCATTCGAAGAGTATAAAGTCTTATCTTTAACAATATCCTGTTGTGAAGTGACTTGGCCTCATACAATTTGGTGAGTGCATCCCAAATCTCCTTCTCTGTCTTCTTTCTGCAACACTTGACAAGACTGAATATGTCATTGCTAGATGCAGGTTGCCGACAACATTATCATTTATCTCCTTCCACTTATCATCAGTTACCCCTGTGGATCTGTCTTCAATTGCTGCTTTGCAATTGTCTTTCCTTAAGATTGCTTTTATCTTTAGTTTCATAGGGAAAAATTACTCACATCGAACTTCTCAATCTCAAATTTTGCTACCATAGTATTGACAACGATATGTTTTTCAATTAGACCGGCTTACTCTATTTTACTGTGAATAGTATCATATATGTGAACAATATTTTATATATATATATATATATATCGCATCGAGACAAACCTCGTATATGTTAACAATACTTTAGCAGTAAGTATATAACCATACATGTAAGTAGTAACTATGAATAATACTTGTGGCGTGAATATATATATATATATATATATATATATATATATATATATATATAAACGCATCGAGACAAACCTCGTATATGTTAACAATACTGCAGAAGTATATAACCATACATGTAAGTAGTAACTATGAATAGTACTTGTGGCGTGAATAGTACTAACAACCAATGACTCTAATACTACTGTTAGGTATCAAAGTTATTGAAATATTATCACACAGTTAAAATAGAGTTAAGAAAATAGGAACTGACACACAATATTTAACGTGAAAATTCTTTAATGATGAGGGAAAAATCATGGACAAGACTAGAAGATTTTTACTATGTGAAAGAAAATTATAACTTTTCTCTAAATATAAAGAAAGAATAATAACATTCTCTCTTAAAATAGAAAAATACACATTTCTCTAAAATAGAAAAAAATTCTAAAAGACAAGAAAAAAAAACTCTAAAAAATAATAATTTTTTTCTCTATAATGAGATGTAGAAACTGATGGAGGAGTCCTCTGTTTAAAAAAGAGAACCTCCTCCTCTATATATGTTGTTTCACCGAGCGAAATAGGAGAAAATTTCTCCAACTACTTGCTGCTCAACCATACAATTTATTGCTTCTAATTTGCACTGAAAACATTTCACAACCTCAACCAATTTCATTTATTTTCCCTCGTTGCCTTGTTTGACTTTTCAAAGGCCACAAAAGTGGCTTTACGTCGATCAGTGTTCTCACATCATTCATTCATTTGGTAAATGTGTCATATGTATGCTTTTATTCGGATTTAGATACTTTTATGTATACTTTTCACATCGTTCATTTGGTATATATGTCGTGTTCATGTGAAGAAAGAAAAAAACAAATGTAATTATAATATGATCCACTATTATTTATGTAGAGACCATTAATTTTTGTGTGTGTTATTTTCTCTTTTTACTTGATATAATCATGTGAAAAGTTCATATAATTAAGAGGATCAAACGTGTCTGACAGGGTATAACATGATCCCTCTAGCTCACATAACCTAATCAGTGTATAACATGTTCCTTCCAATTTATCATAAAGTCTGAAATATTTTAACTACTCATTTCTCCTTATATCAGAAATATATGAGATTGGGTTATATGCATCTACCGTTTCTCATTCAATAAATGCAAGCTGCAACAGACAAAGACAAAAGATGTATAGGATTGTATTATTTAAATGTATTGAATAGGATAGGGAGAATCTGTGCTGAGGCGTAGGGTACTAATTTTGTAACCATTATTTTATGTTTTAAACTAAAGGAAAAATGAATGCTACACATCAATTTTTTTACCCCTTGTGTTATATTTTACTTGTTTAGGAAAAAAAGAGAGAGAATGTATTTATTAGGAAGTGTATTTCTCTTATATTATTACTCATAATGAAAATGATGTAAAAGAGTATAACAAAAATAGTTGAAACTAAAATCATGAATGCATCAGTCTTACTCATATTGTGCTACATATAGATTTTATGGTAGTATCTAATATGCACCTTACTGTGAAAGGTGCATGATGCACCTTACATGAAAGTCATAAATTTATGTTTAAAATATATGAAGAGTTAGATTTGATCACTTGTAACTTGTAGAACTTATTACATACATCATTTTCCTCTTTGCTTCCTCAACCACACCAACCACACTGGAAAAAATCATGTCGGAAGCATCGTCTTAGGAACCCATGCCATTGCAAGCCATTCCTCACCGCTACTACGCCATAGTCTCACACCTCCACCAACAGTGACGGACCCAAAATTTTTTGTTAGTGGTGGCAAATCCTTCCATTCTATTAGATGAATAACTTTTATTTAAAAATTGTGATATTTGTTGTGCTTTTTTTATATGTAATATTAATGTGACTATTTTTTTTAATGTGTATTAGCATTAGTTTATTTAAGAGGAATTTACATGCAAGTTATGTAAGATTAGTTAATGGTTATGCATATAAATATGACTATATGCAATAAAATTAAAATTTATCTAATTAACTTTGTATTTAGGCCAAGATGTGCACCATTCACACTCCTCGCTACCGCCACACCGCCCATCGTTGTCCAAGCCCTTTCCTAATCCAAACTCACCCAAGCAAAACCTAAGATTTTAGAAAGATTGAAACTCATCTACTAAAAATTACAAAACACATAACACCAAAGAAAAAGAAGCACGTTTTTTATGCAAGACAAGGGGCGCTGGTGCGATTCACTAAAAGGTACAGCAGCGCGGCAGCTCAGGAGAAGACGTTTGACAGATCCTACAACCAAGGTTGCAATGATTTATGGTGTGGTTTCTTTTGGGTTGTTTTGGTTTGCATGGGTGCACAAGGGAGGTAGAGCAGGAGCTGGGTGGCGAAGGCGGAGGCGCGTTGCTTGAGAGGATGCGAAGTTGATGGCAGCTCTATTTGTTAGTGGCTGGGTTCGGCCAAAGGAGGAGGTGATGCGTCTGGGTTGATGATGTCGTTTGGATGGGGCCGATTTGGATGGTGGTGTATGTTGTAGGTTTGGGAGATGGATGGGTTGATGGTGGTGTACGCATGCGAAGAATGATGAAGTGGGAGGATGGGAGCAGTGACAGATCCAGAAATTTTAAGTAGTAAGGACAAAAGTAACACAAGCATAAAAAAATTCAATGATTACGTTTATACATAATTAAAATAAAGGTTTCAATAATAAAAGATTGATTTATAATTATTTCATTCACATTATCATATTATTGAATGATGAATGATCTTTTCATTATCAATATTATCGAATATTTCTCTCTCTATGGATGTATAAGCAATCTTGATGGTTAATTAAATTGGATGCAACTTAAAAAATAATGTTAGATAAGTTTTAATTTCTTTGATTGTAAATTTACTTAATTATTTATCATATGAGGATAAAATAAAAAATATAAAAGAGATATAAATGATAAATGACTATTATGGGTAATAGAAATTTTCAAAAGTGAGTGAGGACATGTGTCCGTATTGCATTACGTATAGGTCCATTCCTGGAGGGGAGCCTTGCTGGCGGTGAAATTCGCGGTAAAGAACAACAATGGATGCTCTAATGACTAGATGAAGAAGCAAGGCAACCTGTAATTAGAGGTGTTTTTTAAGGTACATGATGCACCATAAGTTAATAAGGTGCATATTACCATCTACCTAGGTTTATAAGTTATATGAAACATATTGATTGATGCAGACATTTGAAAATACTGATAATGTCAAATATTAACGAAGTCTTTGGTGTGGCCACATAATTTGGGTGCATTATTAATGGAGCACAAAATCAGGTATAAATGTAGGCTCGCCTATCCAAAAATGCATCTTTCTCCTAGTCTGCCTGTTATTTGTGCACTTTCCTATCTTTCTTTCTTTTACTCACTCTTCTATCTCTCTTTCCCGACATTGGCTTTAACTTCGTTTCCCTTTTCCAGGAACTTGGACCTCACAACTTTTATAATTCCTTCTACAGATTGCATTGCGTCCTTGGTTTCGAAAGATTTGACTATACTAGGGTGGAAATTGGAAGTTTAACGAATCTTTGGTTTCAACAAGAAGCGGTGAGAATGATACCCAAACATGATGCAAGTGCTTCTATGCATCCTAATTTGTATTGCTTTATATATTTTGATTTGAGATTATAATTGCTGCTATAAGTTTAGGGAATGCCGTTGCTGTGCATTTCTATATGTTTTCCTTGCTTTGTGAAAATCGTTTGAGAAGTTTGGGATGAAAGAAACAAAAAATTAAGTAAGATGCTGCTTTAACCTTCCTCTCACTATGAATGTTTGTTTTGAATAGTATCACTTTCACTCATTCGGTAAAAGATGCAGAAAAAGAAGAATAGCTGAGGAACAAAATTCTTTTATTGAAATTTTGCCTTGCGTATGAGATTATTACTTCTGTTTGAATTAAAGGATTTTTAACTTTTGTTTTTTTAGCAAAAGGTAAATAACAAGTCGTGCTTGACCCTCACGAATTATATATTTTTTAAAAAATAATAAACTGTTAAGTCTTGGTTATTTATCATGACTTATGTGATATACATATTTTTTTTAAGATTTTATATGTTTAAAATATAAAATTCAAAAAATAAATTATACGAAGAGTCATGACAAACAAGCACACTATGGATTAAAAATAAATTATTTAATTTATTGAAAAATAATATTTTATTTTGCACTTATTATTTTCTTAGTTATTAAATTTTTCCAACGTTTTAAAAGCAAAAATTTATTGAAGATAAAAAATAAAATAAAATGAGAAAATGGGGCTAAAGAAGTACGACTCCTTTAAGACGAAAGGAAGAGAAAGTCATGCCTGAATAGTATAACTCCTTCATACAATATGATTTTTTTAATTTTTATTTATTTTTTAGTTTTTTAGTATCTTCATAAATGATAGATTAATTTTTTGAGTATTATTAAGTACTTAAACAAAGAAATCTTTTAAAATATTACTATTTTTATTATATAAATATTAAAATTAAATTAAAAATCACATATTTAAAGATCAATTTGAACTCTTTTAACTAAGATGAAGACACCTTAAATGTAATTTTTATTTTGAAAGTATAAAAATAAATATCATATAAGTCCTTAGTATTTATGACTTGTCTATTTTTTATTTCTCATGATTTTTAACCGCGACTTATCAAAATCATAACTTAGTATTTTTTATGTTCATTTAACATTAAAGTAATAAATAATTTTTATCTTACATTGAATTGATAAATAAGAAATCTTTCCACACCTACATATTAAAAATGTAAAAAATCTTTAAAAAAAAGAGGAAAATTTCTTTTGTAAAAATAATTTCTCATAAAAATGACCTTGAAGCTTTTGAAATGTTTCACCCAAAAAAAAAAAAAACTGCATTGTAGTGGGTTCGCTTTTGAAATATGCTGTAGTGAAGTGGGGTTGTTTTTGTCTTTTAATAGTAATAAGGGTCCCAAGCCTATAAAGTTAAAGCTTTTGAAATGTATCCTAATAGTATTATTATTATTATTTGTTATTTAAAAAAATATTTTATCTTTTTATTCAATTTTTTTACTAATTTTTTTAATTATTATATTAAAAAATATTAAATATTTTTATATTTTTAAAATATTAAGTATATTTATTTTTTTAATTTAATATTAAAAAAATTATTATAAAAAATTGTAAGAAAATATAATATTATTCTAAAAAAAAGTATTGTATTATAGTGAGGTCGTTTTTTGTCTTTTAATGGTAATAATAACTAATAACGTTTCCATGCGTATAAAGTTAAAGCTTTTATATATATATATATATATATATATATATATATATACATATATATATATGTTGTATTATAGTGGGTTTACTTTTGAAATTTTGTCTTGTTTTGTAAGTTGTGTTTAGTGAGAAACTTTAAGATAGGTATTGTCTACTAAATTTTGTTTTTCATATTTTATTTAATAATTTATATGTATAAATATTTTTTTTAGAGATTATAGTATTTTTAACATTAATTTATAATTTTATATATATTTAATATTAAATAAAGCATCTATAATAAACACTATTTAACCAAGAATTATTTGTGTTTAGTTGACGTAAAATTCTTGTTTAGATATAATATATTAAATATTTGATAGTGGTTGATTATAGTAGAAGTGAATTTTTTTATAATGTTAGAAGTTTAAATCTTAAAATTATTATTTTAAGAAGAACTTTATCCAATTATTACTCTCAATCTAAAACTGTACTATCACACAAAAAGGTATTAAATAATTTAGTACATGTTTATTGATATTTTGATAACTAGATTTTATGAAATATTTTTTTGTACGAAAAATGCATATTTCTATTTTATTAAAGCACAAATTTAATATACACCAATATTTGTTACACTTTGTTATCTAGATTGGCTACTTATATTGTCAACTATTGTGGTTGAAGTAGTAAGTAAGTCTAAATTAAGTGTTTGAGGGGTTTATGTAATATTAGAGATTAAAGCGTGAAAATTTAGATTGACTAGTCTAAAATTATTATTATTTTTCTAGATTTTTGCTTTATTTTACTAGAAAAACAAATCACATAGGTATGCCTGTGGGTTAGAAATGAATTATATATGCATATGTATGCTTAATTTAATGAATTACTATAAGAAAATAATATAAAATAGTTTAACAATTTTTTTAAAAGACTTTAGTGCTCAAATGTCAAAATAAAAATCTGGAAGGTCTTGATTGTTACATAATAAAAGATTTGATAGTATAAATTTATATTATATGACTCATTTTTATTATATATTTAGTGTGACACATAATAAGAAAAAGTAATTCGGTCTACAAATTTTTATCTAATCATTATTAGTGATAGAAGTTTTTAAATTATATTATATCATGATTGATTATGTACTTTATCTAGTTATATTTCACTTAACAATCATACAAGAGATATGTGTAGTATTCTTTATATAATATATTCAATAATGCTTTATATGAGTTATAATGATTAATATTGGATTTGACTCTATTTAAATAAAAATGTACAAAGTGTTCTTTGTTGCATCATATATAAAGCATATCTATTAGTAATTGATAAATGTCTTATTTGGATGTGTCTATGAAAGTCTTATATGCATGTTTGACTAACTAAAGTTATACATTTATGAATCATGCATATGAAGATATTGAAATATAAATTTGGACTAACTATGTTTGTTTAAGTGAGCAATACTTTGTAGGATAGTCTAAGCACCAAGAATGAACATTGCACCAAGAAAGCAAAACATCTCAATTATGCTAAACTCAAGGAGAATGTGAATGTCTATTTCATGAAGGTTTTTATAACAACAAAGTCATGTCAAAGACCAAGTCCAAAGGAAGATTAAATGGTATAGTTTATAAGACTTAGGGTCTTTTATGTAAGAAACCTTCTGGATATCTCAAATATGTTTTCAAATCTTTACAAATGGTTTTCACATGCTAAAATGCCCAATAAACATGTTTTGAAAAGCTAGTCTTGGTGGTAGTTCAAACCTTTGAAAAATAGTCAAGTTTGTATTTTATAAAACTGATATTTGATTACTATTTTGATCATAACTTTCAAAATACTTTGAGTTTTGTTATAAAACTTATTTCATATGAAAATAGACTCAAATATCTTTCTAATGAATGGTCATTTACTTTAAACGGATAAGAAATGAAGAAGTTATGACCATTTGCTTTAAACTATGAAATATAGTCAAGTTTGAGTTTTGAAAAGCTGATCTTTGGTCACTCTTTTGATCATAACTTTCAAAATACTTTGAGTTTTGTTCTGAAACTTATTTCATTTGAAAATAGACTCAAATATATTTATAATGAGTGGTGATTTGCTTTAAACGAATGAGAAATGAAGAAGTTATGACCATTTAAAGTCAGTTTTCGAAATCAGAGTAGTTTATTCAAATAAGAGATGTGTTATTCGAATAACACGACCCAGAAAACGTTCCAAAACATGTTTTTGAAGATTTATTCGAATTACAATGTTGTTATTCGAATAATACGACCCAGAAAACTCACAACAACTATTTTCTTGGCATTAAATGCTGCCATTAATTGTACCCAACGGCTCCTTTGATCAAATACTCTATAAATACATGTCTTGGGTCATCTTTAATGGCTAACCAACAACTTAAAACATATTTCTATTGCACTAATCCAAGAATCAATCTTTCAATCCATTTGTGTTCTATTTTTGTAAATATTTGAGATATCCTTGAAGAGCATTATAGAGCTTCAATTTGTATTATCCACTCTTGAGAGAGTTTCTATTCATCTATACTTTGCATAATCTATAAAGAGGGTGAGGTATCCCTCAAAAGTTTGTAAGGGTAAGGTATCCCTTGAAGTTGAGGCTCAAGTACAAAGAGTGAGGTATCCCAAGGTGTGCTGAGTGCTCTAGTTTGTAAATGTTTCAAACACCTGTTCAAGCTTGAAGTGATAGTGAAAAATCTCGGATGGTTTACTTGAGGACTGGATGTAGGCCACAAATGGTTGGTGGTCGAATCAGGATAAATACTGTGTTTGTTTCTCTCAACTCTATCTCCTTTACATTTGTGCTTTAATTATATATGTTTGAGTTGAATTTGATATCTAGCTTATTTGTTTGATTTATCCTATAGCCCAAGTGGTATTTGAGAAATATCTAATAGTTGTATCTTTTCCGCTGCATGTGTTGATTGAAAATATCAAAATGCATAATTTCTCAAAGTTATTTTAAAAATTTGTAATCACCTAATTCACCCCCCTCTTGGGTGATGGTTGCCATGACTAACAAGTGGTATCAGAGCTTCGTGCTCTGTTGAAAGCTTAACCGCTTAGAGTTAAAGATCATTGTTTGTTGGCAACCATTGAGCTTTTCAAACTGGAAGGTTTTGAAATTAATAAACCACCATTCTTTGATGGTGTGTATTTTGTTTATTGCAAAGCTAGAATGAAATTTTGTATGCAATCTATTGATCTTGATTTGTGGGATATTATGCTTGATAGATTTACTTGCAAATCAAAACAAACTTGGAATGCTTATGACAAGAAATGTTTTTCTTTGAACATTAAAGCTATGCAAATTTTGAGAAGTGGTTTGAATGATGGAGCTTATGCAAAAATTAAGGGTTGCTCTAGTGCTAAAGATATATGGGATGCTCTTGATGTTATTTATCTTGCTAACAATAATTTTGTGTATAAAGTTGTATATAGAAAGTAAGAAGAACAAAAGTCATTGAAGGAAGCTTGTCATGAAAACATCCTCAAATAGATATTCAAACCGTTGAAGGTAGCCAAATGCCTCTTGGTGATGGTGGTGCTCAATTTCAAGAAGAGGCAAAGCAAAACAAAATTGATGAGGAAGAAGGTGATTCCCTTAAAGGTCAAATATTCTAGAAATTGAGACTACTTTCTATATGGTTAAAAAGGACTTTGAGGTAAATGATGTCAAACTAGATTATAGTCCTTCTTATTATGAACTACAATGTGCATATGATGAATTGTATGATGGTTTGTTGAATTTAGAAAAGAAAAACTTATCTTGTTTGGAAAACATTTTCTCCATTGAAAATGAAATTGAGACTTTGAAAAATGAATATATTTTTCTTGATAAGGAAATGCCTTTGAAATGTAAAACCTCAACTTCTTGTGAAAAGTGCATTGATTTAGAAAATCAAATTGAGAACTTATATTCCAAATTTTTCAAAGCTAATGATTCTAATTGCTTACATTCCATGTTTGTTAATGAGAATAAAATTAATGTTATTCCACATGAAAATTCAAGTAAGGCTTATGGTAAAAATAGTTTAAAATGCAAAAACAACAAAAGAATTAAGTTTTCCAAAAATGATCTTCAAAGGGCCAAGTCATCAGTAAATTCAATTGTTTGAAATTTTTGTGATCATCTAGGACATATTTCTCATTCATGCAATTATAGAAGAAATCCTTATATGAGAAATAGTATGGTATAGGTTCCTAAAGATCTTAAAGGCCCTAGTACTAACATTCAAGGACCCAAGATGAAGTGGGTACCAAAATGTCCTCATAGTATTTCAATTATGCAGAAAATTTCTCAAAAGGATGAACAAATTGGTCAAAAGAAAGAGGAATCATCAAGGATAATGTTTCAAAAGCACAATGGTAGAAGTTTTGGTCAAAGAAGGAAGATGACTTCAACCAAAACTTCTCAAGTACAAAATGTAGAACTTGTAAAGTGCAAAACACCAAAAGAGAAGTAATGGGTAAGAAAAATAGTTTCCTTGATTACCAAGGCCAAGGTATCAAATGTTTTTACTTCTTATGTACATTCACTTAAAAAGACAATGAATATGAGGTATATTTCTTGTAGGCCCTAGGTAAAGGATAGAATCATGTGTACTTGGTAAAAGTTAAATATTATATATAGCACATGATTGTGTTCATTCTTGTTACACCCTTTACTCACTACGTTGCATATTTCTTGATAATAGGATATTCTATGACTATGTATGCTTGCTATGCTTTAAATTGTTTATATATCATGAAAGTGAGCATGCTATCGGCTATGTGCTTAGTGACAATTGGTTATTTAACTTGTTGTGCTTAATTTACCTACTATAAAAAAATTGATCTTTATGATAGTATAATGGATTAATTGCCAAAAACTAACACATAAGGATCCAAGAAAATTTGGATACCAAAAGTCAAAAATTGAAGTGTGTTGTAGGTATGCTTAAAGGCCAAGAGCTGACTTTGACATATTGAAGGTGGCTGCTCCAAGCACAAAGACCAAAAATACTCCAAGTTCTCTTCCTTGTCTCCAAGAAGGTTAGACTTGTAATCTTTGGATAAGCGGAGACTTGTTTTATGCTTTTCTAGCCTTATAATTTGAAAATATCTCTACATGTCTTGAATATGCTAGATAAGTATGCTCATTGCTTGAAATGACATGTTTGATGATAATATCCTTGAACTTGAATTTTTGTTTAATCATGACTTAAAATGAGTGATTGTGTTAGATAGTTTTTATCTTGTTTTATCCCTTTCTAACATGATATTTGGTTGACTTAAAATGACTATGTAAGAATTAGAAATTTGTGATCATATATTTATGTTCTTACATAACATGTATGTTGAAAAGTCTCTCTTAATCTTTGATTGTTTTTATCTTGGTTTGCTTATTGGTTTTAACCTACTACATATGCTTATTGTTGTGTTTTTGATGTGTTTATTTGAATAGAGGAATATTCTATTTAAATAACTTCCTTCAGTAGACACTAAAATCTGCTCGTAAATGTATCTTATTTGAATAAAGGAATTTTTATTTGAATAACAGAACACAATAGCCCCGGTATCTGTTTTTCTGATTGTTTTATTCGAATAAGGGAAATCCTTATTCGAATAATGCTTGGCAAAAACGTTTTAAATATGTTCTTCGTTGGTGTTATTCGAATAACCAAATAGTTATTCGAATAAAGCTTGGTAGAAAGTCAAGTCTGGATGCTATGTTATTCGAATAACAACAATGTTATTCGAATAAAGCCTGATAGAAAGACATTTTTGAGTGCTATGTTATTCGAATAACTACACTGTTATTCGAATAATACTTGGCAGAAAGCCAAGTCTAGTTATTTTCCACAAGTTTATTCGAATCAAGAACCTCCTATTCGAATAAACACAGATTATATGAAAGGTTATGCTGCTTTTCCCATTCATTTCTCAAGAATTTGTTGTATATACTGAATTCTTTGTAATTGGACTAAAAATGCAAATGCTTAACCAAATGTAATTGGCTATTATTTTGATGAATATATGTACTTGGCTAAATTGATCAATGAAATGAAATTTCTTTTGCCCTTGTGAACTCATTTGTTGTTTTGTCTTATTATTTTGAATGCTTATTTGCTTATGAGTTTGACATAATGACTAATCTCTATGGATTCAAAATTGATGGATACCAAATAAAGTACTTTGAATTGTGTTGTAGGGTGATAACTATCTCAAGCAAACATTTAAATGGAATAATATTGTTCAACTTAAGGTTAGTAAAGCTTAAAAAGATTCAACTTCTAAAAAGAGTGCAAAGAATCTCTATTCCCTCATGAAGACTTGAAGCTTGGAAGTTGGAGTCACCTACAAAAACTCAAAGACCACCAAATATTGAAATGCCAAGCATAAATGGATAAAGAGAAGAGTTGAATAAAGAGGGACATGAGGAGACTTTCTTCAAGTGCAATGAAATAAAATACTCATTAGAAGAAAGCTCAAACTCAAAGGACTAATAAATAAAGAACATTCTAAAGAAGCATCACTCTCTGTCTAACTCAATAAGTATCTTTATCCCTAAGTTATTGTGATATTTTATATGAAGTATATGATACTTGTTGATAAATTAATCTTAAACTGATTAGTGGTTCCTTACATGAGATGAGAAGTATATTTAGTTTTAACAAAGTACCTAATTGGATATTAACTTGCTATTTTTTTGTCATTGCATATAGGGTAGATGATGTTAGTTCTACACATGCTTTGATCCCTATAGCATATTTCATCAAGAAGATGTACTTATGTTCTTTTAACTTAGATCTGTCTCAATGAATATGTAGTTTTAATATAAAACCTATCTACCATTCTAAAATGCTTTTGACAATGTAATGTGCTCTTGTAAAATTCTTTTTGAAAGGGGGAGAAGTCTTAAAATGGTTTTTGATTAATGGATTATGAATAAGTATCTTTTGTCATGCTTTACTTTATGATAATGTGCTTATATGGTCTTGGCATACATATTTCACTTTATGCATCTTGTGCATCAATGAGGGAGAGCCTAGCTCTTACGTTGTTTATATATCTTGGCTTACATCCTTGTTTGATTACATAAAGTGCTTTATTGCTATCATATGCTAAATGTTGATGTACCAAAATATGACAAGCATTACATGAATAATCTTTTATATCTTGAAAGTATGTTTGTTTCATCTCTCTTTTCTGGAATTATATGTAGAATCAAATAGGGGGAGATAGTTATGTTTTGAATACATTAAAGAAGTTTTTGGTTTTGATAATCCTACTCTTTTAGGCAACATGAGTTTAATATATAGGGGGAGAGACAATATTATCTTTCCTTCCTAAGCTTTTTTGTTGATGTCAAATAGGGGGAGTGAGGTTTGAAAAGAAAAATATGATCTTGTGCCTAATATTTGATATACTTACACAAATATTTATTCTTCTATATTGATGCTCTTGTGCCTAATAGTTGATATGCTTACATAAATATTCATTCTTCTATATTGATAAGCATATCTTTCTTTGGTGATTTGTCATCATCAAAAAGGGGGAGATTGTGGAAATAAGTTTGCCTCAATGGTTTAATATGTTAAGTTTTGATGATGACAAATACAAGCCAAAAAGAATGATGCTTATGCTACATAAATGTACTTAATAGATTATATTGTATCATGATTGATTATGTACTTTATCTAGTTATATTTCACTTAACAATCATGCAATGAGATATGTGTAGCATTCTTTATATAATATATTCAATAAAGTTTTATATGAGTTATAATGATTAATATTGAATTTGGCTCTATTTAAATGAAAATGTGCAAAGTGTTCTTTGTTGCATCATATATAGAGCATATCTATTGGTAATTGATAAATGTCTTATTTAGATGTGTCTATGAAAGTCTTATATGCATGTTTGACTAACTAAAGTTATACATTTATGAATCATGCATATGAAGATATTGAAGTATGAATTTGGACTAACTATGTTTGTTTAAGTGAGCAATACTTTGTAGGATAGTCCAAGTACCAAGAGTGAGCATTACAACAAGAAAGCAAAAGATCTTAATTATGCTCAACTCAATGAGAATGTGAATGCCTATTTCATGAAGGTTTTTATAACAAAAAAGTCATGTCAAAGATCAAGTCCAAAGGAAGATTAAATGGTATAGCTTATAGGACTTAGGGTCTTTTATGTAAGAAGCTTTCTGGATATCTCAAATATGTTTTCAAATCTTTATAAATAGTTTTCATATGCTAAAATGCCCAACAAACATGTTTTGAAAAGCTAGTCTTGGTGGTAGTTCAAACCTTTGAAAAATAGTCAAGTTTGTATTTTGTAAAACTGATATTTGGTTACTATTTTGATCATAACTTTCAAAATACTTTGTGTTTTGTTATGAAACTTATTTCATATGAAAATAGACTCAAATATCTTTCTAATGAATGGTCATTTACTTTAAACGGATAAAAAATGAAGAAGTTATGACCATTTGCTTTAAACTATGAAATATAGTCAAGTTTGAGTTTTGAAAAGCTGACCTTTGGTCACTCTTTTGATCATAACTTTTAAAATACTTTGATTTTTTTTTTGAAACTTATTCCATTTGAAAATAGACTCAAAGATCTTTCCAATGAGTGATCATTTGCTTTAAACAGATGAGAAATGAAGAAGTTATGACCATTTAAAGTCAGTTTTCAAAATTATAGTGGTTTATTCGAATAAGAGATGTGTTATTCGAATAACACGACTCAAAAAATGTTCCAAAACATGTTTTTGAAGATTTATTCGAATAATAATGTTGTTATTCGAATAACACGACCCATAAAACTCACAACGACTATTTCCTTGGCATTAAATGTTGCCATTAATTGTACACAGTGGCTCCTTTGATCAAATACTCTATAAATACATGTCTTGGGTCATCTTTAATGGCTAACCAACAACTGAAACATATTTCTATTGCACTAATCCAAGAATCAATCTTTCAATCCATTTGTGCTCTATTTTTGTAAAAATTTGAGATATCCTTGAAGAGCATTATAGAGCTTCAATTTGTATTATCCACTCTTGAAAGAGTTTCTATTCATCTATACTTTGTATAATCTATAAAGAGGGTGAGGTATCCCTCAAAAGTTTGTAAGGGTGAGGTATCCCTTGAAGTTGAGGCTTAAGCACAAAGGGTGAGGTATCCCAAGGTGTGTTAAGTGCTCTAGTTTGTAAAGGTTTCAAGCACTTGTTCAAGCTTGAAGTGATAGTGGAAAATCTCGGGTGGTTTACTTGAGGACTGGACGTAGGCCACAAGTGGTTGGTGGCCGAACCAGGATAAATACTATATTTGCTTCTCTCAACTCTATCTCCTTTACATTTGTACTTTAATTATATATGCTTGAGTTGAATTTGATATCTAGCTTATTTGTTTGATTTATCCTATAGCCCAAATGGTATTTGAGAAATATCTAATAGTTATATCTTTTCTGCTGCATGTGTTGATTGAAAATATCAAAATGCATAATTTCTCAAAGTTGTTTAAAAAATTTGTAATCACCCAATTCACCACCCATCTTAGGTGATGGTTTCCATGACTAACAAGAAGAAAAGGAATAGGGAAGACCTCAATAATGGGTTTAGGAGTCAAACTAGAAGAGTCAAAGAAGGGAACTGAATCGAAGAATGTGACATCGACAAAGACCAAGTAACAGTGGAGAGTAGGTGAAAAATAATGATAACCTTTTTGAGATCTATTATAACTAAGAAAAACACAGTTGATAGAGCGAGCAGAAAGTTTGTCAAGATTATGAGTGAGATTATGGACAAAACATGCTGAGCTGAAAACACGAGGTGGAAAAGAATGGAAGGATTGATGAGAAAACAACACAGAGTAGGGTACCTAGTTATCAAGCACAGAAGAGGACATGTGGTTAATCAAGTAGCAAGTAGTAAGAATTGCATCGCCCCAAAAACAAAAAGGGACATGACCATGAAGCAAGATTATTCGAGTTGTTTTAATTAAGTATCTATTTTTGCACTCAGCAACCCCATTTTGTTGAGGGATATAGACACAAGATATTTGGTGAAGAATGCCATTAGATGTCATAAAATTTTGAAAAAGCTGAGGTAAAAATTCACAGGCATTGTCACTATGCAAAGTACGAACTAGAATACCAAATTGAGTTTTTATTTCATTAGAAAATTTCTGAAAAATATAAAACAACTTAGACCTGTTATGCATTAAAAATAACTAACTACACCGAGAATAGTCATCAGTGAAAGTAACAAAATATTTGGAACCCAAAGTAGACTCGATATGACTAGGACCCCAAACATTAGAATGAACTAAAGTAAAGGGAGACGTGACTCGACGATAGACTCTATCGAGAAACGAACTACAAGTGTGTTTCCAAAGTTGACATGACTCACAAGGAAAACTAGATAACTTAGGTAAGCTTGGGACCATTTTCTGTAGTTTGGTAAGGCTCAGATGACCCAACTGAGCATAGATGATGAGAGGGGTATCCGTGATAGAGCAAACACGAGATGTGGCAGAGAGCTGGTAGAGACCATTAGACTCACATCCAGCGCCAATCATCCCGAACTCTAGTCCTACAAAATGGTAGAGTCTTCAGTGAATGTAATGTTACAATCTAAAGAACTAGTTAAATGATTGATGGACAATAAATTAAAAGGACTCCCAAGAACATAAAACATAGAATCAACAGATAGAGAATGGAGGAGTTGGACAGTGCTAATCCTTTGTGACTGTGTTTGGGAACCATTTGCTAAAGTGATGATAGGTAAATAACCAGAATTAGAAATTTTGGAGAAAATGTGCTTATTACCAGAGATGTGATCAGAGGTACCAGAATCAAGGACCCAAAAACCTAAGGATAGTGACTGAGAGAGACAAACAAATGTATTGCCAGTGTGCTCAACAGATATAGTGGAACTAGAGGTTTGATGTTGCTCAACCCACTTCAGAAAATCTGCATAGGCAATGGGAGATGCGGTTGGTTGGGCAGAAGGCTCAGGTGGACTCGGGGTAGCAGTCTGGGCAACATTGGTAGCCCAAGGAAGGCAGCCATGTAAAATACAACATTTATCAATGGTATGACCCAATTTGTTGCAATGATCACATTTTGGACGGGGTCTACTCGAGTTTCCAGAACTAGAATGACCATAGTTATTGCTTTCGGAGACTAGGACAGAGATATCAACAAGAGCTGGAGCAACGATAGAATCAGAGGGCTACTTGGTCAGGACCCGAAGCAAAGTGGACCAAGCCATGCTCAGAGTAGGGATAGTGGGAGAACCTAAATCTGATCACAGTTGGTATAATATTTCAGAGGCAAACCATACAAGGCCATGAGCATGAAAAAGGTATTGCGTTGCTCGAGATCCTTCGTGGGGGTATCAGTAGGGGGCAGCAACTCATTGAAATCATGGAGAACACCATGAACCTTTCCCAAATAGGCTAACATAGGACCATCAAACTTTCGACGAGCAATAACACTCATGAGGTTATGACACACCCCATATAGCCGTTGAGTGTTGTTGGTGTAAAGAACCTTGGCCTGCTCCCAAACAAACTCACAAGTAATATGAGCGCGAAAGATCTGCTTGAGGGAGGGATGAATAGTAGATTTGATGACACTACATAACTGGGCATCATTCTTCTTTCACCTTGATTTGTCAGCCTCGGGCACAGACTCAAGCTTTGTGATGAGGTGTTCTTCATAGCCTTGGCTGTTGAGTCACAGTTTGATGTCTGAAGCCTAAGTATCATAGTTATTGTCATCCAATTTGTTAGTAGAGAGAGGGGCATTAACGAAATTGGTGAAAATAGGATGCTCAGCCTTTGAGAGATCTTTAGAGCCAGCTGAGAAAGAAGAATCAGCCATGGATCAGTAATCAACTTGCTAAAAAACATAACCAAACAGTACCTGAATGCACCGATTCAATAAGGAGTCTCGACAAACGGTCACGAACATAAAAGGCGATGGTAGATCCAAAAAAAGGAGAGAATGGCGAGCATGGCAATACCAACGACGGCCAGTGGGGGTGGCCCAAGCGTTGTCATGTGCCGGTGAAGGAGCAGCGCGTGGACCTGTTCATAGGGGTTTTCGACGACGCATGTAGGCACGACTTGTGGTTGCTGGGCTCGGGGTTTTGGGTTTTGGCTGAACAGGGAAAGCCGATTCCGATGGTGGGGTTGCCGACAGGAAAGGTTGATGGAAAAGTTGGGAGGCAGCAGCAGACGACATCGGACAACGGCAAGTAGTGGTTAACAACAACAAAGGAGATGAGTCTATTGGAAAGAGGACACAACAAAAGGAGAACAACTGGGAAAACTAGAGTGAAAACACGATTAGCTGGAAAAAAAAAATTCACTAGAGAGCAGTGGACTCACCGGGCGTGCACGGTTCTAGAATTGTTTCTCTTTAGGCTCTAGATATCATGTTGAAAGAGAAAAAAAGAGAAAAAAACATATGAAGAAATCATGTGTCTGAAATACACAACGGAGACTGGATTATGTAAAATTATTATAATAAATACGAAGATTACAAAAGATCCTAATTACCGTAATTACATAATTTGATTATAATTTAGTTAGCCTATAAAACAAATCTAGACATAGTTTTCAACAAGATTGAAATAAATGAAATCATATAGAAATATGATAACAACAAGGAACCTGTTTCCAAAATTCCAAATCATTATATACCTTGTAAACAGGGCCAAATCCACCTTCCCCTAATTTAGATGTTTCCTCGGTTTGAACATTGTGATATGAAGATAGAGGACCAGTGTCAGGTATTTGCTCATCTACGAAGAGAAGTTTGTGAATTCATATTTGAACTAAATGGCCATATTTGAGTATGTGAAATAAGCTATCAAAACAATTCTAGCATGTGTTATTGCAAGAAATTACCTTTTCTAACTCTATTCCTGTACCAGAAGCAGTAGACACCGCAACATAGTAGAGCTACTGATCCCAACACACTTATGCCAATGATCAAGTTTCTTGACTTACTAGTGCCTCCTCGTTTGGCTGTAACATTTCAAAGAAAAACATTTTTTTTTTTTGCAAATTGAACAGATTCAGTAGATAAACAGACATATGTACTCCAAGAGAATTCCTATGCCACAAGAAAGTGATTGTAACTATGAGAGAACAAAAAGTAATTGATGTGTCACCTGTATAAGGATTAGGCACAGGAACTGAAGATGTCTGATTGTGAAAAAGGTAGAACATATAATCATCATACATTATAAAACAACATGGACACCAGACATGCCATCCTATCTTTTGTTCACAAGTCACAACATTTGAGAATATGTGCTACCATGGCCACCAAACATTGTCTGCACCCCTCATTTGTAAGATCTCTGCCGCATTGCACCATGCCATACCTTCTCTCAGTACGACTCAAATTGAACTCACCCATATAGAACAACTGGTTGGTCTCCTCAGTTGCTTTTCTGATCAAACTTCTCATATAATCCTCGGCTTTCTGAATCTCTATTGGGCTGGAGATTTTTTTTTTCCCAAAAGATGCCATGATGGGTCTATTTTAACTTTCCCAAAGAAGTTCTCATTTGAGTACCTGAGCATGCAGAAATCATACCATATCATAGCAGAGACTCTATTGGGACAGCGCTGAAGGGCATCTCTGGTAGCAGTAGAGACACAGAACTGACAGAAGTTTTTATCCACGTCGCCACGGCAATCATAGAGGCCATACGCAGCATCTCTGGTGGTGGTGTTGCCTATGCTGATGTTGTTATACCCTTTGCTTGTGGCTGCATCATCAGAGGATAGCCATGAGAGAATGCTCTTAAGATTGGTTGTGTATGCAGTGCTGAGATCTTGTTCGGTTGTGTTATGGCAGTCATCTCCCACGTAGCTGGGCGATATTAATTCTGCTTTTTGTAACAAGTGCTTTGAAGCTCAGAAATAGCAGGAAAGCAAAGGATATTGATGATTTTACATTTTGTTGTGTTGCCTCCATGATTTTTTAAGCTACTTGCTCAGACAATAACTAAAAAATATATGAAGTCAGTCAGGTATGTGACTGTATATATTATAACAGATCCTTAGGTGTTGCTATAGCACGAAAAATATCTTATTAAATATTTTGTTATGATTGAATGTGTGTCAACTATAACATTTAAATTATAATGAAAGTGAAAGAAAGTAATGACTCACAAAATTAATGTGTCACACATACATAATAATAGATTTCTTTTCTTTAAGAATCATCTAACAATTTTCTTATAGAAATAAATTAGTATTACCGTGCACCCAAAAAAAGAAATTAGTATTACCGTGATCACTAATATTATGATATTTTTATTTTTATTTTAATTAATAAAAAAATAACAATAAATATTGATTCTTTAAAATATTAATAAATTTTACTATAAAACTCTTTTACAATTACATTGCATTTGCATAATAATTACACTCTATTTTATCCTAAGCAAAGAACGTGATGAAGAAAAGTTTTTATGAGTTAACATAATTAACTTTTATTTTTTTGAGTTGCAGTCAACATAATTAACTTTACAAGTCCACTTAGAGAAAAAAAAAAAGCACTTTACAAGTCCACTCTTCGTGTGATTATATATAAATGTAAGAGAAATTATTTAAAATATTTATCTTACACTAAAGATCTTTTCATATCATTTGTTTTTATCAGGGTATTTATATCTAATAAAATTAATGACTAATATTTGACTATCTATATGTTTTATGAGTTTAATTTTGATGCATTATCAAGTATAAATTTTTTTACATCATCAACTAATTATATAATATATTATTACATGTATGACTTTTAAGGTAGTTATTATAAAAGTTAAATATTTTAATAACGTAAAAATACATGATTAAATGATAATATAAAAAGAACATTTATAGTGTATTCAAATTTAGTCCATGTTTTATTTTCTTGAAATATATACAAGTTATACCTCTTCCCTTGAGTGATTATGTTTCATAATGTTACTTAATTTCAATTATTAATTTTAACTATTAAAATACCCTCCACTATTTTTTAACAATAATAAATAGGATAAACTACATGTTAAAAAAAAAAAAGATAAACTACATTTTGGTATGTTAGATGACCGTTAGTCAACTTACTCTCTTAGTGTCCATTTGACTTTTGGAATTGAGTATGTGATTAAAACTTAAAATTGGAATTAACTTTTTAATTCTAATTTTTATATTTAGAATGTCATTTAAAATTAAAATTGTAATTCTATAAAGCAATTTCATAGAATTGAAAAATAACTAAATTAAACATTTCTCAGTTTTTAGTTTATTCTCTCAATTACAAATTCCATAACTTAGAAATTAAACTCTTTCTCTCTTTTATTTATGAACAATCATATTTATTGAGATTCTATATTTATATAGAAATTTTTTTATTTATATAAAAATTAGTATAATAAGATATTTATTTTTTCTAAAAATTTCCATGAAAAGAGTTTTTATGAAAAAAATGACTATTATATTATAAAATTATTATTATATGAATATTTTTATTAATTTTAATTTTAAATAATTTTAATATTTTAGATCATACCTTTAAATAATAAAATTATAATTAAATTTAGAATTATGATTTTTTATTATAATTTTTTGACAACCTCAAATATAAAATTTAAAATTTTAAACAAATTTTAATTTAAAAAATTGAAATTAAAATTAAAATTTTATATTTCAATTCCAATTTCACTATTCAAATGGACACTTAGGTTTTTTGTTCTTTTTTGTTCTTTTTTTAAATTATCAGTTAACCAAATGTAGTTTTGTTTTAAGAGAAAACATCACTTTTTCTGTTAAATTAAATGGAAGTTCATTTCAAATACTTAAAAACTAAACTTTAAGGGCAATAAGTGATAAATAAACAATCTTAGTGATAAATAAAGATAAAGCACTTGTAAAATAAGTAAGTAAAAGTCCAAACACCCTTTAATAATTATTGGTTAAAATTATGATGCATTTTTTATTAAATCAATGGTAGATATATCCTTACTTATGTACTTTACACAAAATCTCACTTTAAAGAATTTTTTTTGTAAATAAAAGCTTTGTCCCCTTATGTTTCATTTGTTAAAACCAAACATCAAAATGATTAAAAAAAAATTAGGGAGTTAAGTTCAAAAAACAGTTATGCTTTATGGAGTTAATTTTACCTAAAACGTATTTGAAAACATGGTCTCAGCTTAAAATCAGTTGAACTAGAAGACTCAATAATGATTTTTTATTATAGTATAAGAAATATATAAATGAATTACACTCATCTTCATAACCCCTCTCACTTTTGTATTAAAATGCCAACTTAATTTTGTAAAAGAACATAATAGGATCATGCTTAAAAAACTTTTGCTATAATATAGATCTATCATTAATAATTGATGAAATCTTTTAGAGTAATGTTTGAAAGGTTAGTTCAAAATAATAATAATAATAAATGTAATTTATGACTAGTTTAAAATTCTATTATTTTTAGAAATTTCAAATTAATGAAATGCAATTTACTCATAAAAAAGATTAAAATTCTTTTCCAGCATGCTCGTGCGTAAAAACAATTAGTTTTAACTCATTTTTATTAAAATATGTTTGGGTTTTATTTATTTTTAAAGTACATATTATTGTAGGTTTTTACAACAACTAGTAAGTACCTCGTGTAATGTACGGATATTTTAAATTCAGATAGAATTTTAAAAATTTAGATTAAAATAAAAAATATGTTTAAAATTTTTAAAAAATGACATTCATGATATTTAGATTAAAAAAATTAGAAAAGAAATAAAATAGAATTTAACGTTAAAAAAGAAATTTTAAAAATAACATGTATTATTATTTGAGAAATAATACAATAATAAATTTAGTCACTTTCAATCATTTATATTATAATTTAATACGGTGGATAGCCCAGAAGAAAATAACATTTGACATATCCTTTTATGTTGACATTAATATCTAATTAATCTTCACCACTATAGTTGGCTATAAATGAATAATGAGTATTAATGACAAGCTCAAGTCTCAAGTGACACCGGCGGCCCTTGACTATATCTGTTTGCAGTTGGATTTCGTTGTCAATGAAGAAGAATGTATGGACATATACTCCATCACATTTTTTTAATACAATTTTTTTTATTAGATTATATTACATATTAAAATATACACTTAATTTTGATTAGTATATAATTATTTTAATTAATATATAATTAATTCAATTAATATATAATCAAATTTAAATATATACTTTAATATATGATATAATTTAATAAAAAATATTAAAAAATATGATAAAAAATATATTCTGAATAATACTCAGTCAACTAAATACTTGGTGATCCTGTGTATAACAAGAAGGGTCATCAAGACCACTAATACTTGACCACTGTCCATTAAGAACAAGACCATTAAAGATAAGGAAAAGTCTAAGGTAGAAAAAAATCTGCGAACGTTGGATGACTGGGCTGCTTAACAACAACAAATTTAAATGTTTATTAACTGGTCATCATTCAATCACTACTATTCATTTTTTTCCTTACACAAAAAGTAATCTCACTTAATTTTAACCATTAGGTCTGTCTTTTTTTAGGTACTAGGTCTGTCTTATTTAAAAATTAAATTTCATGTAAACGAATTTTACACTAGAATTTGAAATTCACTTAAAGCAAACCGACTAGTATGGGTTAATTTTACACTAGAACTTGGGAAAGCTGAGGATTACATGCAGAGTTTGATAAGAAAAGCAACTATACATAGAGAGACCAACCAGTTGTATGCCATGGGTGAGTTCAGTTTGAGTCCTACTGAGAAAAGGCATGGCTTGGTGTAGTGCACCGTAGACCTTACTAACGAGGGGTGCAGACAGTGTGCACAGACACTGTTGGGCAACGTTTCCAAATGACGTGGGACAAAGGTAGCATGGGAGCTTATGGCTCCAAGCTGTCGGATAAAGTTTGATGACAAGATTTTTTACCACATTACTAATCAAACAAGATTGCCTAATTCACCTATGCCTAATCCAGTTACAATTAGAAGACTTTTTTTTTTTTAGTACATTTAGAAGATTATTCATTTTAATTTGTTTTCTTGTAACTATTGGGTTTACTTTGTAGTTTGTACTTTGCACTCTGCACCCAAAGTGTGTTAAACTGCAAATTCATCAACAATTAACAAATTAAATGGTCTCTTGTTTCGGCTTTAGAATTCAAAGTTGTGAAATTGTAGGGTGTGGGGTTGGCCGGCCTTGTGTAGATTTCTTTATTATTTTGTGGACTAACTTTGGAAACTATAGTCTATCCCACAGTTATATAGTATATTGACAACTAACAGTTGATAGTTGATTTTAAACAGTGGGTACATGGCTCCAGAATATGTTATGGAAAGATTATTTTCAGTGAAATCTGATGTTTTTAGCTTTGGAGTTCTTCTATTAGAGATTATCTGTGGGAAAAGGAATGGTAAATTCTGTCTTTCAGAACATGGTCAAAGTCTCGTTATACATGTGAGTAGTTTTGCTTATCTTACCTCATCAAGAAATTGATTTTACAAAGAGAAACAAATATGCCAACTTTATAAAGTTTTTAAATTTTTACATTTGCATTCAAACTTGGAGACTTTGGTGTGAACGAAAAAGTTTGGAATTTATAGATCCAATTCAGTAAAAGTCATATGTAGCCAGTGATATTATGAAGTGCATAAACATTGCAGGAGATCAACCAATCATGTCCACGGTTGTTCTCATGACCCAATCCCAAGCAACCAGCATTTTCGGTTGGAAGAATGTTCAATGGAGAAGAATCAACATCAAAGAATTCAAAGGATCCTTCTGTGAATCAAGTAACAGCAACTAATATTGCACCCAGATGGTTGGTATAACAGGATAAATGTTTTGCTTTGAACAAGTTGTTAGAATTTTGGGTAAAAACTAACCTCCAACTGTTTGATGAATTTAACCTCAAATTATGGCATACACAAATAATATATATTAAGTTATAAGGTTACTTGAAAAGATGATAATGAGGTGGCGTCCATAATTGAAATCTTAAAAGTGACCTCGAGCGGTGTGAAAAAGAGAAACTATTCTTATCCCACAGTAGTTTGCTCTTGCGTTAGTTTCGATGGGGCAATTGCACGTATTAGAGTGGTTAGAAATAGGAGCATCTCTTTTATGTATATAATCTCATAAGAATGAGTTAAACCTACTTATCATGGTAAGTTCACACACAAAATTTAATAACAAAACCTACTTATGAGCAGTGTTTAATTATAACAATATTAATCACTATTTAGACTACAATAATATACTCTAACTATTTTGACATCTAATTAATATTAGTTTTATAAAATATAATGTGACTTATGTTAGTTCACATAAAAATTAATCAAGTTAATAAAATTAATCTAACACAAGTTTGTATTGTACAAGCAATTACAAAAAACTGGACAGTCTCCTCTGCAAACGACAATATATTTCTTGCTTTTTAAGTTTATCTGTGATGGAAGAGGCTCCTCAGAAGTCATTTTAAGCTTGAGAAATGAATAGCTTACACGAGATGCAAACTAAAGAGTTATTTACCGAATTCTCAATTCTTTTGGATAATAATCTATGAAATAACATGTATGTAGGGACATTGGCTTGAATATAGATTAAAGAAAAAAAAAGTTTTGATGTAACACAACATAGATTCATAGACAAATCTAATGGTGCAGAAAATATGTGACCTATTGCATTTGCATGTGTAAAGTGTTATTTATGTAGCATTTGAATATGTGTTATGTTTTTTATCTGAGAGTACATACGAATCTCTCTTGTTGACTGAATAATTTTGCCTACAAACTCTGTCATTTGTTTGTGTTTTAGTGTTATTCCTGTTTCAAATATATATTTGTATTAATTTTTTCTTAACGCTAAGGCTATGTTTGGATTAGTAGAATGAAGTGAAATAGAATGAGATATGATAGAATGATACTGTTTGGTTATTTTAAATTAGGATGGAATGGAATGGATCCCAATGGAATCTATTTCATCTCATTTTATCCAATCTCACTACTTTTCTTTCCTCTCAATTTGGGTGATTTGTGATGGAATCAACATTTTGTTTACTAATATAATTATTAAATTATTCTTTTGTCCTTAACATGTTAAATCAAGAAAGTAGAAAAACATCATTGTTCAATCACTCGTGTTGCCTCATTCCTTGTTTACTATCTTTAAATTTGAAATTAGGTTTCAACAGGCTTCAAGTAATTAGTTCTTTTTTAAAAAATAAAACAAAATCTTTTTCATTTTTTGATTTTCTAGGTGTTAGCATCATATGTGAACTTTATGATGAGTTGATGATAGTGAACTTGTTACAGAATCATTATACTCAAAGGTTAAAGTAATAGTCTATATTTTTTCTTTGTTGTCTTTAGTTTCAGAGGGGGAAAAATTTTATTAGACATAGACGATAATCCTTCTTCAAACATCATCCCACCTCAAACTCTTATCTTTTAACAACTTGAAAATTGAAACGATGTTTGTAAGTGAAGATACTAAACAAAATTTTTATTTAAACCTTACCCCACCCTAAACTCTTCACTACTTGTGAGATGGTGAATCTTTCAAAAATAAAATAACATGCCTTATATTTTTGTTATTTTTATTTTTATTTTAAATTTTAAAACTTATATAGTTGTTTTACCAAATCAGTGTGATGAAGGAAGAGAAAAAAATAAAGAAAAAAGGAGAACAAGAGAATTATAATGTAATCATCCATAAAAATATCAGTTGCATAATAATTAAATAATATGTAAAAAAATAATTAAAATATTTTTTAACTAAAAATTATAAAATTTAATTGAATTTGAGATAAAGACGGTATGAGAATATAAAACTTATAATTTTTATCATTACATTCACTTCCACTAAATTTTCAAATAAGAGAGTAAAAACTTTTCTTTATTCTATCGTTAAGTATCTAAATAATGATATGAAATCTTTATTCTATTCCATCATATTTTATTTTATTCCATTCTTTTCTATTCTATTTCATTTCGTCCACCATTAAATATCCAAAAATAACCTGATACAGAGGAAAGATAAAATCGAAAAGATCTGTATAGTACTACATTAGCTTAAGTTATCACTTGTGATTAAATAAGGCTTCTCAGCTTGCAACAGGACTTGTGGGAAATTGTCAAAGATGGCTTTGTCATCCCTGAAAATAATTGTATACTCTTTCTGCTGTATAACGAAACAAATTCAAGAAAGATGAGCAGAAAAAAAAAATCAATTGCTCTGTGCTTTCTGCAATAGGCCGTGAAGTCAATTTTTTCAAAGAGAGAGATATATCTTCCGCAAAAGAAGTATTTTGTAGAAATTGGAGTAAGACTTTTTCAGTGATAAAAAGGTACACACTGTCCTCCTCCAATCACTAAGGAAACAATATGAAAATGTGAAGATGAATGAATGAGTTTTTTAATATAAAAAAAATCGTAGAAAAAATATTAATTAGCTTGCCAGCTAAATTTGATCCCAAAGTGTTTACAACTGAAGACACAAAGGATCTGTCAACATTATCAATAACAGAATTAATCAGCAATTTTTGTACTATAATCTTTTGCATGGTCTGGCCAATGCCTCCTTTCTAATACACAAACCCATTGTTCACATCCCATGCCATGTACGCTATTCATTTCTCAACGCTTAAATGACATTTGAGGAGCCTCTTCCATCCCAGATAAAATTGTAAAAACGAAAGTGCTCATCATTTGCAGTGGTGGCTGTCCACTTTTTTGTAATAGCTTGTGCAATGCAGGCTTGTTCAAAGCAAAATATGTATCCTGTTATATCAACTATCTGGGTGAATTAATAGTTAATGTTCATTAATAGAATTATCGGTTTTTTTACCAAACTGTTATTTGTGACAAAAAATATTATCAAAATATTAATTTTTTAAACTATTTATTAAAATGACACTCTTTTGAAATTATATACCAAACTGTCATTCTTTTGTCTAACGTGACATTTTTATTAATTTCTGGTTCACGTAGGATATGTCATCCTGTTTGGCGTATCCTACGTAGACCAAAAATTAATAAAAAATGTCACGTTGGACAAAATGGTAATAGTTTATAGGGGTGTTCAGATCCAAATCAATCCGAAAAAAAAATCAAAAATCGATCCAAAAAAATAAAAAACCAACAAAAATCGAAATGGATTGAATTGATTTAGATGGTAATTTTGAAGAATCGATCGGTTCGGTTTTTAGTTCCATTTTATGGAACTAATCCAAACCGAACCGAATCGATTACTACACTAAATATACACATAAAATTACTTAAATGCTCATAATGTCACATTTACCTGCTTTGTTATCCCTCCCTCTTTTTTCAACATCTATTTTGTATCAAACTCCTTTCAGCATCATCCTCCCTCCCCCTTCGGCCTAATCCCCCTTTCCCCCACCGCGCGCCTCCACCGCCTCGCCTTCGGCCCCATCTCCCCTTCCCCACCCGCGCCTCCACCGTGAGCCACCAGCTGATTCGCCTCCACCGCGAGCCACCGTCAACCCACTTCGGCCACCAGAACCCATATCTGCCTCCAGATCCGCCACATACCCATTTTCATTATGTTATTGGTTAAAAACTGAATCATCCAATCTAATCCAAACCGATTAAAATTGGTTTGGATTGGACCAGTTTAGTTATTGGAATTCATTCAATTCAAACCAAACCGATGATACTTACTTTGTTTGGATCGGATGATTTTTTGCCTCAAAATCGATCCAAACCGATCCAAGAACACCCATAGCTGTTTGGTATATAGTTTCAAAAGAGTGTCATTTTGGTAAATAGTTTAAAAAAGTGACATTTTGATAAATAGTTTTGTCACAAATGGAAGTTTGGTAAAAAAAAAACCCAGAATTATCCTTGGAATTTTTTAATGGTTATTATTCTTCATTGGACATTCTTCCAATTGAAAATGTTGGTTGCTTCGGTTTGGGAAGGACCATTGTATCACTCCCCAGCATGAGAACAACTGTGGACATGGTTGGTCTATCTACTGCATCTTCTTGTACACACAACAAACCAATGTGTTTTGTTATGATATTTGACAAGTGCAGTAAATCACAAAAGTAATAAAGTAATGAGAAAAGTATCGTTCTCACGAGGATTACGTTGTCAATTACTAAATTCGTTAAATCAACACTATTTAAGCTATCAAAGAGTGAAATATGATAATAATGCAAATAAAGAAAAACACTAACAATAAAATATGCAAAATGAATAAGAGTAAAATTTAATCAATTAGACAAAAGGTTGGAAAACAATTATATCAAAGTGTTAGGGTTCAGATTTCACTTGAACTCTTTTGATGCAAATTCAAATATTGGTTTAACTAAGTTCTATTCCATGATTCATGATCAAATTCTCAAAATTAATCAATATATAACCCCTTAGTGTATTAATCATCTTCACACTACTTTGGGTTAACAAATCCCTTAGTATAATCTCAAATAGAGAATATTTTATAAAAAATGAGGGAATAGAAAGAAAGATCACACAACATATAACGTCTATTCCTAGCGATTGCAAAAATTATGGTATTTATCACAAGTTCTAGGTTCGTGCACAATTTTCCCAAATCATACATAAACCCTAAAATCATTCCAAAATTGATCAGGTTAAGAAAAACATTAAGAAAAGAGATAAACACGCAAATCATGAAATAAAAACTTAGATTAAACACAAAATCAAGTTTACATCATTCAAGAACATGATCTATCATCACCCTAACTAGAGAAGTTTAGTTACACATGGAGAAAAAAGAAAATACATAAGAGATTAATTCAACAAACTCTATAGAAGATAAATGGAAAAGTTGAAGAAAATCCCTAATCTTTAAGCCTGAATGCATCCACACCGAATTAAGGTTTGTATCTCCACTTTTCTCTCTGAATTTTTCATGTATTTTTTGAACAAAAAAAGAGAGCTACTTTGATAAACTCGTTTTTCCCTTTTTTTATTATAGAAAAGCTGACAGTTTTTCGTATCTAACTTGCACGATTTTTATTACCCTTCATATGGCCGAATCTGCCCTCGATCTCAACAGATAATTTGTAGGATTTTCTGTTAGATTTTCAATATCGCAAATGGCGTGTCAATTTGATCTCTGTAGCTCAAGATATGACTCAATTAATGAGGAATGATCAAGATAGTACGAGAATCTGAATCAAATCTCTTTCAAAATCTGTATCCAATCTTCAATACTAATGACAGCTTAATTACAAAAATTCGTCAACATGAGATTTGTAGATCTCTTTCTTAGCTTTCAAATGCCACCAGAATTAGGTAAATCACATACTTATAGAGAAAGTTGTCCCTAATTTACTGAGACAAGTTTGATAGCGATACTTTCCTTAATTAATCTTTGATCAAATCTCTTGTTTCCTATTTCTTTTTGTTGAATCCATATAAATTAGGAAATAAATATCTTACTTAAATTAAGAAACTCCGTGAGATCCTTACATTAAATGCAGAGATACTTAGTTAACAAGTAGAGATTATTTGTACTCTAATTAAGAATCTAACTTGATTCTTAAAATTTATGAATGCTAGTTGAGTTGGTCAAACTTTATTATCCACTTTGTACATAATTTTTCACCTTCTTAATGTATGAAATGAGCTTCGATGTCTTCATGAAAGTTGTAAACAATTTTCTCATCTTTTCATAGACACCAAGATTAGCTTAATCTGAGCTCTGTAACAAAAGTTATGCTTAAAATATTACAACAATGTCCTTATGTTCTTCATCAAGATTTTAATAACCATGCCTAAAATACTACAAAAGCCCTTAAATTCCTACAAAACATAATAAAAATACATTTAATTTAGAGGGCCATGAATTCACTCAATATCATAAATAAACAGCATAATTCTTATCTCAAATATTCAAATCTATGTTTAAACAAACATAAAATATGTGGCTTTTATACACACATCATGTTTGCACTTCATAACTTCACTTGCTATGTATGACTCTTCTTACATCGGATTGATCAATTCCAAACTTTTTCCTTCACACCAAAGTCTCCAAGCCTGCATGCAAATGTGAATATTTAGAAACTCTAGTTGAAAATCACTTAGAACATTTGTTATTCTTTCTCATATCAATTTCTTTATGAGATGAGATCAACAAAAATCATATACTAGAAGACTTTGCCCATGTTCTGAAAGATAGAATTCACCATTCCTTTTCCCACAAATGATTTCTAATAGAAGAACTCCAAAGCTAAAAATATCAGATTTCACTAAAAAGAATCCTGCCATAGCATATTCTGGAGCCATGTATCCACTGTTTAAAATCAACTAAACACTGTCAGTTGTGAATCTAGCAAAATTTGTTAATTAATTGTAGACTAATGTGTTTTAAAAAGATAGAGTTGCCAATAACACATACTAGGTGCCAATAACACTTTTTGTCTTTGTCTGACTTTGGCCTTTTTCAAATGTCCTTGCTAATCCAAAGTCTGATATTTTTGTATTCATCTCATGGTCCAAAAGAACTTTGCTGGCTTTCAAATCTCTATGGATTAGGATTACTCTCAGTCGATAATCCTCATAAAGGTACAGTAGTCCACTTGTAATTCCATTGATATTGCTTAGTCGTAATTTCCAATCTAGTTGCTTTTGTTTTGCCTCATCTGACTAGCAAATGAACATTGTATTCTTGTTATTGAAGAAAACAACATCATGGAGACAATTATTCACTCCTTTCAAGAAATCTCACTGGATATGTTATTTTGATTTATCTTCCAAAATGCAAAATGTTCCAATTTATCAGTATATCTTATAAAGTTCTGGTTCTATATCATCCTATACACTGCTCTTTGAAAGGCACAGACAATAGAGGAAAATTTATCCCACCTTGAGGAAAATTTCTAACTTGGTATCAGATAGTTTAGGCTCTCGGTCTAATCCTAGATTTCAAACTCTGTTTTAATGTTAGACTCCGTTTCAGATTACTGTCCTAGATTCCAGACTCTGTTTTGATGTCAGACTTCGTTTTAGACTCCGTTCTGATGACATACTTCATCCTAGATTTCAGACTCCATTATGATGCTGGACTTTAAACTCCAAACTCCATATTCCAAACTTCGTCCTAGATTCCAGACTCCAGACTCAATCATCATCCTGGTCGATTCTGCACTTTGATTTCTAAACTCAAGTTGGTTTCTTCTATACCCACTTGAGTTTGAGAGAGGATGTTAGTGTGATTAATTATAATTAAGATTATGATTTATCACGATTAATTTTAGGAATGATTATAATTGATTTAGTACATAATTATATTTTATTATTTTTCTTTTCTGTATAGCAGCCTTCTTGTATAAATAGAAGTTAGTGCTCTTGTATTCATTCATTCATTCATTCATAAATATACACAAATTTATTAATATTTCTCTCCTTGTTTCTGTTTCTAGCATTAAGCATTAAAAGCTATAGGAATGGTGTCCAACTGCATTCCATCTACCAAGCAAGCTAGTAACTTTGTATACAGTCTTATTGTCATAGGTGAGTTTGTGAAATGAGCTCAGAGAACTTTAAAGCATATATGTAACTTATGATAATTACCTTTACATAGCTCATTCCTGCTCTAGGAGTAGTAGACACAACAACTTAGCATAGCTACTGCCACCAACACACTTACTACGATAATGATCAAGGTTTTGGAATTACTTGTACCTTCCTGCTTGGCTGCAACAAAAACATAGATGAACATGTTGCATTTCTTTTTCACTTATATACCGAATTCATTTCATAAGCACACAAATATTCTGGAAAGTTCCAATTTTCCAAATGCATTAGATCAGAAAAGAGAATGAAGGCTTACAATTAAACAATTATTTAAAAAAACTAATTAACATATTTTGCAAAGGTGAAATTGTGTATTTTCTAACTGCTCATTGTCACATAAAAGACCTACCTATGTCAACCTATATGAACTCTTGAATAATGATGTGAAATAGGTCTTGCATTGGTCTATGGATTTTTATTACATAAGCCCTGAGGTTTCAAAAAATTCTTATGCTAACAGAAATTTTTTTAATTGGTACGTCTGCTGGGAAGACCATCACTAGATTGAATGTATGTTAGGGGTGTTCACGGGTTCAGCCCGACTCGAAAACCCGACCAACCTGACCCAACCCGATATAATATATCTGGGTTAGTTTGGGTAATTAGGTATGTTCGGGTCAAACCCGATGAACTCGTTCATTTATTGGTTCGGGTGACGGGTTCATTGAACCAACCTAATCACTCGATCCGATAACTCGAAAAATGATGTTGTTTTGGATAAAATTATATACCTTCACATTGTTTTCGTTTCTGTTCTCACTCACTCCTCATTTCACTTTTCAAACCCGAAGCCTTTGCCCTCTAGCCTCACTCACTCTCTGCATCTGCAAAATCAAGATCCTAAATCCCTAACCCTAAGAGGTAGCACCACCATCCACCTTTGCTCCTCCTCAATCATCGGCTTTCAGCCTTCTTTCATCGTCCACCTTTGCTCCTCCTCAATCTCTGGCTCTCAGCCCTCTCTCACCGTCCACCTCTGCTTTCTTTTTGTGACCAAATCTCGCGAGATCTGCGGGATCTAAACAGATCTGAGCAGATCTTTGATGACTTGGGTGGCTTTGCATTGGCTACTGAGCATATCTGCAGGATCGTGGTGGGTGCCTCTACGTTGGTGGCTTGGCACCGATGGAGGGGAGCGACAGAGAACGACGGCCAGCCACTGCCTAGAACGTACTAGCGACCCCATCCTTGAACCACCGCGTCCGTCCAAGGCCAACCACCCAGACCTGCCTCATCCTCAACTACCCGGAACCCAGACTCGTAAAGCCACCAAGTACGAACCACCTCAGACCCCTTCGCCACCTAGCCTGCAACCTACGAACTCCGTTGCGCCGTTCATATCTCGTCATGACCAAACCCCTCATTGTGAATCCCAATTCGCTCCCCGCAACCACTGTACCGCCGTCACCTCCCAATAGTCGAGCCAGAACCCAGATCCTCCACCGCGAACTCCACCTTACTGTTCAGATCTCGCCCCTCGAACCAAAATCCACGCACCGCGAGCCACTAGATCATCATCGACTACCGTGAGCTTAGCTAGCTACCACCAATCTCCACTACTAGAAATTTGACCTTTAAAGACCGAAAAATCGGTCTCTAAATCAAGAAAATCGGTCTCAAATAATTTGAGACTGATTTATCCATCTCTAAAATCAGTCTCTAAATATATTATGTATGTTATAAAATCAGTCACTAAATCGGTCTCTAACTAGAGACCGATTTATTAGTCTCTAAATCAGTCTCTAAATCGGTCGCTAAATCAGTCTCTAAAATTCTGAATATATTTTATAAAATCGGTCACTAAATCGGTCTCTAAAATGATAAATGTCTTTTTAAAACATTATTAAAATCCAAATTTTTAAAACACCTAATAAACAACAATCAACAATTTATAATTACTTTTAAATTTATTAAAATCCAAATTTTTAAAATACCTAATAAACAATAATCAACAATCTCATATATAAACAAACACATAAATAAAAAATGACGTAAACTAAATCAATTCAATCTTTCAAATATATCATTTAAACATCAAGATATGCTAAATAAACTAAAATAAGCATTGTCTACAGTATCTCAATACTACAACATTTCAAATATAAGAAAGATGAACACAACATAAACTAAACTCTAATCATAAACGCTTCTACTCATCCTCGTCCTCGTCCTCGTCCTCGTCCTCGTCCTCCTCTTCTGCTCCATCAGTTGTGGGAAATGTTTGAGAAGGCTGAAAGTTAATCGACTGCATCAACTCTCGTACCAGCCGATTTGTCTCCTCAATCTGTCTCTTATTATCTGCCACTTGAGCCCGAAGCTCATTTATCTCATTTCTTAATTCTTCAAGTTTATCTCTTCGCACCCAGTCAGATGATGAAGAACTTGAGCCACGATATTGTAGTCTTCCAGTCACTACGGTTGACTCAATTCCAAGATCATATATTTTACCTTTTTTCACTCCAGCTACATTGCGCCACACATCCAACTCATCTGGGGGAGGAGTTCCCTGTTCTGATGCTCTTTGGGCCATTTCTTGCATTTCATTTGTAAATGTGGTCTGTCAATACCAATATAACACTAATTAATACCAAAAGTTAAAGCAGCACATAAATCTAACATAATATAAGCCATGACATAAAGTATAAGAATAAACATGATTTCAATCACAAATACCTCAATCCATTGTGACTTCAAAATTTTATTACAAAAAGTCAAAATTGATCAATGATGTTAGTAATTATTTGGGAGCTGAATCCAAACTCCGCATATTATGGCAAATAAAAGTAAATAAATATAAATAAAGATATAACACCATGAGAGAAACTTGCATTGTACTTGTCTGTTAGTTTAAAGAACAAGACTCCATGAGAAACCATAAAAACTAAATAGCATCCAACCTTTGACATATATCATCAGACAGAACAACTGCAAGACAAAAACCTAAACCTCAGATTTACCACATCATGTAAAAGATAAGCAGAAGTATAAATTAGTTCACATAACCCTTATACTCCAAAAGAAAGAAAAAAAAACTCTTCTTCAAAAAGTCAAGAACCCATCCCACTTGAAAACCTTGCCTTCATCTATTTATTATATATACAGCGCTATCGAAGTAAAAACCATTGCATTTTCACTACCACATAGCCATTTTATGCCTTTCAATGCCAACCATTAACCAAGCTTATTTTTTACGCCAATAATAGTGCTTTGTGATAATGATAAATTAACATGGTGGCCAGTTTGTTGCAGTGCTTTGCCAGCTGTTTCAATTTGCTTTTTGGGTGTATATCTTTATCATTTAATAATAATTTTATATTTTAAATAATTTCCTATGATTTATCACCAAAAAGACAATCACTGAACATAAAAAAAAATTGACTTATATTTAGAGTTCCCTTTAAACATCAACATAGCAACATGAATACAATCAGTGAACATCATTATTTCAAACCCAATAGTTCGAATTAGATAAAACAATTGCTTACAACTATATGTTCTGATCTCCTATCCACCCATGTGTGATCCTTACGTCGATGTGTGTGGTGAAACAATATTGGTGCTGATGGAACAACACCATTCAACTTAGTCTGCAGCAATTGTAACAAAATCATATTAGTTAATTTAACCATATTAGACAACTTCAACAATAATGCAAGATAATAGTGAACTTAACTAGATTAGCTCTATGCTGAGATGAGGTAATAGAGCCACTAGTGTGATATGAAGCTCCATATCCTCCACAACCCGATTAACTTTTGCAATTGCACTTTTCTTCTTGAAAGCCTCACTTTCCCAATGTGTACACAATGCGTCCCATATCTCATCCCCAAGCCAACTAGGTTTCTCCATTTTCTTACGAGCCTTTTCCAAAATATTCTTCAACAATGTTGCACCTCGTTTCTCAAAGTTTTTTCGAGCCCAATAACTATCTGGTGGAATGACAGTATACTTCTTCTACAATAAATATGAGTAAGTAGATTGTTTATGGCAAAGAAAAGCCTATCAAATTTAAATTGTAGTAATAAAAAATTGAAAATTACCATAAACTCTCCAAACCACATATCTCTTGTGGTACTAATTATCCTTTTCCATGATATCCATGGCTCTAAATAATGACTCCTGAAAATATCACTGATGCCATTTGCCGCCAGGTGCGAAGGCAAAAATCTACAAACAATACAAATGTTAGGTTATAATATATTCAACATAATAATGTAATTTAAAAGAATATTACTTATACATACCCATCTCCTTCCAGATATAAAATTGGTTTGCTACTAGACAATTGTGCATCTGATGCATCCTGAGTATGACTTGATCCAAGTGCAGATCCTACATCTATTGGAGGTATAGATGATCCAACATTGTGACGAGACTCCTCTGTCGGAGGCACCACATGATGAGATGGTTGAGTAAGAGGTGGTGAAAGTGTACTTGGGATCGAATAAGTAAATGCAGGTAATGTGGGTGATGGAGTAGTAGCAGGAGATGGAGAACTAGCAGAGGTTAGAGGTGGGTGAGTAGTAGAATGTTGAACCGGTCGCACTGACTGTTGCTTTTTTGGGCGACTCTTAGAAACTTTTCCTTTACCTCGATCTCTCTTAGACTTCTGCAATAAACACAAATAGAATGTAAATTAAAAATGATTATCAAATAAATAATAATTAATTTGTGCAAAATACAAAACACGGATAATTTACCTTTTGTTAACAAATGAAAAAAACAGATACTAATCATATTCATGATGATGATGATCATCATCATCATAAGTCATCACCTTCATCACCATCATCGTCATCATCGTCATCCCCATCATCATCAAGCAATTCATATTGTTGAAGATCTTCATCTTCATCTTCATTGTCATTTTCAGAATCATTGTCAATATCAAATTCATCTTCCTCACTATCCTCTCCTTCACTACTTTCTACCTCATCTTCCTGCTCATCCTCGCCGACTTCAGCTTCTACCTCATGATTATCACCACCTTCATCTCTTAAGTTATCAAGATGGTCATCATGTGTTATAAAATCCACATAGGTTGCAGCATCTTGATATGCAACCTCTAATGCATATCGAGCATCAACAGTACCTCTTGGTTTGGTTTTAATGACAACCCACCAATTAACCTTGTCTTTTATTTTTTCAAGATAAGGTGCATAATATACTTGAATTGCATTTTAAGCAAATATGAAGGGGTCATATTTTGGATACCGTCGAGTATGTCGAACCTCCACGATTCCATATTGTTTATGAACCTTCACACCACGATTAAGTACAGCATCAAACCATTCACAATTAAATAACACTAACCATTTCATTGGTTCTCCTGGATATTCTACTTCCACAATTTCTTTAATGATGCCATAATAATAATTTTCTTCTTCTACTTTGTTATCACCCTTAACACAAACTCCACAATTGATGGCTTTTTTACCGATACTCTAATCTTCTGTATGAAACTTATAACCATTGACAAAGTAGATAGGCCATGTATGAACCTTTCTCTTAGGACCCCAAGCTAAGTGATGTAAAAATTGATTTTGTACCAAGTTATTTCTATTGTGAACCTACCAATGAAAATAGTAAAATCAATATAATTTATAACATAACTGTCAAGTATTTATATCATTAAAAAAATGTTAAGACACTTATGTAACTTCGAAACCAGGTTGAAAATTCAGATGCAATCATACCATTAACATCAGTGCAACTAATGTTTGGATTAGTTGCTTTCAAGTATTCCTCAAAAAATCTAATAGCATGCAAAAGGTTACTAAATATGAACTAATTACATATACATACTAAAATAAACAATTCAAGAATGATTTAGTTCACTTACCCAATATGTGGTTGAACCTCTTCACAATTAAGTAGGATATGTAAATGTGCAGCAACTACTTCCTTATCCATTAAATACCTATTGTTACAAGTTCCAGCTGAGCGGCCAGGATGGTTGAAAATTGATAAAGTAGGTTGGATTGTCTCATCTAAACCTCCATCATCATTTCGACCAACTCTATTTCTCATTGATTGCACACAAGATCCAAAATAGTAAGAACAAAAATGAGAAGTCTCTTGGCATAAATATGCCTCACATATAGACCCTTCCACACGTGATTTGTTTTTAACCATTCGTTTCAACCTATTCAAGTACCTAAAAGAAACACAATATCATTAATTACTAAACTTTGAAATAAAAGATTACCACATTTAAAACATAATAAATCACGTGATTACCTCTCAAATGGATACATCCATCGATATTGAACAGGGCCTCCTACTTTTGCCTCATACGACAAATGAATAGGTAAATGTTCCATCGAGTTAAAGAATCCGAGTGGAAAGATTCGTTCCAACTTACATGTTGTAATGACGATGTTTTGCTCCATTAGCAACAAATCAGACACACGTAACACTGTTGAGCACAAATATCTAAAGAATTTACTTAATTCAGCTAAAGGCTTTCACACTGGATCTGGTAATGCACCAAAAGCAATTGGCAGCAATCGCTCCATAAACACATGGCAATCATGACTTTTCATCCCAAAGAGCTTCCCCTCTCTCGTGTTTACACATCTATGCATATTAGAGGCATATCCATCAGGCATTTTTAATTCACTAACCCATTTACATACAACCTTTTTTGCTCCATGGACAAGACAAATTTTGCTTTAGGCTTCAAAATTTTTCCATTAGGCAATTCTTGCAACTGTAGTTCTCTCCGCCTACAATACTCTTTAAGATCCATCCTAGCTTTAACATTGTCTTTGGTTTTGTCTTTAATATCCATCACTGTATTAAAGACATTATCAAACACATTTTTCTCAATATGCATCACATCAAGATTGTGTCTGATCATATTAGTTTTCTAATATGGTAACTCCCAGAAAATACTTTGTTTTATCCAATTATGAGTAACCCTGAACCCAGCACATGTACATGGACCCACCTCAGTCACTTTTGGAACATCACAAACATCTTCTCATACCTCGGCCCCAGACAACCTAGGTGGAGGTACAGATTTCTCTTGTCTATTCTTATAAAATGCATCCTTATTTCCGCGGTATGCATGATCCGTAGGCAAAAATTAACGATGACAATCAAACGAAGAACATTTGCCACCATGTTTCAAAGTAAAAGCCTTTGTTTGATTCATACAATATGGACATGCCAATCTCCCTGTTGTACTCCAACCCGACAACATGCCGTACGCAGGAAAGTCATTTATTGTCCACATTAATGCAACTTTCATTACAAAATTTTCTTTTTTTGAAATATCATAAGTTAGGACACCTTGTTCCCACAACAATTTCAACTCATCTATCAAAGGTTACAAATACATATCTATTTTACTTTTCGGATTGTGTGGCCCAGGAATAATCAAAGTCAAGAACATATTTGGAGTTGTTATGCATAGTTCTGAAGGAAGATTGTACGGAGGGACAATTACCGGCCAACAGGAATAAGGAATAGTTGACTGACTATATGGAGTAAAACCATCAGCACTTAAGCCTAATCTAACATTTCTTGGTTCAGCTTTAAATTCAGGATAGGTTTCATCAAAATGTTTCCAGTCTTCTCTATCTGATGGATGACATAACACTCCCGATTCTCGTCTATTTTCATAATGCCATCTCATGTGTGGAGCAGAACTCATTGAAGCATATAATCTCTTCAGCCTAGGAATGAGAGGTAAATAAATCAACCTCTTTACAGGGATCTCCTTGGTTTTTCCCTTACCAATCCTTTTTATTTTATATCGAGCCGCACCACAAAATGTGCATTCTGTAACTCCCTCTTCATTGAACAACATACAACTATTCATGCAACAATCAATTCTCTTTGTAGTAAGACCTAGTTTGGAAACTATTTTTTTCGCCTTGTAAAAATTTTCTGGGATGAGATTTCCAGAAGGATGTGTCATTTTCATAAGTGCTACTGTTTGATTAAAAGATCGTTGGGAAATGTTTCCCTTCGATTTGATATTCAATAATTCAACAGCAATAAATAATTCAGTTTCATCTTTACATCCCAGCCACAAAGGCTTTTGGGCCGCATGAAGCATATCATAAAATTTTTTAGCATCTTTATTTGGAGGCTCCTTTAAGGGTTGACTGTTATGGAACCCAAACTCTGGACCAACCACATCATAAACCATGGCCTCAAATCTATTTAAATGGTCATTGTTACCCATTTGTGTAGTGGTAGAGGTGCTTGGATGACTATTGAAAACTCCCGTCAAAGTCGGATCAATTTCTCCACGACTTGTCCAATACCAATAATCATGTTTAAACCCCTTTTGATAAAGATGAACTTTAACGTCCTCAGGAGTCAAGTACTTCAAGTTTTTGCACTTAGAACAAGGGCATCTAATATTTTCATTTGATACATGTGCTTGTTGGCATGCATAGGAAACAAATTGTTCAACCCCCTCTACAAACATATCAGCAAGTCCCTTCTTACCCGGCAAAAGTCTATTATACATCCAACAACGATATTGACGAATGTCCATATTCTGTAACATAATCAAAATGAAATATTAAAACTACAAGTGAAATTTAGTCTAACCACATGCAACAAATTTCTAAAACTAATCTAAAAATTAGACATTAGTGCATTACTTTTAAACAAAAATTATATAAATTTAAGATACAACAAATTCTTCAAAATCATTATTGTTATTTCAAAACATATAGACCCTAGAACAAGTTTAACATACAAAATAATACAAAAAACATTAATGCTAACAAAGTAAAATCATTATTGTTATCATCACCCGTTTAAATGACCTGTAATTAAATTAAATTTAAAAAATAGGTAAAGTGCAAAAGTAATGAAAATAACATATGGTGGACTAAAGTAAGAAAAGTAAATGCTAACAAAGGTTGACATAAGCTTTACCCAGTTTCGAGTTAACAAATCAATAAAAGTAGTAAACAAAATGCAGCAGAAGCACTATAATTTTGAAAGTTGTGTATCCCTCTTATGATTTATATTTATTTACAGCAAAAATGATTTTACAAATTAGTAAGTTACAATCCGCTTAACTTATGAATTAAATAGATTGAACTAAAAAATCCATATTTAAATGTTTATGTAAAATATTTAGTCTTAACCTCCACTAGTTGTGAATTAAATGGGCTAACTTATGTATTGCGAGTGGTTTACCTGGCTCTAACCATGTCTTCCTTCATGCATGGCCGGCATGGCAGATGGCTCCAATTTCTTCCCTTTCATTCTTTTTATTATAATTCTTCTATTTAATAAAATTCTCAATTCTGAAGATGTGAAAAAAATTGATAAACGATCAAAGATTAAAATTAAAAAAAATATACAAACACACTTGCTTAATGCAATTGTATCCAGTAATAACGATAGTAGAATTAAGTAAGTAATTGTTTGGGTGTTTGACTTTGTTTTTCCAAAAAAAAGAGAATTATGTAAGTAAATAATTTAGAAAAACAACTTTATGATAGATAGGAGATCATATTGGTAATAAATAAATGATATTTACCAGTCAATTAGCTGCCTATAGTAATTGTTTTGTTTCGTTTGGACCGTTTGGTGCTGGTCTTGACTTAAAAAAAACCATCCAAAAGCCAAAGACAAAAGCAAGGACATCATCCCCATAACCATCACAATGAAGTGTGTTGGCGTTTATTCATACTGCAAGATGATAATTATGAGATAAAACTTGACCCTATGCCAAAACAAATTTTGCATTATTAAGCAGGGAACTACAGGAAATCCTTAATTGCACGAAAGATCAACTCCTCCACTAATCAACACATCCGTATCCTACAAATCCATATCCTTTTTCATTTTTCTTGCTGATATAACATCTTTGTGAAAATTCATTTTACTTTTATAAATATTATGCAAGTGTCCAAGGGACATGTAAGTATGGAACTCAGGTAGATTATATATTATCTTCATCTGATTCTTCATATAAGTTCGTTCCGGGGTCCTATTTAGTCCTTTCTTCCAAAGGGACATCAGATCATCACATAGTGAAAGTTGATGTGGTAAAAGAAGTAAATAGCAATCCTCAAAAAAATATGCAGAAGCAGCGACAACCAAGACAAAAAGTTGTAAGAATAACACAGTCAACTCCATCAAAAGGTATATGAAAACTCACACCAGAGAGATAGATTGAGTTCTTTTCTTTCTTTAGTTTAGATTAGTACAACTTTATATTTTGGAGACGGGGCAGTTGGTTTTGTTCCTGCTTCCTAATCCTATGTTTTGTATACAGTGTTCCTCAAAAGATTTAGAAGAATATGAGAGAAAAGGGAAAGATGCAATGTGTTAACACTTTTTTTTTATTTGTATAGCTTTTGATTACGAACTAAAAAATCTACGGAGTGATTTCTTGCATCTCGTTCTTTGTGAATGTCTAAAGTTCAAGACTATGAAGCTCTTGTGAGTTGAAAGTGAATTATTTCATTCAAGGTACCTAAAATAAACCCAACACCTAAAAAAGAGAAACTGACCTTGTGGAGCAGATCAGCTAGTGCAGAGCGTGAAGCAGCGTGGAGCAGCTCCGACAGGTGCAGAGCGTGGAGTAGCTCCGGCAGGTGCAGAGCGTGGAGCAGCTCCGGTAGGTGCAGACTGTGGAGCAGATCCGGCAGCGTGGAGCAGATCCGGCAGTTGAAGACGCAGCTCCGGCAGTGTGGAGCAGATCCGGCAGTCGAAGATGTAGCTCTGGCAGATACGACCGTACGTGGAGCAGAGAATGGGGAAATGAGGGGGGAATGGGGGTGGAGGCTGGAGTGATTGTGAGAAATGGGAGTGATGGGGAGAAGCATTTACGGGGGTATGCATTTTTTAGAGACCGAATTTTCCGTCTCTATTCATTTATTTTTTTTAAAATTATTTTATTTAGAGACCGAATTTTTGGTCTCTATTCATTTATTTTTTAAAATTATTTTATTTAGAGACCGAATTTTCGGTCTCTATTCATTTATTTTTGATTTATTTTTATAAATTATTTTATTTAGAGACCGAATTTTCAGTCTCTATTGATTTTTTTTCGTAAATTATTTTATTTAGAGACCGAATTTTCGGTCTCTAACAGTAACTCATTTTTTTTTATTTTTTAACATGAAAATCAATCTCTAATTCGGTCTCTAAAATATTTAGAGACCGATTTAGAGACTGATTTTTTTTCGATAGCAAATTTGATTTTTTTTAAAAATTGGTCTCTATTTCGGTCTCTATAGAGACCGAAATAAATCGGTCTCTAAAACTCAATTTTCTAGTAGTGCTCTAAGAATACAGTCCGCCGCCCACGCCTCTGTCAGCCATCGTCGCGTTGTCCACTCGCCAGAACCCCTCTCTGTCCAGCCAACGTCCCAATAGCAACACACCTCCCCTGTAGTAGAGTTCCCTTCGTTACCCACATTCCACTTTATCCTTTTTATTTATTTTATTCTTTTTATTTAATTTTTGTGGTCACTGTTTTATTTGTTTATTTATTTTTTAAAGTGGGTTCTTTAATCTTAACTGTGGGCATGCTACTATTCCACTTGATTTGGGGGGATCTATTATTCTTTTATTTTTATTTTTAAATTAATATAAAAATTTGATTAACCTGATTATCTGAACTGAAACAACGAGATTAAATTAATATTAAAAATTTAAATTAATATTTTTCCTAAAATCAATCTAACTTAACTCGACCTCACTTAATTAATTTGAATTTTTTTTCTTTAACTTGAACTAACCCAACTCGTGAACACTTCTAATGTATGTTGGGAGTTGAGAGACAAGCACAATTAAGCTGAGAAAAATTATTAGAAAATGTGTTCTCAAAAATCGCTTAGGAGACTGTTCACCTTAATCACAAATATGCTCTTTAAAAAATTGTTCAAATTGGCACCTGGATAAAGCCATAAAGGAAGAAGACTAAATACCACATACACAATGCTAAGAAAGGAATCCCCGTATCATTTAGGTATGTGTTTGACTTTGACAGGAGGCCCCTAACTCACCTGGGTTAAGAGTTTCGTGGGTCAAACTTAAAATGATTACATATTATATGGGTCATTAATAATCAAGACCAATCAAACCCTGCATGGACTTTTTTTAAATTCACTCGCTACTTATTCTTTTGGGTCATAGGTCAGCCTGAACCAGATAGGCCCAAAATATAATTGTTAAATGAATCAATGATGATATATTAATCCAATGCATCCTATTAATAAGACTAACAGCATGTTTGGTTTTTCATCGAAGTTAGAGAGTGAAACACATATGGTAAGGACTGAGGAGAAAATCAAGGAAATAATTTTTTTCATATTCATATTATATCATCATGTGCATGTATTAATAAAATTTTAAACCATTTATTTTTCATCAATAGTCATTAAATCAGTCCGGTCATGCTCCAATAAGTGCGGTGTTGAAAACAGAACTGGTCTACCTATCAGTCCAATCATGCTCCAGTAGTCGGGGTATTGGAAATCGGCCTTTTGGCCCGGTGAACCGATCAACTTGCTCAAACTAAACCGTAAATTTAAGGTCGGATCGGTCCATGTAACATCATATTTTTTATTTTTTTTCCTTTTGTTCAAAGGTAGAATTGTTGGGAATTGAACCCTACTCATGTAGGAGGCTAGCGTTCCAACCAGTACACCAAGTGGCTTGTTGTGCTAGTGTGTTAACTTCATTATTTATATTACTTTCTCAAATTTTTTGAAGTCTATCAATAAATTTTCAAATTTTAAATAAGAAATAGCATTATTTTCAAATATTATAAATATAATATAACATAAAATATTTAAATATTAATATTATATCATGTAAGATATATTTCAGTTATTGTAATAATTTTTATTAATAATATTGTTAAGAGTTTTATCAGTATTTTATTTATTTATTAAGTACTTTATTTGTTATATAATATTACCCCAAACAGTTTTTTTAATATTAGCAGAATAATTTTCTAATTTAAAAATAAAAAGAATTTAAAATATTAAATTTATATTTATGAATATTAATGATATTGATAAAAAAAATATAAAAATTATATATACATTCCGATTTAATCATAATTTAATTACGATTGAAGTATTAGATCATGAACGAATTATTTCACCAATTTAATGACAATTGATCCAATTTTCAAAACCTTGCATATAATCCTCAAACTTGATCGCACATCTGGGAGCCATAACCACCTATGCTACCTTTGTTCCACAGCATTGTGGGCACGTTGCAACTAGAATTTTGTAAGTAATAATTACTTCTTGTGATAATGGGCACGTTGCACCACTTTCATGTTGTGCAGTCTCTCTTTTTTTAATTGAAGTAATTATTATTTTTAATTAAAAATATTAAAATGGGTCAAATTTAATGAATTGGATTGAAGAATTTGATAAAATAAATAAATTAAATTAATAAAATATCAATTTAAATTTTATATGACCTGAATGGATTAAGTTCGAATAGGTTAAGTCACCATTTTTTTAACACTACATAAAACTAAATAGGTTGGATTAGACTAACAAAATGTTAGCTCAAAATTTATATGGCCCAAATGGATTAGTTCGACCCCAAATGAAATGAGGCAAATACCTATTTTGACACCCTTACTTTCAATAAATACTTTTATATTTCTATTATAATAATAATATTTTTTTAAGAGTAAAGATTCACTTATATCTAGTATAAGTAAAAAAGACTTACACTTAATTTTATGCACTTCATTTTATTGTGATCTCAGAATACTATTTATCTCCTATCTTAACTATATGATCACAATAAAATACGAATATAAGATTAAATGTAAGTTTTTTTTACTTATACTAAATGTAAGTAAATCACTTTTTTTAATAGTATCTATCATATTACTAAGATAAATATTAGATCTTATTTCTAAATTTTTATTTTTATTTTTATAAATTATTATAAATTAAATTCTTATAAATTTATTTAATTTATTTTGATTAATAATAATTATTGTAAAATAAAATAAAATAAAATAAAATATTAGAATTAAAAAAAAATTAAATTTTTATTCTTCACAAAAATATTTTATAAAAAATAAGATATTGCAGTTTGCACTTATACCAGATTTGTGAATTTTATAACTTAGCCTTTGACATTTTTTTTTTATTTGTAAATTAAGTCTTTTCTATTTACTTTCTATTCTCTTTCAACTTGAAAATATTTTAATTTATTCTTATCTTTTATTATTTTTTACTTAGCGTGATTATTTCTCATTCTAACTTGTAATGTAAGCATTATAATTTAATTTTGGTTGATTTATTTGTTTATCGGTTCTTGTCATTCTTTGTTCATTTATTTATGTGATAAGCTAAATTTGTTTAAGCTACTATAATTTGTAGAGTTAATTTTAAGCTAACTATTTTAGGGCAGATGTACAAGATTATAGTGAGATTTAGTTTTCACAATTCCATAAAAAAATGTTGAACCTTATTTTGCTTGTCAAATAAGCTTTCAATTTTTAAAAAATAACTTTAAAATTATTCTAACCAAATAAAATTGATGATCACTCTCTATATTTCATTTTTTTTTATTTAGTTGCATCACTCGTCGCTTCATGATGGTTGCAACAATTATCTATCCATTAAATGCAAGAGACAAAGCCAAGAGTGTTGCATTATTCAAACTACGTTTGTTGCCTGTGTATTGAATGAAAAATGAAAAGGAAAAATTTTATGGATTTTTTTAATATTTACATTTTTAGTTTGTTATATAACTACTTTTAAGGATATTTGATGGGATTTTGAAAAAAATAATTAAACAAATAAAATTTTCATTAAGAATGATGTATAACTTAAAATTGTGAAAATGAAATTAAAGCACAAACCTTACCACGAGAAAACAATTTATGTTAAAAAACAATTACAGTCAAGAACAATATATGATATGTATCAATGTAATGATATGAATCATATCAATCTTAACTTTTGAAAAGCTTCTTTTTATATCACGTTCATTGCGGCATTATAAGCATAAGAAATGTACGTAGGCTTTGTAAATAAAAGAGAATATATTATTAATGATTAGTACTACATGGTACTATTTTAATCAAATATAATCATAAAAAGTATATATATTTGGCAAGAGGGAGGATCAACTTATATCAGTGTAAGTCTTTTTTAACTTACACTCATTTTTAACTGTTAGATCCACTTTCATCTAATGGTTACTTTTAATGAAATAATCTCAACCATTAGATGAAAGTGGATCTCATGGTTAAAAATGAGTGTAAGTCAAAAAAGACTTACACTGGTGTAAATCGATCCCTCCTCATTTGACAATTCTCAGTCAAATTCTTAATTATCATTATCCAACTTTTTTTTTCTTATTAAACTTAAATTTTTAAGGCGAATTTTAATTTTATTAGCATTTTCATTAATTAATTATATTTTTATGGTAAAGGAAAGGGGACAAAGCCCAAAAAAAATTACAGAAATGAAATTATACATGATAAAGCCACCTAGATAAATCATTAAAAATTAACCTGGTCTTGGAGGATTCATCACATCATGCAACACAAACTCTTAGTCATCCCTAGCTGGCCATCCAATCAGTATAACAGTTTATATTTGACTTTATTAATTATATTTTATTTACTTGATTATTTAACTTTCATATATATATATTTTTTTAAATATCTCAATCCCAATTGAATCTAAATTTACACAAAATATTTCAATAATATGATCTTAGCTTTTATTTCCAAACTCTTGATTATTAATTATATTTTATTACTTGATTATTTGACTTTCATATTTATTTTTTTTATTTTTATATTTGTATTTATCAGATATCCCAATCCCAAACAAATTCTAAACTTACAAAAGTTGTTTCAATAACATTATCCTATTTAGCAACACTTATCCAACAACATGTATTGAGATGTTGTTAATATTTGTAAAATAATATTTTTGCGACATATTTTAAAACAAATGCTACTTATTTTCTTTTTTTATTTATTTATTGTTTTTACAATTATTCGGACACCCATTCTCGTTTGCAATACATTTTTGTGCGTTTCCCCTACTCCTTTCTTTATCATTTGTTTTAGTATTTTAACGCGTCTTGCAGAAAATGGGTCCATGTGGAGAAGTCATTGTCCCTATGATATGTTTCGGCATGGGAATGAATTTTCTAATATCAAATTTTTATATAACTTTGTGAAGAGAGATAAATACAAAAAAATAATATATATATATAAGATCTCACACATTTTAAAAAGATTTTACTATTTAAATTTTTTATATCTATTTATGTCTTTACATAATAAATCATGTAAAAATTTAACATGAGAGTATCCATTTCTATTCGACCATTAATCTTTAAACTTCAAGCTCACGCTTGGCCTCATGTGAATCCTTGGGGAGGAAAGGTTATAATGAAAAAGCTTTAGTCCGTGTTTGGTAAGAAGTCAATTCAGGGATTTAATGGAGCAAAGGAAAGCCCAGTATTCATTAAGAGAAATTCTCGCATGCTTTTAGAACATAATTAATACGTGGTACAATAAAAATCTTTATTATTAATTTTAAACAAATTTATATAAATTTTTAGTATTAACAAAATTAATGATAGAGATGTTTCTGAAAGCATATATTAAATATATCCTAAAAATATAAGAAATAATTTATTCTCCTATTCAATCATCTTATTAATCTTTTTAATTATTAAATAAAAAAATATTAAATATTTTTTATGTTCTTAAAATATTAAATATATTTATTTTTTTATTTAATATTTTTTTATTTAATATTAAAATAATTATTAAAATAATTAAATAAGAGGATATAACATTACTCTAAAAATATACAACAATTTCTGATTGAATAACTGCTTTCATAATGTTACTTTCATCTACAAAATAGCAATAACTACACTTGCTATCTGAACCAAACATAATGTCCATCGTATCTTAGTTTATCACTTTCTTTTGCTATAAGATCTAGGCATAATAATTTGAAGAGTTTTGTTATATTTTTTTAAAAGATTTTTTTAATATTCTACTTTGAATATTGTTTGGTGTACGTTAACATCAAGTACATCATCTTACATTTGTATGAGACTCACATTTGGTATTAAGTATCTGACCTGAACTTCGATCTTGAAAAATGACAGAGTCTTTAGTATATATAATCATACAATCAAGAGACTAAGTTAAACGACTAATGGAAAGTAAATTAAAAGGAGATGTAGGAACATAAAGGACATAGTCTACTAAAAGAGAAGGAAAGGGATGGGTAGTGTCGATCTCTTGAGATTGGGACTTGGAACCATTTGTTAAAGTGATAGTAGGCAAATCACCATTGTGAGAAAGGTTGGAGAAAAGAATCTTATTACCAAAAATGTGGTCAGTCGCACCAGAATGAAGAACCCAAGTACCAATGGATCAGAAACAAGAGAGACAAGCAAATGAAGTAACAATATGTGCAATAGAGGCAGTGGAACTACAGGTCTGACGTTATTCAAACCACTTCAAAAAGTCGGCATAGGCAATCATTGGAGCAATGGAACTAGAGGACTTACATTATGCAAACCACTATAAAAAATATGCATATTCAACCTTCGAGTTGTCCTTAGAGCTATCTGAGGAGGTAAAACTAGTCTTGAATAAGTAAACAACAACCAAATCGTATCTGAATGCACCGATTCAAAAAGGGGTAGCGACAAATGGTCATGAACACAAAAGGAGAGAGCAGATCCAGAAACAGGAGAGAAGGGCAAGCATGACGCTGCAAACGAACGATAGAAGGGTGACTTACGCCCAGTCACGCGTCGGCGAAAGAGCAGTGTGCATTGTTGTGCACATGTACTGGTGACGATGTGTGTAGGAGCATTGTGGGGCTGCTAGGGTCGGGCTTCTGAGTTCTAGCTGAATAGGGAGAGGTGAATTTTGGTGATGGGGTTGCCAATGGGAAAGGTCGCCGAAAAAGTTAGACTACGGTGGCAGACCATAGTCGACCACGACAGGCAACAACGGACAACAACAAAGGAGATTGGTCTGTTGGAAAGAGGACATAACAAGAGAAGAAAGGTCGACAAACCTGAGTGAAAACATGATTTAGCTGGAAAAAAATTTCACTGGAGAACAGTGGGCTCACTGGACATGCACGGTTCTATGATTGCCTCTTGTCGCGACTGGGATCGCGGTAAAATAGCAGCTCACGAGATTTTAAAGATGAAAATGAAGTCGCCACTAATTTTATTTGAATTAAGAAAAAAATAGAAAATCTTTCTTAGAAAATAGTCTTTGAAAACCAGATCGGATTCAGGAGTCAATTATGTATAGGTAAGGGTGGAAACTTAATCCCACAACATTCCTAACACACCCATCCTGAGACAGTACCTTAAGTCAATTGCGCAAAACTTGATAATATCATATATATTTATTTTACTCCTTTTACAAAACCATTGTAATTTTTTTTATTTTCTTATTTTTTTAGAGAAAAAAAAATCAAATTGTGAAAATTTATTTTTTGGCTTGATAGAATAAAGGTTCTGCTCCCACATATCTCCAGGAGCAATGAAGAACTCAGTCATGTAGTTCTGTAGAAAATAAGTGCGGGTTAATTAATTTTAATTAAGAAAAATATTTTTAAAAAATGATTTTGTTTGAAAACAAACCTATCATTGCACAGGGTTCAAGTTAGTACATGGCTACTCAATAAACCCTTATGATCCAAACAATATTAAAGATAACATATGCTATTCAATCATCATCATTGGTCATTGCATTGATTGAAAGATTTTTTTATATATATATTTTCATTTTTTTTTACTCTTCTTTTTTTTTTAAGCTTAACAAAACACTTTAAAATTTATCTAACCAAATAATTTTAGCCCAAACAATCCTAACCCAAAGAAAGAAAGAAAAAAAATAACTCAAGCCCAAACACCACATAAAAACAAGATTGGCCCAAAATAAATAAATATAAAAAAAACAACAGCCCAACTTTTTTTGTCACCTTTTTTTTTTAAAAAAAATATTGTTATTATTTTCTTTACTTCAGCAAATATAAAAAAATAAAATAAAAAAGGAACAAAACTAAGAAATCAAATAAAACATACAGTATAGCTTACGAAAGGGGGGCTGGTTTGAAGTGGTTGCAGATGGTTTGGATGGTGAAAATGCAGTGGATGGTGGTGCGCGATTCAGGTGACAGTCAAATGGGCGGCAGTCAAGGTGGCGCGCCAGCCAGAGTTCAACGGCTGGGTCTGAGGTTATGTTTGAACAGATCTGGGTAGTTGCTCTATTTTCTAGACAGGTTGATGGTGTGTGGAGCATGGTGGTTGGGTCACGTTCACAGTGGTTGGCGTCGAGCGGATGGGGACTTGGTGTAGCACGGATCCGTTGCGTTGAGGGTGGTTATGTAGGATCTCACGGTGATCCCCTGTTTGGGTGTTAGGGGTAGAGTTTTATAGTGGTTGGAGGTTAAAGATAGGGCTATGATGGTGTTGTTATGGTACTTAAGAGGGTCCGTGGTTGCTACGGGTGAAAGTGGTGGTGCAAGGTGGTGATAGTGGTGGGGTGAGTCACGTGGTGGAGATAAAGGTGAGGTGAGTTACATGGTGGAGATGGAGGGCGGTTGATGGTGAAGATGGTAAGGTTGGGTGATTGGTGTTGGTGAAAGTGAAGGTTGAAGGTGGTAGAGGGAGGTCAAGATGGGGTGTGGACGAGGTAGAGGTTAGTTATGGAGGTTATGTTGGTAGGGAAGGTGAGTTTGGGGTGAGTCACGGTTGGGTGATGGAGGTGGGTCAAGGTGGAGGTTGCTTGGAGGAAAATAATGATGGTTAGGACGTGGTAAAGTGGTTCTTTGGTGGCTTTATGGCGCAAGGTGGTTCACAGTTTCGAGTGGCTGTTTAACGTATGACAGAGGTGATGAAGATAGAGGGATGGTAAGGAGTTTGGTTTAAAGACACAAGGCTATTTGGTGGTTGTTTGTGGTGTTTTCACGGTGAGGATGGGAATGGTGGTTGTTGTTTAGACACATAGTGTTGAAAGGCAATGGTCATTATGGTGTGGTTTGGTGTTGATGGTGAAGTGGAGATGGAGGATGAGCCAAGAGGTGGTGATGGTTAGGACGTGGTGGAGTGGTTCTTTGCTAGGTTGGTTGTGTGTCTTCAAGATGGTTGAGGGGTGGTTGAAAAATGGAGAGTGGAGGTTGATGGTGGTGAAGATGAAGGTGAATGGTGGAGTGGTGCAGGTTGGATACTTGGTGGTGGCGAAAATGGTGAGGTTGAGGGAGATAGTTGTGTGTGGTGGTCTCATGTAGTGGCTTGGTAGGAGGTTAGAGATGAAGGTAGGTTGCTTGAAGGGTAGTGACTATGGTGAGGTGTTTGAAGTGATGAAGATGGGTTTGGTTATCGTGGTTTTGGGAGGTGGTTGGAAGATAGTGATGGTGATAAAGGATTATGAATGTAAGGTGGATGATGAATAGGGATGGATGCTTGGTGTTAGTAGTGTGGTGAGTGAAGTAGTGAGGGTGGAGATGGTGAAGGTGATGTGGTGAGTGAAAGAGGTTGATCTAGATGAAGATGATGTAGTGCAACTTATACCTGAGAGTGTACATGAAAGGAAAGTGAAAATTTGAGTGCATAATCGTAAGTTGGTGTGTGTGTGTAGCAATATAGGTGGGAAAATGGAGAAAGTGAGTGAGTGGGGAGCAAAACAACATTTTACCCTTGGTGGTGTGTGCTGCAGCAGTGTAGTGGTGCATGGGTAGTGCATGGCTAAAACAAGAAAATGAACATAAAGAAAAGAAAATTGGTTATGATCCCAAAATAGAAACACAACCAAACATCTTCTATACGTTACTACCTTTTTTTATTTTTCATATTTTATTTTTTGTTTTGTTATGTGGTTTTTTCTAAAACTAGGCTAAGGTGGGCTTATGCATTTGGGATAAAAGTAAAAGGGCTAAGAATATGGACTTGAATTAATTGATTTTTTATTTTTTTCTTTTTATTTCTCAATTTTTTATTTTTTTAATTTTAAATTTATCTTCTTTTTTTTAAAACCCGAACAAAATTGAATGTTCGCAGTTGTCCCTCTTTACTTGTTTTTTACTATATAATAAGAATAACAGTGGTTTTTCAATATTATTATTGTAAGAAACGAGTAAAGACATGAACTTCAATTTTGTTCGTCAATGCATAAGATGATAAATACAAAACAATGCGGGAACAATAAAATGTGAAGAGCCGATACACTCAAAAGTAAATGATAGGAGCTGATACGCTCAAAAGGTAAATGACATGAATTTAAACTGCAAATAGCCAATGTGCTGAAAAGGTAAATGACATGAAATTAAAATTCATGGAGTTGATGTGCTTAAAGTAAATGATAAGAGCCGATGCGTTCAAAATGACATAAATTTAAAATGCATAAAGCTGATGCGCTCAAAAGAATTTAAAATGTTAGGAGTCGATGCCCTAAAAAAATATTAAAATGAAAGGAGTCAATGTGCTCAAAAGAATTGACAGAAATTTGAAATGTATGGAGTCGATGCGATCGAAATGACAGAAATTTAAAATGCATGGAGTCAATGCACTCAAAAAAATTAATAGAAATTTAAAATACATGAGGCAATGCGCTCAAAATAAATGACAGGAGTTGATGCGCTCAAAATGATAGAAATTTTAAATGCAAGGAGCTGATGCACTAAAAAAAATTAAAATGCATGAAGTCGATGCGCTCAAAAGAATTTAAAATGCATGGAGCCGATGCGTTCAAAATAAATGGCAGAAGTCCATGCATTCAAAATGATAGAAATTTAAAATGCATGGAGCCGATACACTCAAAAGAAATTAAAATGCATGGAGCCGATGCATTCAAAAAAATTTAAAATGCAAGGAGTCGATGTGCTTAACATAAATTAAAATGCAAGAAGCCGATGCGCTCAACAGAAATTAAAATGCAAGAAGCCGATGCGTTCAATCGAAATTAAAATGCACGGAGCCGATGCACTCAAAATAAATGATAGAAATTTAAAATGCATGGAGTCAATGCGCTTAAAGAATTGACAGAAATTAAAATGCATGGAGCCGATGCACTCAAAATAAATGACAGAAATTTAAAATGCATAGAGCCGATGCGCTCAAAAGAATTTAAAATGTTGAGAGCCTATGCGCTCAAAAGAAATTAAAATGAAAGGAGCTGATGCGCTTAAAAAAATTGACAGAAATTAATTGCATAGAGCTAATACGCTCAAATTAAACATAAAATTAAAATTTTCTTTTCTCTCTTTTTTTTTCTCTCTCTCTCTTTTTCTCTTTATCTTTTTTTTTTCATTTTTCATTTATTTATTATAAGTCATTTGAACCCTTGGCAATCCTAGAATGCTTTGACTAATCAAACTATTTGTTCACGTGCTTTTCTTCATCAGACCCTTTTTGTTGGATAGGAATCCTTTGGATTTGCTCATTTTCCTTCTTAATTTTTCCATTTTTTCGACCCCCTATTCTTCTTGGCAACACATTGCAATCTATACTTTAAGTTACTGCGATCTTTTAGTCCAAATCAATCATTGAAGGATTACTGTAGAATTGTCAAATCAAATCGTCGACCTTAAATTCATTATATTTGAGACATAACTTAATAAGTAAATATACATTTATGAATGGATAGAAATTCGTTAAATGAACAAACTTCTTTTTATCAATTTGATAAGCAAAATCGTACATGAACTTTTGGCAAGACACATACTTGAAAAGAAAGCATAGAAACAAAGGAAGATTTCAGGGATTTTTTTTAAAAAAAAATTGCCGCAATATTGGTTCCTTGTCCATCATTCAAATGATTCCCTGCAACGGCTTGATAATTCAACCACTGTCTCTATTGCTACTTTATTCAACACATCTTCTCTTTTAATTCTCCAGAAAATTTGTCCCAGTATGACCAGTTTAATGCAAATAAAAAATTGCGCCAATGTAACCAATGGAATAAAAATTGCCCCTGTGTAGCCGATCAAACGCCAATCAAAATTGCCTTAGTTTTGGTGAACCCTTCAAGGAATTTCAGGCCAACTTTATTTGAGATTTTGCCTATTTATTTGTCCTAACTTTTGCTTAGACCGACCTTTTGGGTTTTTAGCCTAACAGACTCTTTTCCTCTTCTTTTTTTTATTGCTCTAATTTTTGCTTAGGTCGCCCTTTCGAGTTTTCAACCTAACGATGTTTTTTTTAGGCATAGAACCTCTTGATAGCATCAGTGTTCATGGGCTTTAGCAATTCTTACACATCCATATTCTGCAAAATTAATACTCCTCTTGAAAATGCCTGCTTAACTATGTAAGGGCCTTCATAACTCGGAGCCCACTTTCCTCTAGTATCCTCTTGGTTATGAAGAATTTTCTTCAAAACCAAATCCCCTGAACAAAATTCTTTGGGATAAAATTTCTTGTTAAAGGCTCTGGTCATTCTGCTTTGATACAATTGTCTATGACAAATAGCTGCTAGTCTTTTCTCTTCTATCATATTCAACTACTCATATCGAGTCTTCACCCATTCGAATTCCTCTAACTCAGCTTCCATCAAAACCCTTAGAGAAGGAATCTCAATTTCTATAGGAGAGATAACCTCTATCCCATACACCAAAGAGAAAGACGTTGCCCCGGTGCTTGATCATATATTGGTATGATACGCGTGCAAAGCATATGGTAACATTTTATACCAGTCTTTGTAATTCACTACCATCTTAGCAATAATTTTATTGACATTCTTATTAGCTGCTTTAACTGCACCATTTATTTGGGGTCTATAAGGAGTTGAATTATGATGCTTGATTTTAAAATTTTCACAAAACTTTCAAACCTCAGCACCATTAAGATTGGTAGCATTATCTGTGATTATTCTTTCTGGAATTCTATATCTGCAGATAATATCCCTTTTGAGGAATCTCAAAAATACTTTTTGAGTGATATTGGCATAAGAGGAAGTTTCTACCCACTTGGTGAAATAGTCAATCGCCACCAAAATGAAGCAATGACCATTAGAAGCTTTAGGGTTGATGGGTCCGATGACATCTATTCCCCACCATCGGGAAATGCTATAGAGATACCAAATTATGCAAAGGAAATGGAGGTGCATTAACTCAATCTACATATATCTAGCATTTTTGGAACTTTCGTACATATTCTATGCAGTCTATTTCCATGGTGGACTAATAATTTCCGCTCCTTTGAATTTTTCATGCCATCATATGACCATTGGCATAAGTTCCACAAATTCCTTCATCGACTTCAATCATGATTAAACGAGCTTCACGAGCATCCACACATCTAAGCAAGGTGCCGTCATGACTTCTTTTGTACAAAACTTCTCTGTTCAAGAAAAATATCATTGTCAACCGACAGATAGTCTTCTTATTCACCACACTTGCCCTAGTTGGGTATTCTCTATACTAAATGTATTGCTTGATATCATAATACCAAGGTTTACTATCTGGCTTGCCTTCTACGTTGGCACAATGCGCAGGCTTACTGTGTGTCTTTACTTGGATGGGTTGAACATTATTGTAAATATCCAACTTGGTCATTACAATCAAAATGGCCAAGGCATCTGCAAACTGATTCTTGTCTTGAGTCAAATGGGAGAAGGTCACCTCCTCAAACTTCTCAATCAACTGGGTCAAATACTTTTGATAAGGCACCAACTTTGGGTCTTTGGTTTGCTATTCACCGTTCACCTGATAAATGATAAGTGCTAAATCTCCAAACACTTTTAGCTGCTTGATCCCCAAATCGATTACAACTTGTAAGCCATTAGCACACGCCTCATACTTCACAACATTATTGGTGCATTCAAAATCCAGCTTGATAGCGACTAGGTATTGCTTTCCAGTTGGTGAAACAACCACGATTCCTATGCCACTACCATGCATGTTGACTGCTCCATCAAAATACATCTTCCAAATAGGCTCATCTCATTCTTCTTCTCCTTCCGCCATCAGTATTTCTCCATCAGGGAACTCGGATGTTACTAGTTGTCTACCCTCAAGAGGGTTTTCAACTAAATGATCAGCAATCATACTACCTTTGATCGATTTCTGAGTCATGTACTTGATATCGAATTCTGATAACATCATCTCCCATTTTGAAACCCTTAATAAAACATGAGGACTTTCAAATATGTACTTCAGAGGATTTATTCAGGAGATCAACCAAGTGGTGTAATGCAGCATGTATTGCCATAGCCGCTTTGAGGTCTATACTAGAGCACAACAAGTCTTCTCGATAGCCATGTAATGGGCTTTACAATCATTAAACTTTTTGCTCAAATAATAAATTGCATGCTCTTTCTTTCCTGGTTCATTATAGTGCCCCAATATTACCCCCATCGAGGTTGGTAATACAGTTAGGTATAAAATCAGAGGATGACCCGACGTAGGGGGTACCAACACAAGAGGATTCATTAAATAAGTCTTTATCTTGTCAAAAGCTCTTTGACATTCCTCATCTCATTCACTCGGTTAATGCTTCTTCAACAGCTTGAATATAAGCTCACAAATGTTGGTCAAGTTAGCAATGAATCTAGCGATGTAGTTAAGTCTCCTAAGAAAACTTCTCACTTCATGCTCTGTCTTAGGAGCAGACATCTCTTGTATTGCTTTCACCTTATCCGGATCCACCTTTATCATTTCTCTGCTAACAATGAACCCGAGTAATTTTTCAGTAGATGTTTCAAAAACACATTTAGCAAGATTCAACCTTAGCTTGTACTTTTTGAGTCTTTCAAACAACTTACGTAAAATCGTCACATGACTTTCCCCTTCTTTAGACTCGACGACTATATCATCCACGTACACTTCAATCTCCTTGTGCATCATGTCATGAAACAATGCAACCATAGCACGTTGATAAGTAACCCCAGCATTTCTTAATCCAAATGGTATCACTGTGTAGCAAAACATTCCCCAAAGAGTAATGAAAGTGATTTTTTCTTTGTCATGGACATCCATGAGAATTTGATTGTACCCTGAATATCCAACCATGAATGAAAACTTGTGATTCTTAGCAGTGTTATCAACCAAAACATTGATATGATGGAGTGGGAAATCATCCTTCGGATTGGCCTTATTTAGATCCTTGTAGTCCACACACATTCTGACTTTTCCATCCTTTTTTGGCACAGACACAATATTGGCTACCCACTATGGGTGTCTTGATACCTCCACGAATCCTGCTTCTAGCTACTTAGTTACCTCTTCCTTGATCTTCAGGGACATATCAGGATGCATCCTCCTTAACTTCTGCTTCTTTGCCTCAACATTCGGGTATAGTGAGATTTTATGTGACGCTATCTTCGGATCTAATTCAAGCATATCCCGATAAGACCAGGCAAAGACATCCATATACTCTTTGAATAGTGCAATCATTTCTTCATGCTCGAGATTTTCCATTACTTTTAATTCATTTTTCTTTTCCTCTATCCCCATGTTGATCATCTCTGCTTCCTCATCATTCAAGTCAAATCCCTTCTTTGAATACTACAGTAATTTTGCAAAATCTTCAACAACTTCTCCTTCTTCATTAGGTCAAGGGTCTTCTTCATCAAACATCGTAGGGGAATCAATTAATAAGTTTCCAAGGTCCCTTTCATAAGGCGAACTTTCTACAAGAATCAGATCCCTAGAAAATAGTTTGTGTGGAGTTGGAAAGGCAAAATAGAGTAAGAATGACAAAGGGAGGACAAAACATTATATAGAAATGTAAAAAGAAAATTGATAAATGCAAAAGGACAAGTCAAATGTGCAACAAGGAGGAATGCTAAATGTTCATGCAAATTCATTTAGTTAATGTCTCAAACAACATAAACATAAGCTCAAAACTTAGCCAATCTTAAATATCATCTTAGTAAAATATAAACAGATAATTACTTGGAAACAATCACATTAATCAATGGTTTGGATTGCCAGTTCTTCAGCAGCTCTTCATCAAGCAAAAAGACAGATTGCCTTGTACTCTTATAGGCTTTCTTCATATAATGCATTAATGGTGAGATAGCATTAGGGGCGAATGACTTCTTCAAAGGAATCTACCCCTTGTTCAACTTGTATTACTCCCAAAGTGAGCAACCATTGGATTCGAATATTAAAATTCGAACAATTCTCGATATCATGTCCCATTCCCTCATAATGATAAGCACAACTTGACTCTTCATCGTACTTCTCTTCTTCTTTCATTGTTACAACTGGTGTAGCGATACTGTAACCTACTTTCTTCAACCTCTCAAATATTCTTGCCATCGGTTTACGCAAGCTCATGACTTTTCTTGCGGGTGATCCTTCCATCTCTAAGGCATTTACCTAATTCCTTCCACCCTGATTAAGAATCGGGTTGCTAACAATACTAGGTCCAGTCTCCTCTTGAATGTCAAGCTTTCCATAAACAATTAATTTCATTACTACAGTCTTGAAAGATTCACATTCTTTAATTGAGTGCCTTGGGATATCCATGTGGTATTTGCTAGTTAAACTCAAGTTATACCACGTTGGGAATGATAGTTCTAAGGGACGTACATGATTTCTGGAGATGAGGTGATCATCAAATAACTTTTGGAATAAGTCTACGTTTGAAATGGATAACCTTGGGAAATGGGATAGGTTTTGGAAGCAGAAGTGACCTTGGTTTTGGAAGTTTGGCTGAGGTTGTGGGTTGCTTAGGTAATTTTGTGGAGGTGCAGGTGGATATTGAGTATAAGTTGGACGAGTTGATACATATGGTTAGTATGAAAAGTGAAGATTAGGGTTGTATAATGGTTGATAACTAGGGTATTATGGTGAATGCAAAGGTCTGAAGGTCTGTTGGTGTTTGACATAATTCGCTTTGGGTTCTTTCCTTTTCGGCTGGAATTCCTTCTTAGAAGCAGTATTGTTTGTATTGCTTATCGGTAACTTCCCAGTTTTAGCCAAAATTTCAATCATTTCCCCTGTAGTTATTAAGTCAACAAAATCCTTATAGGCTGCCCCAACCATTGCCCCAATAAAAGGATTTCCCAAGGCTCCCAGGAAATATGAATACATCTCAGACAGTATCAATAGGGGCTGAGCTTGAGCTGCCAAGGCTCTCCACCTCTATGCATATTGTTTGAAAGGCTCTTTTTTTCCTTTCTGCATCGAGCTCAATTATTTGTGAGTTGGAGCTACATTCAGATTGAATTTGTATTGGTCCATGATTAAATTAGTCAATTCCGTCCAATGCGAAATCTTAGAGCAGTCTAATTGAAGATACCACTTTAAAGTTGGATCTATAAGACTCTCGTTGAAAAAGCTAATGAGTAACTTATCATCCTTAGACCAAACAGTTATATTTGTCCCATAACTGATCAAATGGAACCGAGGATTGCCACTCCCGTCATACTTAGCAAAATCAGGGATCTTGAAGTCTTTAGGGATTACTACATTCGTAGTATGACACAATTCTTCTATTATGAGGGGTCTATAAGCGTTGAGACCCTTGACTGCCTTGATATGTTCCTCCATTTTCTCCATCCACTCTTCTTTCACCTTATCCTTTTTGGTCATGATGTGGCTATTCCCAGAAGTATGACATTGTTGCTTGCCCCGAAACAGACACATGAGGTTGTTCCCAGGTTGGGCCAGCATAACTAGGAATCTTATTATGAACGTTTTCCAAGACGTGATACCCCTCCCTAATAGGCATGACTATCGATGTCATCTGAGGTGGTTGTTCACGGATCCCCACAGCGATGCCTAAGGTTATAGCTGAGAATATCAGGGCAGTTATCGATGACACATTTACATATGCTTCAACCCCATTTGCACTTCTATTTACACTGATTAACTGGAGAGACTCCATCACATCTTGCAATATTGCTTCCAACCTTGCTTAAGTCTCTGACAATCCATTCATCCTCCTTGCCATCTCATCGACTTCCCTACTTAAGTTTCTCCCTGCCTCAAGATTACTAGTAGTTATTCTAGTCTGAGATTTGATATTGTAAACTCAGGTTTGATTGGTCTTTTCTTTCCTTAGTCGCACAATGGTTCCTGAACCCGTTTGATTTGTTAAAACATAGTAACATCAATCAAAGAATGAAATGAATGAGATGCATAAGATGAAATGAATGAAATAAAAACATTTTTTCTTTCTCTTTTTTCTTTTAATGTTAGGAATGCTATGAAAATGAAAGATAATGCATTTTTTTAAGAATGCTAGGAATGAAAATGCAAGATGATGTATCCTTTAAAAAAAAATGCTAGTAATACTAGGAAAATGCTTGATGTAAATTTTTTTTTTAGAATGCCATGAAAATGCCAAATGATATATTTTTTCCTTTTTTTAATAAAATGTTAGGAATGCTATGAAAATACAAGATGAGTTTTTTTTTTCTTTTTTTTTAAATGCTATGAATGCCATGAATATGCAAGATTTTTTTTCTTTTTAAGAATGGTAAGAATGCTATGAAAATGCAAGGTGATGTATTTTTTTTTTTAGAAAATACTAGGAATGCAATGAAAATGCAAGATATATATATATTTTTTTTATTTTTTAGAATGTAAGGAAATGCTATGAAAATGCAAGTCATGAATAATACATGATGAAATATCAGTTTTTTATGATGATTTTTTTAAAAAAAGAATACAATAATGAACGACATGAGAAAATGATAAATAAAGAAGAAATATGCTCCTTCTTGTGCCCTAGTCAGGTGGAACCTAAGGTAGGATTTTCTTAAGGTCACGACTCTAATTTTGACAGTCACTATGTTCAATCTATCAGTGCAAGGTTTTTGAGATAGCTCTAAACTTCTAAAAAGTCATGGTCCCCAGATTGTCCCTATCTCGAAAGACAAAGGACCTAATTCATGAATTAACTAGAAGTAAGGATAAAACCTCTCAATATGACTAGTTCATGATACTGGTAACAATCTGAGTGGTGTCTCAACAATTGTCAAGTGGACATAAAGCCCCTCAATAACAAAAATCGAGACCCCTCCTATTTCTCAGGTTCACACGGACTCGAGTATAGAGCCTAAAAAGTGTGTGAGGTAAGTGATAATGACGTGTGTGTGAGAGCATACAAACTTGTACAAAAATTTAAAAAAAATCAAAATTACCTCCCAACCAGCAAAAACATATATACAACAACCAGCCAGTAATCATCTGCCCTAGGGTTTCAACAATTAAGTACAAAATATATATACAAGTCAAAATATACACAAGATAATGTTATTACATATTTATATAAAAGTACTAAATAAAATCTATTTACAAACAAATAAGAAAACAAAAACAAGAACAAAAATGGGTAAAATAAATAAGTAGAGGTTATTAATAATTTGCACAACTAACAACAACAAACCTGACTCTTCAAGTGTCCTCAGCAGAGTCGCCATCTGTCCCGACAGGGATCACAGCAAAATAGCAACTCGTGGGCTTTTAAAGATGAAAATTGAGTCGCCACCAATTTTATTTGAATTAGGAAAAAAAATTAGAAAACCTTTATTAGAAAATAGTCTTTGAAAATCAGATCGGATTTGGGAGTCAGTTATGTATAGGGAAGGGTGGAAACTTAATCCCATAACACTCCTAACACACCCGTCTGAGCCGGCATCTACTTAAGTCGGTTAAGTCAACAGTGCAAAACTTGATAATCAAATATATTTATTTTACTCCTTTTACAAAACCATTGTAATTATTTTTACTTTTTTATTTTTTATTTTTTTTATTTTTTTAGAGAAAAAAAAACAAATTGTGAAAATTTATTTTTTGGCTTGACAGAATAAATGTTCTGCTCCTACATATCTTCAGGTGCAATGAGGAACTCAGTCACGTAGTTTTGTAGAAAATAAGTACGGGTTAATTGATTTTAATTAAGAAAATAATTTTTGGAAAATGATTTTGTTTGAAAACAAACTCATCGTTGCACAGGGTTCAAGTAGTATAAGGCTACTCAATAAACCCTTATGATCCAAACGACATTGAAGATAACAATCATGCTATTCAATCATCATCATTGGTCATTGCATTGATTAAAATATTATTATATATATATATATATATATATATATATATATATATATATTTCATTTATTTATTCTTTATTCTTTTTTTTTAAGCTTAACAAAACACTTTAAAATTTATCTAACCAAATAATTTTAGCCCAAACAATCCTAACCCAAAGAAAGAAAGAAAAAAAATGACTCAAGTCCAAACACCACATAAAAACAAAATTGGCCCAAAATAAATAAATATATAAAAAAAGCAACATCCCAACTGTTTTTGTCACCCTTTTTTTTTAAAAAAAAATTATTGCTATTATTTTCTTTATTTCAGCAAATATAAAAAAAATAAAAAAAGAACAGAACTAAGAAATCAAATAAAACACACAGTATAACTTATGAAAGAAGGGGCTGGTTTGAAGTGGTTGTAGACGGTTTGGACAGTGAAAAAGCAGTGGACGGCGGTGCGTGATTCAGGCAACGGTCAGGTGGGCGGTGTTTGGGGTGGCATGCTGGTCGACGTTCAATGGCTGGGTCCGAGGTTGTGTTTGAACAGATCTGGATGGTTGCTCTATTTTCTAGACAGGTTGATGATGCGTGGAGCGTGGTGGCTGGGTCACATTCACGGTGGTTGGTTTGGTGGCTGGCGTCAAGCGGATGGGGGCTTGGTGTAGCACAGATCTGCTGCATTAAGGGTGGTTATATAGGATCTTACGGTGATCCCCTGTTTAGGTGTTAGCGGTGGAGTGTTATGGTGGTTGGAGGTTGAAGATGGGGCTATAGTGGTGTTGTTATGGTGCTTGAGGGGATCCGTGGTTGCTACGAGTGAGAGTGGTGGTGCAAGGTGGTGATGGTGGTGGGGTGAGTCACGTGGTGGAGATGGAGGGTGGTTGATGGTGAAGATGGTGAGGTTAGGTGCTTGGTGTTGGCGAAAGTAAAGGTTGAAGGTGGTAGAGGGGAGGTCAAGATGGGGTGTGGACGAGGTAGAGGTTAGTTGTGGAGGTTGTGTTGGTGGGGAAGGTGAGTTTGGGGTGAGTCACCGTTGTTGGGTGATGGTGGTGGGTCAAGGAGGAGGTTGCTTAAAGGAAGATGGTGATGGTTAGGACATGGTAGAGTGGTTCTTTGGTGGCTTTATGGCTCAAGGTGGTTCACGGTTTCGGTGACCGTTTAACGTATGGCGTAGGTGATGAAGATGGAAAGATGGTGAGGAGTTTGGTTTGAAGACACAAGGTTGTTGGGTGGTTATTTATGGTGCTTTCATGGTGAGGATATAGGAATGGTGGTTGTTGTTTAGATGCATGGTGGTGGAAGACAAAGGGTTTGTTATGGTATGGTTTGGTGTTGATGGTGAGGTGGAGATGGAGGATGAGCCAAGAGGTGGTGATGGTTAGGACGTGGTGAAGTGGTTCTTTGGTGGGTTGGTTGTGTGTCTTCAAGATGGTTGAGGGGTGGTTGAAAAATGGAGAGTAGAGGTTGATGGTGGTGAAGATGAAGGTGAAGGGTGGAGTGGTGCAGGTTGGATACTTGGTGTTAGTGAAAATGGTGAGGTTGAGGGGAGATAGTTGTGTGTGGTGGTCTCACATGGTGGCTTGGTAGGAGGTTACGATGAAGGTGGGTTACTTGAAGGATGGTGACTATGGTGAGGTGTTTGAAGTGATGGAGATGAAGATGAGTTTAGTTATGGTGGTTTTGGGAGGTGGTTGCCGATAGGGATGGTGGTAAAGAATGATGAATGTGAGGTGGATGATGAATGGGGTTGGATGCTTGGTGTTAGGGTGTGGTCGGTGAAGTAGTGATGGTGGAGATGGTGAAGGTGATATGGTGAGTGAAAGAGGTTGATCAAGATGAAGATGCTTTAGTGCAGCTTATACCTAAGAGTGTACGTGAGAGGAAAGTGAAAATATAAGTGCATAACCGTGAGTGGGTGTGTGTGTGCAATAGTGTAGGTGGGAAAGTGGAGAAAGTGAGAGTGAGTGGGGAGCAAAATAGAGTACCCTTGGTGGTGTGTGCTGCAGCAGTGTAGTGGTGCATGGGTAGTGCATGGCTAAAACAAGAAAAGGAACATAAAACAAGAAAATAAAATTGGTTCTCATCCCAAAATAGAAATACAACCAACCGGCATCTTCTATACGTTATTACCTTTTTTTACTTTTTATTTTTTTTTGTTATGTTTTTTTTAAAAAAAAAAAACTAGACTAAAGTGAGCTTATGCATTTGGGCTAAAAAGAAAAGGGCTAAGAATGTAGACTTGAATTAATTGAATTTTTTTTTCTTTTTTTTCTCAATTTTTTATTTTTTTATTTTTTATTTTTCTTATTTTCTTATTTTTAGTCTAAGCAAAATTGGGTGTTCACATCTCTCTTTAGGCTCTAGATACCATGTTGAAAGAGAGAGACTTATAAAGAAAATTGTGTCTAAACTATACAAGGGAGATTGAATTATATAGACATATTACAATAAATACAAAAATCCTAATTACCATAATTACGTGATTTGGTTATGATTTGGTTAGCCTATATAACAAATTTAGATACTATTTACATAGTTTTTAACATTTATATTACTATGTAACTTTTTATTATAATTTAAAAAATAACGTAAATAGGTCCTTAATTTTTAAAATTTGTAATTGAGTCTTTATAATTTTAAAATTTTTTAATTAATTCCTTGAATTCAATGTACCGATAAAATTTAATGGTGTAATAATAAAATTTCAATTACAAATGTTTATAATATAGTGATTTATTTGAACATTTCAAAAAGTATATGAACCTAAACATTAATTACAATTTAATTAAACATAAGCTTAATTAAAGTTGCAAATAATAATAATACCACTACTTGCATCCTACCATTTATTAAGATCTGCTACGGATTTTCTCTCACTTAAGAAAAAAGATTGTGTTGACTTAGTGATACTTATCTTAAAACTTAAAAGGTTTCTATTACCATACTTTTAGACTTTATGACATAATAAAAATGTGAACAAATTAAGAAATAAGTCATCCCAATCTACAAACTTTGTACAAGAACTTATTTGAAAATTTACAAAACATATAAATATAGGAACTTATCTAAAAATTTTGAAAAAAAAGGACTTATTGAATAATTTAATATTAAAATAATAATAATAAATTACCAAAACTCAGGAAAAAGAAGGAATCTTAGTCAATACAGGTTGTTGGGTTTTTCTTGAAGTTCTTGAAAACAAAAGGAATGGTTGTGTAAAAGTTGAAAAATTGAAGGGAGGTTTGTGTAATTTCATTAACATTTTCTTTTTTTGTTATTTAAAAGGTTTAGGGAAGGGAATGTTATTTAATTTCAATTGCCATAGTGCTTATAAATTACCTATCAACAAGGATTGGTAATAACGAAATCGAATTCAAACCTTAAAAACTGAAGTATTATAATCCTTTTCAGCTAAATCAAGCTGTAAAAATTGCTTTGACCCAATATTCCAAAAGGCAAATCTAGTCATTTTGTGTGGAGAATGTTGAATTTTGACCTCACCCATTGGACCAGCTTATTTGGCCCACAAATCACTTTAGGGGTTGGGTGATATATTTAGAAACTTGTTTTTTTTTAAAAAAAAAAATACTCGTTTCAGCTGGTGTAAAAACAAAAATTGGTTTCTTAATTTTTTTTCCATCCTTTACTTAAGCGGATAGTTTTGGGATAACCTAATCACGTCGAAGGGTTTCATGCCAGTTGGCAATGGTGGAAGCTGGGGTGAAATACTTGTAAAATATACTTCAACATCTAAATTAGTCTCAAAGCCAAAAAGAGAAAAATAGTATAGACAGAGAAAGTGAATCATCCTAAGATACTCCTAAGCATATGCTTATATAAAAAGTAATGTTATATCCTCATACCCAATCATCTTAATAATCATTCTAATACTAAATGAAGAAAGTATTAAATGAAAAAATAAATATATCTAATGTCTTAAGAACATAAAAATCATTTAATATTTTCTTCACTTAGTAATTAGGAAGATTAATAGGAGAATTGGGTAGGAGGATAAATCATTTCCCTTATATAAAAGGTGAGGCAACTAGAGGACCTTAGGTAGCGGGCCACATGTAAACTATTTGGCTTGGGTCTAGTAGGACATATTGGTTCAATGTGGTTCATAATTTCTGAAGTTATGGTCACTTAATGATGTATTATCATATCTTTTAATGAGTTTGACGTCTTAATTACTTCTTTCATTCCTTTTTATATGTCTTTTTAAAAAATTTGTTTTGTTTCAATTTATCTATCATTTGAAAATTTTAAGGATGCATTAATTATTTTTTTAATTTTATCTTACCATTTATTGTCTCTACTAAACCTAATAACTACATATATTAGTTAACTTCTACAATTTCCTACACATATTAATGGAGTGAGGAAGGATAATTTAGTTATATCAACTTATATTTCACTTAATTTGATGTTATTTAATTATATCATTAATTCTTGCTTAAAAATCTTAAAAGACAAATAAAAGGAACAGCAGGAGTATGTTTCAATATTCTCATAAAAAATGACAATGTTTCAATATTCTCATAAAGAAAGACACTATGTTTTAATAGTACTAAACTCATTTAATGATATAACAACACATCATTAAATGATAATATAAATATTTTTTTACTGTATATTTAAATCAAACTCTAACTTGACCCGAACCTCTTGATGCTAGTAACAAAAGTATTTCATCCAAATTAAATCCTTCAAAGACAGCAATGGTCTTCTGCCCAAGATTTAACACGATCTCACTCGGCTAAGCCATTGGGAACATTTGAGCTTTAAAGCATTTCAAGTTAATGGAATTAATTTACACACAACACACTATTAAATACAAAGTTGTGATTTTGTTTTGAAAGCTTAGAATATTTTAACGCTTCTCAATTTATAGAAGAGATTTGAGCCTACTTGACTCCTTTATGAGCCAAATTATCTTTTAGATAATGGGAAAAATTCTTACGTAAATATAAAATAAGTACTTAATATGGGTATATTAGGTTAAGATCATAGGCTAATTACAGTATTAATTAAATATAATTATTATAATTAATTATTAAATAATTTTTATTAATTCTATTAATTAATATTATAATTAAATTAATACATCTAATTTAAGTAGTGCAGATTTATGTATGAATTTGTAGAAATTCTTGTCTAAACAATGCATTCAAAATTATGCAAGAATCAATGAGCTTCTGCATTAAATGCATGGAACACTACACCCCACGTATTAAACACCCACCAACCATAAACATTCTGAATATTACCCTGTCATGTCATTACTCCATACACCCCGAATCCTAAATCCCCATCATGAATACTTAGTTGTTCATTGAGAATTATGTGTAACACACGATCTGTCTCATTGCTCCTTCTATAGCTGCATCTGCGCTATTGACTAGCTACACCCCTCTGAACAACTCCTCAATGCTTTTCACTTTGAAACCTTGACTATTCCAAAATTCGAATGAAAAAATGCAGTTAATTTTGAAAGTCATATGCCTAGAAATTCTAACATACATGTAGCACTCAAGTTAGATATGTTATGCTAATTATATTATTAATTAATAGAATTAATTATGATTATATATTAATTAATTATGACAATTGTCTATTTAATAATAAAATAATTAGCCTAATATACTCAACTTGAATACAACATGTTTATGCAAGAGTACTTTCTTGTCATATTCCCAAACATTGAGATGATGTGATGACGAATATGGTTATGGTTCTTCAGCTTTTATCGAAGGTGATTTTGATGGCGGCAGTGCGGGTTAATCATAACTGTATGTTCTCCAACAACATCAATTGAAAGGGATGATGTCAATGATGTTGATTATGAAAATGCTACGACTACATTGAAAAAGTATATAATTATTATAATATGTTCTCAATCAACTCTTTGCTTCACCCAAATTTTATAGGTGGTGAAAATTAAATACAAAAACTTTTGAGAGTGTCATAGCTAGTTATGTACCTCAGTATGTTTATGAGGATGGTAATTGAGTGGAAACTGTTCTATGTTATCTAAATGCCTCGATATAAGAACTTTGTCATTAGCATGATTTTAAATTTCAGTTACGGTTGCGTTATAATTACTAAAATTGTAGACAATTATAAGAAAATGCATTTGATGACCACCAAAATAGTAATATTGCAATTACAATTACGAGCGCAGATTGTAATTTAAAATCATCGTGTATATATATATATATATATATATATATATATATATATATATATATATATATATATATATATATATATATATAAATGAAGAGTATCACATTCTCATAATAAAACTCCTCTTACTAGATATGTCTCCTATATATATATATGCGGTTAAGGTGTAAAACTACTTAAATAAGCATTCACATACTAGATTTTCTTTCATATTTGTGTGTATGTGCTTATGCATATGCACTAGCACCTTTAGTGAACATAGAAATTAAAACAAGGGGGCAACTAGGATCACACTGTAAGAAAGAAACTGATCCATGATCTCAAAGCAATACTGAAGAGTAAATTGTGCACAGGATCCATATTTAATTACAATTTAAACAATGCTACCAAAGTAAACTAAGATACTTTAAAATTTTCACAATATAATAATTAATTACTCCCCAGTTCATATCAGATATTCACTTGCAATCATCTATCAAGATTTAGATAACCACTTAGCAGTCTCTTTCTCAGTAATATGTCCAAAAAGGATAATGCTGCTGATTTGCAAGAAGCTCTTCACTGTTACAAGATCTTCCATAATGGCAAAGTTTTTTTTTTGGGTATATTTTGCCAGACCAACATGGGTCTGTATGATTTAATCTAATTTCAAATAACTGAAAAGTGTAATTTCATTTCCTTGTCATTTGGCCTTCTTGTCTGATTGCCCATCAAAGCAACAAAGGAAAGAAGTTTATCCATATATCCATTACCTTGGTAAAATCTCAGAGACTGTTACATCATTAATGGAAAGATTCTTGGAACTTTTTGATGTAGATGCCTCCTCTGGGTTCATTCTTCCAACTGAAAATGCAGGGTGATTGGGTTTTGGAAGGGCCATTGTGTCACTTACCAGATGCCAACAACAATTGACATGGTTGGTCTAGCTGCTGCTTCTTCTTGAACACATAATAGACCAATGTGTATGCACTTCACAACTTCATTGGCTATACAGGATTTTTCCAGTACTGGATCCATCAATTCCAAACATTTTCCTTGACACCATATTTGCCAAGTCTACATGTAATTGTGAATATTGTTAAGTTGTAGTTAACACTATTGTATGTCAATTGGAAACTTAATTTCTTGATCATATAAGAGTTAAAACTCACATATAAGAGAAGGCTTTGACCATGGTCTGACAGATAGAATCCACTGTTCTTTTTCCCACAAACGATTTCTAATATAAGAACTCCAAAGCTGAAAACATCAGATTTCACTGAAAATAATCCTTCCATAGCATACTCTGGAGCCATGTATCCACTATTGGAAACATTAGAAACTTTGTTATTTCTCTTACATCAAAGAATATATAACAAGGAATTTCATTTTTCAACTAATCAAGTGCTTAAATATGTATTTATAAATCCTATTATTTTAAAATGGTTGGTATAAGTAGAACTCACTAAGTACCCATTACTCGTCTTATATTTGCCTGGTTTTGCCCTCTTTTAAATGTCCTTGCCAATCCAAAATCTGATATTTTGGGATTCATCTCCTGGTCTAGTAGAACATTGCTAGCTTTGAGATCTCTATGGATTATTTTAAGTCGAGAGTCCTCATGAAGGTACAGAAGGCCTCTTGCTATTCCATTAATAATGCCTAGTCTTATTTTCCAATCGAGTTGCTTTCTTTTTTCATTATCTGACAATGTAAAGGCAGAGAACAGATCTTATGAAAAATGTAGTATGTGAAGCCGACAACTTAAGGAAACTAGCTAATACCAAATAGTAAGTATTGGTCTTTTCCCTTAAAAGATATCTTATAACTGATTATTGATTTCATAATATCACTTGAATTTAGTTTCACAATATGAACAGAAAAAGAAAATTTGTCATAAATTTCTTGGGAATTATGATCATGAACTGTTGGTCTTATCCTTATAAACATAAGATATCAATATCATACAGCACAACTGGTGTTACCACCTAACAAGTAATAATATACAATAAAGTGCTACCTCACTCCCTACTACTTTAAAGCTCACAACAACACCACCTAACTTGTCTCCATAGACAGACCCCTCTTATATATACTAATTTAGCACTCAAATTGTTAAACCAAAAGGGCAGTAAATACTAAAATGTTGCCATCAATTATATTCAATGAAGCTATCTGAAAACATACCAAACAGGTGAAAATCGAGACTTTTATTCGACAAAAACTTATATACAAGTAGCTTTTCATTTTTCTCCAAGCAGCATGCCCAAAGTCTTACAAGGTTTCGATGTTGCAATTTAGCTATCAACATTACTTCATTCTTGAACTCCTCTGAGCCTTGATTAGAACCTTTTGAGAGCCTTTTGACTGCAATTTCTCTTCCATCTGGTAAAATTCCCTAATAAAAGATTTGTTGAAAGAGAGAAAAGAGAGAAACATATGAAGAAACTATGTATCTGAATTACACAACAGATGTTGAATTATATAGAGTTATTGTAATAAATATAAATATTACAAAAGATCCCAATTACCATAATTACATGTTTTAGTTATAATTTAGTTAGTCTATACAACGAATCTAGACATAGTTTTCAACACTTTCCTTTAAGTTAGAGCATATAGGTCATATACATTAAGCATGTTACAAATATAACTTATCCGAGGACTGTAACACCCCAACTTTTGGATAAATGATTGTGTTGTCCTGATTATACTGTTTTATGTTTTTCTGTATGCTATAAAATTTATTTGACTGTTTCATGTTCATATTTGAGTGTTTTGTGTAATTTACTATGAGCCAGGAAAATAATAATTTTCGGGTCAGAAAAATCTTATTTTAATTATTCAGAGCTGGGGGATCTTACTAGAGTGATATGGTTATTAATCTTTTAATTTTTAGATTTAATCGTAAATAAAATAATTTTATATTATTATAATATTATTTTATTTGACAATACCTACTGTTTCAAAAACAGTAGAAATCTACTCCAAAACGACCATGGACCAGGAAAAGTCCGTGGGACCCACGTTTAGTGAACCAGTCAACGTTTCTGGCTAGACTAAATTCTAGACTAATAGAAACAAGTCAACGATGTAGGCTTGAAAAGTTTGGACCTATAGAAAACAAGTTCACAAAAGTGGTTAGACTTGTTGAAATCAAACTAGAAGGTTTAACCAAGTTAGCTTAAAACCTAACTAAGTTAACATAAAAGGCTTATGTAGTAACTAAGTGAAGTAACCTAGTTAGCTATCTAGTTAAGTTCTAGTTAGATAATGATCTCAAAATATCAAGACTAACTTAGTTAACCTAAGTAACTATATAGTTAGGCAAGTAACTAAATAAATTAATCAAATACACTTAAATGAAACTAGAAGACCAAATGGATCACAAACTTGGTTTGCTCTCCATTAGGGTAATTCGGCCAAGCTTAAGCAAGGAGGTTCAGGAAACTTCAAGAAAGGCTTAGTCACTTGGATGACTAGGTTTTCATGCACCAATGAGAGACAAGCTTGGAGGCCAAGCTTTGATATCAACCTTTGATCAAATCTAGGGCTATTAGGTGATAGGAGAAGTCAAACAAGGAGGCCACCTCTTTAATGAGTCCTACGGCCATGCATAGGAGGAAGGAGAGTCATTTGATCATTATTCATCTTCAACATTTACCAAAAGCAAGAAACCAAGAGAAAACTCCATAGCTTTCTCCTTTGAAGACCATTCGGCCAACACCCATAAATCACCCTTCTAATCTTCAAAAATTTCATCTAACCTACTTTCTCAAACCTAAACATCATTCTAAGAACATCTCTAGTATAGAGTTCTTCCAAAATCTTTCATCTTAAGCTTGGAAAATTACTTTGGAAATTTTTCCTATAAGGTGAAATTCATTGTTTTTCATTTCTAACTTCATTTTTAAGGTTCTAAGCCATGATTGATCCATGGTTTGTATTTTTCTCCTATAGTTATAACTCTTCAAAATTGTTTAAGGTTGCTAGGATTTCTTTGGAGGAAGTCACAAAATCAACTAGGAGAAGGAGTAGAAGGTTTTATCTTCCTTTGAGGTAAGAGGGAGATTTGATCTCATCAACCATGTGTGGTGATGAGAAAATGGATTGTATATGTGTGAAGAATCCATAAGGATTCTCTTGTTTGATTGTTTAAATGATTTTCTGTTTGTGTTTGATATTGTTTGTATGCATGTCTATAAGCTTTAAAATATATTGTATGTGTTGATATATGTATGATTATTAATTAGGATGTGAATAATATGTAAGGTTTGCATGAGTGTTCCAAAGAACACAACCATGGAGCTTTCAGCTTCAACAAGGAAAAGAGAACCAAAATGTTCTCAACCATTTTCTAAAGGAAGGAATTAATGGAATTAGGTAAATTAATGAATTCCAAAATGATTTTGAAGATGGAAATTGATCCATAGATCAAATGCCAAGGTTTTGCTAAATTCGGCCAACATGCCTTCTAAATGTGTATTCAATCCAAAATTTATTTTCTAAGGGTAGATTAGATGTTTAACCTAAAAAGAATACATTTGCAATGGGTTTTCAAGACTTAAAGAAGTAAACTTATTTTTATTAGAAATATAGTATAAGAGAGAAATGAACAAAACTCTTGAAAAATACTTATCTTTTAGTTTTAAAGTATAATGACAATTTTCAAAGTGTATTTTGTGGTAATAAACTAAACAAAAGAATTTTTAAAGGAAAAACATAGAAAATGCCATTTTAATAGATTTTGTAGACGAAATGCTGTCAAAACTTAGTAGAAACAGACAAATAAAAGAGAACATTTTATAATATATTTATAACATAAGGAAAATATTCTACGTATTTTAAAAGTATGAAAAATAGCTTACGCAATTTTAAAAATAGAGATTTTAAAGCTTTTCGGTTAAGAAAACGATTTAAAAATCTTATGCGATTGAGAAAACAATTTAAAAACATTACGCGATTTTAAAAACATCAAAATATGGTTATGCGATTTAAAAACGTTTGTAAAAGCGACGCGATTGTGAAAACGCGATAAAATTTCTACGTGATTAATTGGAACAGTGAGTTTTGCTGTCGGGCCAAAGTGGTGGACCCGGACATGTTGAGATATGGTACTGTCAAGTGGTAACGTACTATATATTAGAATTTTTGAGATTGAGTGCGTTTTTGTAAATATGATAATATTTTGAGACTAAGGGTAATTTGATAATTATTGTTCTTATTCATGCATTCAGTTGTGCCAATTTGGTTGATATTGGCGATTGATTGACGAGACGAATTACATCGTGTTGTCGGTGTGATAAGCGTAGTGTGGTTCATCTTATGTGGACTTAGAGGCATTAGTGTGCAGAGTATTCCATATATGGACAATTAGTCGCTCCTCTGGGTCATGGTAACTGGCAACACACTAATGATCTCGACACGCACTATACTTAACCGAGATCTTGGGAAGACTGTTTAGTACAATGCATGTAGTGCACGACATGTTTGGACTATGTACTACTACATTATGTTGGACAGTGGGCTATAGACACGACGTTTGACAGTGTAATAGTTTGGTTGGGCAGCCTGAGGTACTGATAGTTCTCTTCGGGTTATTCTCTCTGATGTCTGTGTCTAGCTCTATGGAGTAGGAACGAGTCATATTGCATTTGCATTTATGTCATGCATTATAACATTATTATTTGTGATATTATTTGATATATTGAAGTGTATGGTTATTTATGATACTGTGGTATGCCATTCTTGTGTTATATTGTGCTATTATTTATGATGTTATGGTATGCTTTATTATATTAAACTGTGATATTTATTGTATTGTCGTTTTCTTATTTGCCATGCTGGTATTGATGTAGATTGTTTCACTTCTCTATTTGTATGTGTTTCTGAATTATTATTTTATTTCTGTAAAGAGTTTGAGGAAGAGGTAGAGGAACAACCTCTTGAGATATTGTACCCCGAGGATCAGCATACGGATGACCAGTTCGACGAGTGCGACCCGTCCGATCATCCATATCCTTTGGACTGATTCTGTGATCATGGCGTTGCCGAGATTTCTTGGTTTCGTGAGACTTGAGTTTCATGAAGGTTCGGAGGCCTGGCGATTGCGAGAGGATCGAGGATCGGTGATTTACTTGGGACGTCTGACTGTGTCCCTATGTGGAAAGTTTGATACTGAGTCTGTCTTTACTACGACCTTGTATTTACATCTGGAGATGCCGTTGGATCTGAGGCATCACTAGGGAGGACTTTTTCGTGTTCCCAGTGAGATCAGTATAGTGTCAACAATACGAACTCCTGTCCGTAGAGCTGTGAGACATCCTGGATTCCTGTCACCCGAGGTTTCCTCTGAGAGTGATCCTTCGGAGGGTTAGGAATCTATGATATGCACTTGGGCACTTTATGTTGTTGTACTGTATATTAACTCTTTACTGCTTTGTTTAAATATTGTGTAGTTGTAAATTATTTGTATAACTCAAGATAAAATCATATGTATATTATGTGTGTGATAACAATTTGCTTTATTTTATGTTCTATGTTATTCTATTTAACGATATCCAGTTTAAAAAGGAAAAATTTTACAACTCATATTAATTATGTATCAAATGTTTTATAACTTTGGTAAGATTTTATTTTATTGCATCATAAATGTGGCATCCCCACAAGGGTGTTACAAGGACCTCTCAAAGGCTTGGTGAAAACATTTTCTAGTTGATCATTTGAATTGACGAAGTTAGTGGTGATGTCTCTAGATAGGATCTTATCTCTAATAAAATGGCAATTTATCTTTATGTGTTTAGTTTACCCATGAAACATTGAATTAGAGGAGATATGCATTACAACTTGATTATCACAAATGAGTGTCATGTGCATAATATCCTCAAATTAGAGCTCCTTAAGCAGTTGTTTTAACTAAATGAGTTCACAAGTGGCTAAAGTCATTGCTCGATATTTTGTTTTGGCACTTGATCTTGCGATCACATTTTATTTCTTACTTTTCCATGATATCATATTACCTCTAATGAATACACAATACCCATAAGTGGATCTTCTATCTGTAGGAGAGTCTGCCCTGTCAGCATTTGAATATCTAACAATCTGAGTATGACCTTTATCTTCATAGATGTGGCCTTTTCTTAGAACTCTTTTAATATACTTCAAGATACGAATGACAGCATCCCAATGTCCTTCACAAGGTGAGTTTAGAAACTGACTTACCACACTCATTGCAAAAGAGATATCTGGACGGGTAATAGTAATGTAGTTTACTTTTTCGACCAATCTTTTATATCTTGTTGGGTCTGAAAATGGCTCCCTTTGATCTCGAAGAAGCCTGATATTAGAATCTATAGGAGTGTCAATAGGTTTTGCATTCAATAGCCCTGTTTCCTCAAGAATGTCCATAACGTATATGCTTTGTGAGATAACTATACCATCCTTGGATTGTGCCACTTCGATTCCCAAGAAATAATGAAGTTTGCCAAGATCTTTGGTTTGAAAGTGATGACAGAGGTATTATTTTATCTAAATTATGTCTTGGTGATCGCTGCTAGTGATAACAATATCGTCCATATTAGGGGTGTTCTTAGATCGATTTTGAGGTAAAAAAACCATCTGATCCAAACATGATAAGTATCATCGGTTCGATTTGGATTGGATTAGATGATTTGGTTTTTAACCAATAACATAATGAAAATGCAATTTAAATTAGAGCAATACCCAACAACAATAATATAATTGAAATTTCAAACTCCAAACTATTCATAAAGTCATACAAACCATACAAACAAATATAATTGGTGTGCTTGTGTGGTGGGGGAAGAGGAAGGGCATCTGGGGTGACTTATGGGTATAGATAGTTGTTGGCCTAGTGTATGGCAGTGGGAGTTGCGACGACTCACTGGTGGCTGGGTAGTGAGTGTTGACCGGTGGGTATAAGTGGCTGGTGGGATTCATATGGGTGGAAGGTGGTTCTGTTTTAGGTTCTAGTAGTGTGTGGGTGGCAGATCTAGGTTCTGGAGAGAAGGCGTGGTGGCGCGACATGGTCGTGATTCATGTGTGATGAGGTACAACAGTGATTAGCACCAGTCTTGGGTCCTGATGGCGAGGATTGTGGCAGATCTGGAGGCGTAGCAGGAAGGGTGGTGGCCAGAGTTGCTAGTTAACGGTGGCTTGCGGTGGAGGCTCAGGTGCATAGTGGCTTACGGTGAGTGTTGATCAGTGGGTATGGGTGGCTGGTGGGATTCGTTCTGTTTTGGGTTCTGGAAGCATGTGGGTAGCGGATCTGGGTTCTGGAGAGAGGGGCGAGGTGGCGCGACAGGGTCATGACTCATGAGTGATGAGGTATAACAGCGAGCGCAGAACGACACCAGTCTTGGGTTCTAGTGGTGAGGATTGTGGTGGATCTGGAGGCGCGGCAGGAAGGGTGGTGGCCGAAGTTGCTGGTTAACGATGGCTCGCGGTGGAGGCTCAGGTGCACGGTGGTTGAGGTAGGTTCAGGCTGGCCGAAAATGAAGAAAATGGGATTCAGGGGAAGTGGGGGGGAGGGGGAGTAGTTATGGACTTATGGATATTTAGGTAATTTTAGGTAAATATTCAGTAAAGTATTCAATTAGGTTTGATTCGGTATGGATTAGTTCTATAAAATTGAACCTAAAACCGAACCGACCCGATTAGTTCCTCACAAATTCAATCCAGCTTATTTTGGTTTTTATTGGTTTTCAATTTTTTTGGATTGGTTTTCATTTTTTTGTTTTGGATTGGTTTAGATCTGAATACCCTTAGTTCATATACACAATCAAATAGATGCAAACTTGGGTTGTATGGCAATAGAAGACAGAGTAGTCAGCCTCACTCTGAATCATACTAAATTGCTGAACTACAATACTGAATCAATCAAATCAAGTCTGAGGAGATTGTTTGAGACTATACAAGGACTTGTGAAGATGACAGTCGACAAACGAGGCCATAAGACTTTACTTGAGCAACAAACCTTGGTGGTTGCTCTATATAAACCTCTTCTTCTATATCACTATGGAGAAAAGCATTTTTAATGTCCGGCTTATGAAGGGGCCAATGACGAATAATGACCATAGATAGAAAGAGCCGAACATAAGCCATCTTCGTCACAAGTGAGAAAGTGTCTTCATAATTCAAGCCAAAAATCTGTGTATATCCTTTTGCCACCAGACGCAACTTGAGGTGATTAAGCTTGCCATCTGGGCTAACCTTCATCGTATAGATCCACCGACAACCTACAACGGACTTCCTTGGAGGAAGAGGAACAAGTTCTCAAGTACCACTATTCTGAAGGGCACACATTTCCTCAGTTATAGCTTGTCTCCACCCAGGATGGGATAAGGTATACCTAGAGATTTAGGAATAGACACAAAAGACAAGGAAGAAATACATGCAAAATGTGAATAAGATAGGCGATGATAACTCAAAGTAACATAGTGACGAGAAGGGTTATGAGTAGACCGTATAACTTTTCAGAAAACAATGGGAAGTTCAGGCTTAGGAGGCAGTGCTGGAGCCGGTACACGAGTTGGTGTAGGAAGAGAGTCCATAGTGACCTCTGCAACTTTTAGTGGAGGTAGTAGCAGTGAAGATGGCTGGGGCCGATGATGATAGACTTGAAAGAGGCGTATGATCAGTAACGGTCCTCTAATAGGAGGTGGATGAGTGGTATCATAGTCAGCTGAGACAAGAAGAAGAGGAACATAGAAGACCTCAGTAATAGGTTTAGGAGTCAAACTAAAAGAGTCAAATAAGAGAACTGACTCGAAGAATGTGACATCGACAAAGACTAGGTAACGGTGAAGAATAGGTAAAAAATAATGATAACCTTTTTTAGACCGATTATAACTAAGAAAAACACATTTGATGGAGGGGGTAGAATGTCTGTCAAGACTAGGAGTGAGATTATGGACGAAACATGTTAACCTGAAAACATGAGGCGGAAGAGAATAGATGGGTTGATGAAGACACAATATAGAGTGGGGTACATGGTTATCAAGCACAGAAGAGGACATGTGATTAATCAAGTAGCAGGTAGTAAGAACTGCATTGCCCCAAAAATAGAAAGGGACACGACCATGAAGCAAGATTGTTCAAGTTGTTTAAATTAAGTGTCTATTTTTGCTCTCAGCAACCCCATTTTGTTGAGGGGCATAAGCAAGAGATGTTTGGTGAAGAATGTCATTAGATGTCATAAAATGTTGAAAAGGTTGAGGTAAAAATTCACAAGCATTGTCACTACGCAAAGTACGAATTGGAAAACTAAATTGAGTTTTTATTTCATTATAAAATTTCTAAAAAATAGAAAACAACTCAAACCTGTTATGCATTAAAAATAACCAAGTACACCGAGAGTAGTCATCAAGGAAAGTAACAAAATATTTAAAACCTAAAGTAGACTCGATACGACTAAGACCCCAAACATTAGAATGAACTAAAGTAAAGGGAGACATGGCTCGACGACAGACTCTGTTGGGAAATGAACTACGGGTTTATTTCCTAAGTTGACATGACTCACAAGGCAAACTAGAAAACTTAGATAAGCTTAGGACCATTTTTTGTAGTTTGGCAAGGCTCAGATGACCCAACTGAGCATAGATGGTGAGAGGGGTATCCGTGATAAAGCAAACACGAGAGGTGGCAGAGAGTTGGTAGAGGTCATTGGACTCACATTTGGTGCCAATCATCCGTCCTGAGCTTCGGTCTTACAAAATGACAGAGTGTTTAGTGAATATAATGTTACAATCTAAAGAACAGGTCAAACAACTAATGGACAGTAAATTAAAATGACCCCCAAGAACATAAAGCACATAATCAATAGACAGGGAAATGAGGAGTTGAATAATGTCAATCCTTTGTGACTGTGTTTGGGAACCATTTGCTAAAGTAATGATATGTAAATAACTAGAATTAGAAATGTTAGAGAAAATGTGCTTATTACCATAGATGTAATCAGAGGCACCAGAATCAAGGACCTAAAGACCCAAGGATGGTGACTGAGAGAGACAAGCAAATGCATTACTAGTGTGCTCAACAACTGTAGTGGAACTAGAAGTCTGATATTGCTCAACCCACTTCAAAAAATCTACATAGGCAACGGGAGATGCAGTTGGTTGGGCAGAGGGCTCAGGTGGACTCGGGGCAGCTGTCTGGGCAACATTAGTAGCCTAAGGAAGACGGCCATGTAAAATTCAACATTTATCAATGGTATGACCCAGCTTGTTGCAATGATCACATTTTGGATGGGGTCTACTCGAGTTTCCAAAATTAGAACGACCACGATTGTTGCTCTTGGAGACTAATACGAAGGTATCAACCGGAGCTGGAGCAACGATAGAATTAGAGGGCTGCTTGGCCAGGACCTAGAGCAAAGTGGACCAAATCATCTTCAGAGTAGGGATAGTGAGAGAACCCAAAATCTGATCACAATTGACAGAATATTCTGGAGGCAAATCATACAAGGCCATGGGCATGAAAAGATACAACGTTGCTTGAGTTCCTTTGTTAGGGTATTAGTAGGGGCAACAACTAATTGAATCATGGAAAGCACTGTAACATCCCAAAATTTATTTATTTTACCATAAATAGTTGTTTTATAATATTTGTGATTTTTTTGAATTTTTCTGAGAATGTGATTTTAATATTATTTCTCGTTTTACGTGCAAACTGAGCGGAGCAGGAAAAATGAGATATTTTTTCCGAGAACCTTTATCTGTGAAAACGTCAATGGGAGATCTTACTAAACCTGAGGTTGGACATGATTTACGAGATTTTATGTTTTTCAAGAATTTTATCAGATAAAATAAATTACTGTATAATTTTTATCTGTTGGGCAATTAATACTGACTTCTATCAACTATAACAATTGTTCATTGGATAATAGCATGTATTATAAAATCCTATCACATTATCCTAATGTAATCCACTTTAAGTTTAATCAAATCTATTTTAATTGAAAAATACTATATTTTAATCAAAGCTTCTTTGAGAAGCTTTGACCACAAATGATCAAATTGCCCAATCTTGTAAAAGAAGCCACTCATCCCTCTCCTTCTCTCTCTCATTGCTGTAGCACTTAGTGCTCTTGGGGAAGCAAAAATTTGCTTCCCACACTTAACACTCTTCACCCAAAAATATCACTCATTTCTACTATCACTTTCTCTCTCTGCAAGTTTCATCTTCCATTTTCTGCAACTTCTTTCTTCTTCTCCCTCACCTCTCCACGGTTTTGCAGCCCTATTGGGTGGCCATTTTCAATTTCTTACTTCACCATCACCATTTCTACATTCCTCTCATCATTCTAAAGCTTTTATCTTTAAAGAGTTTCTCTCAAATTCATCATCTTCTTCACTTTTTCTCAAGAACAAAGTTTGAGACTTTGAAGGTAAATATTTAATTCTTCACTTTCTCTTCCTATTTTTCGTTTCTATAGCCAGATTTATAACCATGGATCTCTTCTTTTTCAACCATTGGTGTTGATTCTTTGAGCTTGATTTCTAGGGTTTTTGGGAGCCCCAATATTGAACCACCAAGAGCATACCAAAGAGGTGATTTTCATGTTCTTCCTTTAGGTAAGAGGAAGATTTACTTACTTCAACCATTATTGGTGATGAGAAGACTTCTATGTGGTTGTTGATGGAGAAATCTATAATGGATGCTTACTTTGTTTGATGGTTTTTCATGTTTTGTGTGTTCTTGATTGAGATTAATAATGATTGGTTGTTTTGAAATGCATTAAGGATGTTGGAATGTTTTGATAATGTTGGATTTGATAAATGAAAAAATTTGAGGGTTTACTATCCTATTGAAAGGCCACAGTTTTGGCCCAAAATCTTAAGGGTTTGAATTGATTTATGTGTAAAATGAAATCTATGCAATTAGTTATTAAAGGATGGATGGAAGGAATGAAAAAATTGGAACCTTGATGCCTTAGGGAGGCCACGGCCTCTAAAGGAATTTTTTTTTAGTCCAAGTGATGCTTTTGTGCATCTTTGGGAATTAATGATTTAAAGACATGTACTTCATAATGAGATAGAAGAAATTAATTGAGTGATGAACATTTAGAGGGGCCACGGTTTTTCAAGGGTTCTTTAGCCCAAAGTTTTCATAATTGATCAAGACTTAGAAAACTAAGGATGTTGGATTCATAATATGGAATTATGATATGTGTTGAACTATGTATATAAAATTGTTGATATTAAACCGGATTGTATGGAATTGGGAGTCCATGTGGGACCGAGTATTTGTTGATGTGTACTTGATTAAATTGTGGTAATGATGTTGTTGAGGATTAACTGTATGTCGTTGTGGTATGTTCCATGAAAAATATATTGTTGATGAGTATGCATGATATGCATTGTGTCATGAGGAACATGCAATTGATACACATATACGATGTAAATTGTGTCGTCATACATATGTGATGTCCGTTAGACTTTGTTAGAAAGGTGATGTGTGCCTAGGAGATTGAATAACACCTTAGTGCGGGTGCAAGTAGACTAAGCGTAGGGTCATAGTGGCTGACCTTGAGGACGTCGGGGTGCAGGTGTCTCACAATAGACAGTGGTAGCTCCACTAAGGTCGTGGGATAGACTGTTGCAAACACACCGATGATCTGGACCGAGACACTGTCCTATATCGCGATCAACTGTTGAGGTGTCATGTATAAGCCATATTGCGCAAATATTTTTATAAGATGAAACACTTTATTTTTAAAGCTAATGAGATACTGGTATGACTCCTTGATCATTCTCTCCGAAATGTTGATGTCTAGCTCCATGGAGTAGGATTTTTGGTACCATATGCATTATGTATTGTCAGTCTCATATTCCATTGAGCATGAGTACCTAGGACTGTTTAACTGTCTATTTTTTATATTACAATAATTATTTGATTGATAAACCGTTTACTGCCTGAGACTCTGTTATTATTATTATCTCTCTTTTATTGTTTACTTAACTATTACTGTGGATAACTATATGTGTGGTAATGCTATGTGGGCGCCCAACGCTGTTCTGTTTTCTTATTGCCATATTGGTATTAGATGTTGGGTGTCTCACATTTTTTCTGTATATCTGTACCCCTATTTAAATTATGTACTTCGGAGAAGACATTTGCGATGAAGAAAATGAAGCACCTAATTTTCCTGGCTTCTGGCCCGATTATGAATAGTGCTAATTGAAGATGTCATCACGTCTGCGCCGATTTTTGGGTTACGCAAGCATGACCTTTCACGGTGGTCCAGGCTGCTGGCACATAAACTTGAGCACGGACCGTTGCATCTATCACGGGGAGCTGACTGTGTCTTTAGCTTGGGGTCGCTACGATCCGCCTGTTTTTGATTTCATAGCTTTTGTTCACTTAGAGTTTTATTTGCCTATAAGAGATTTATGGAATGACCTTTATTACACCCCACGAGATGATTCATTTCTCTCCACTGCTCAAGCTTTTGCTCGAAATTCAGTCACTCCGATGATGATCTCATCGGATGAGGAGGACCCTGCTATAGTTCCTTCTCGTTAATCTTAGGGCCTGATACTATCGGTGGCTACTGATGGCTAACCGTATATCTTTTTGGAAAGCCTGACGTTTTGCTATTTTGATGGGATATAAATTTGTATACATCTTGGGGGTGGGTGAAGCCTTTACTTTTTGTAAATTTGATGATGTAGCTAAACAGGCTCGATGCATATATATATAATGTGAATGTATGGTTTCATTTCATGTCAATTTTTATTGTATCTATATTTATCATTATCTCTTTAAAAAAAATGTACTCATATTCGATACTCAATTATTATGCTATTAAGATGGAAATTGTTCATTCAGATAACAAATATGAACCAGGTCTTAATCAATCAATGTATTTATATATTCCGCATTCTCGTTTCATCTTTCTTTATTATGGTATGACGTTCCTTCTTCATGAGATGAGAAAAAGGTGCGTTACAAGCACCATGGACCTTTCCCAAATAGGCTGACATAGGACCATCAAACTTCTGAGGAGCAACAACACTCATGAGGTTATAACACACTCCATATAGTTGTTGAAGGTCGTTGGTGTAAAGAACCTTGACCTGCTCCCAAACATACTCACAGGTAATATGAGCGTGGAATATTTGCTTGAGGGAGGCATGAATATTGGATTTGATGACACTACATAACTGGGTATCAATCTTCTTCCACCTTGATTTGTCAGCCTTGGGCACAGACTCAAGCCTCGTGATGAGGTGTTCTTCGTAGCCTTGGCTATTAAGCCATAGTTTGATGTCTGAAGCCCAAATATCATAGTTACTGTCATCCAATTTGTCAACGGAGATAGGGGCACTAACGAAACTAGTGAAAATAGGATGCTCAATCTTTGAGAGGTCTTTAGAGCTAGCTGAAGAAGGAGAACTAGCCATGGATCAATAAACAATATGCTAAAAAAATACAACTAAATAGTACCTGAATGTACCGATTCAAAAGGGAGTCTCGACAAACAGTCACGAACATAAAAGGCAAGGGCAGATCTAGAAAGAAGAGAGAAGGGCGAGCACGACGATACAAATGGCGGCCGGTGGGGGTGGTCCAAGCACTGTCACGAGCTGGTGAAGGAGCGGCGCGCAGAGCTATTAAAAGGAGCTTTCGACGACGCATGTAGGCGCGTCTTGTGGTTCTTGGGCTCAGGCTTTTGGGTTTTGGCTAATCAGGGAGAGCCGATTTCAATGGTGGGGTATCCGGCCGGAAAGGTCGGTGAAAAAGTTGGGAGGAGGCGACAGTGGATAATAGCGAGCAACGACTAACAGTAACAAAGGACATGAGTTTACTAGAAAGATAACACATCAGAAGCAGAAATGCCTACAAACTAGAGTGGAAACACGATTAGTTACAAAAAAAAATTCATGAGAGAGCAGTGGACTCACTGGGCATGTACGGTTCTAGAATTGTTTCTCTTTAAGTTCTAGATACCATGTTGAAAGAGGAAAAAAAAAAGAGAAACATATGAAGAAACCATGTGCCTAAATTACACAACATAGACTGAATTATGTAGAATTATTGTAATAAATACAAAAATTACAAAAAATCATAATTATTATAATTACATGATTTAATTAGCCTATACAATGAATCTAAACATAATTTTTAACAAAATTAAAATAAATAAAATCATATAGAAATATGATAATAACAAGGAACCTATTTCCAAAATTCCAAATCATTAATACCTTGTAAACAGGGCCAAATCCACCTTCCCCTAATTTAGATGCTTCTGAAAAGTGATTAGTACTCTGTAGAATTGTGATTAAAGGGATTGTAGGCAGGTCTGCATTCAGTGTTTCCTCAGTTTGAACATTGTGATATGAAGATAGGGGACCAGTGTCAGGTATTTGCTCATCTACGAAGAGAAGTTTGTGAATTCATATTTGAACTAAATGGCCATATTTGAGTATGTGAAATAAGCTATCAAAACAATTCTAGCATGTTTTATTGCAAGAAATTACCTTTTCTAACTCTATTCCTGTACCAGAAGCAGTAGACACCGCAACATAGTAGAGCTACTGATCCCGACACACTTATGCCAATGATCAAGTTTCTTGACTTACTAGTGCCCCCTCGTTTGGCTGTAACATATCAAAGAAGAACATTTTTTTTTTTTTACAAATTGATCAGATTCAATAGATAAACAGACATATCTACTCCAAGAGAATTCCTATGCCACAAGAAAGTGATTGTAACTATGAGAGAACAAAAGTAATTGATGTGTCACCTGTATAAGGATTAGGCACAGGAACTGAAGATGTCTGATTGTGAACAAGGTAGAACATATGATCATCATACATTATAAAACAACATGGACACCAGACATGCCATCCTATCTTTTGTTCACAACATTTGGGAATTTGTGCTACCATGGCCTCCAAACATAAGATCTCTGCTGCATTGCACCAGGCCATACCTTCTCTCAGTACGACTCAAATTGAACTCACCCATATAGAACAACTGGTTGGTCTCCTTAGTTGCTTTTCTGATCAAACTTCTCATATAATCCTCGGCTTTCTGAATCTCTATTGGGCTGGAGATATTTTTTTTTCCCAAAAGATGCCATGATGGGTCTATTTTAACTTTCCCAAAGAAGTTCTCATTTGAGTACCTGAGAATGCAGAAATCATACCATATCATAGCAGAGACTCTATTGGGACAGCGCTGAAGGGCTTCTCTGGTAGCAGTAGAGACACAGAACTGACATAAGTTTCTATCCACGTCGCCGCGGCAATCATACTGGCCATACGCAGCATCTCTGGTGGTGGTGTTGCCTATGCTGATGTTGTTATACCCTTTGCTTGTGGCTGCATCGTCAGAGGATAGCCATGAGAGAATGCTCTTAAGATTGGTTGTGTATGCGGTGCTGAGATCTTGTTCGGTTGTGTTATGGCAGTCATCTCCCACGTAGCTGGGCGATATTAATTGTGCTTTTGTAACAAGTGCTTTGAAGCTCAGAAATAGCAGGAAAGCAAAGGATATTGATGATCTTACATTGAGTTGTGTTGCCTCCATGATTTTTTAAGCTACTTGCTCAGACAATAACTAAAAAATATATGAAGTCAGTCAAGTATGTGACTGTATATATTATAAGAGATCCTTAGGTGTTGCTATAACACGAAAAATATCTTATTAGATATTTTGTTATGATTGAATGTGTGTCAACTATAACATTTAAATTATAATGAAAGTGAAAGAAAGTAATGACTCACAAAATTAATGTGTCACACATACATAATAATAGATTTCTTTTTTTTTTTTAAGAATCATCTAACTATTTTCTTATAAAAATAAATTAGTATTACCGTGCACCCAAAAAATAAAATTAGTATTACCGTGATCACAAATATTATGATATTTTTATTTTTATTTTAATTTATAAAAAAATAACAATAAATATTGATTCGTTAAAATATTAATAAATATTACTATAAAACTCTTTTACAATTACATTGCATTTGCATAATAATTACACTCTATTTTATCCTAAGCAAAGAACGTGATGAAGAAAAGTTTTTATGAGTCAACATAATTAACTTTTATTTTTTTGAGTTGCAGTCAACATAATTAACTTTACAAGTCCACTTAGAGAAAAAAAAAACAAAACACTTTACAAGTCCACTCTTCGTGTGATTATATATAAATGTAAGAGAAATTATTTAAAATATTTATCTTACACTAAAGATCTTTTCATGTCATTTTTTTTTATCAGGGTATTTATATCTAATAAAATTAATGATCAATATTTGACTATCTATATATTTTATGAGTTTAATTTTGATGTATTATTAGTATAAATTTTTTTACATCATCAATTAATTATATAATATATTATTACATGTATGAATTTTAAGATAATTATTATGAGAGTTAAATATTTTAATAACTTAACAATACATGATTAAATGATAATGTAAAAAGAATATTTATAGTGCATTCAAATTTAGTCCATGTTTTATTTTCTTGAAATATATACAAGTTATACCTCTTCCCTTGAGTGATTATGTTTCATAATGTTACTTAATTTCAGTTATTAATTTTAACTATTAAAATACCCTCCACTATTTTTTAACAATAAATAGGATAAATTACATTTTGGTATGTTAGGTGACCGCTAGTCAACTTACTCTCTTAGTGTCCCTTTAACGCTTGGAATTGAGTATAGGATTAAAACTTAAAATTAGAATTAGACTTTTTAATTTTAATTTTTATGTTTAGAATGTAATTTAATATTAAAATTATAATTTCATAAATCAATTTCACAAAATTAAAAAATAACTAAATTAAATATTTTTCAGTTCTTAACTTATTCTCTCAAATTACAAATTTCATAACTTAAAAATTAAACTATTTCTCTCTTTTATTTATGAACAATCATATTTATTGAGGTTCTATATTTATATAGAAATTTTTTTATTTATATTAAAATTATTATAATAACATTTATTTTTTTCTAAAAATTTCCATGAAAAGAGTTTTTATGAAAAAAATGACTATTATATTATAAAATTATTATTACATGAATATTTTTATTAATTTTAATTTTAAATAATTTTAAATATTTTAGATCATATATTTAAACAATAAAATTATAATTAAATTTAGAACTATGATTTTTTATTATAATTCTTTCACAACTTCAAATATAAAATTTAAGATTATAAATAAATTTTAATTATAAAAGAATTGAGATTGAAATTAAAATTTTATATTTCAATTCCAATTTTACTATTCAAATATACACTTAGGTTTTTTTTTTGTTTTTTTTTAATTATCAGTTAACCAAATGTAGTTTTGTTTTAAGAGAAAACATCACTTTTTTCTGTTAAATTAAATGGAAGTTCATTTCAAATACTTAAAAACTAAACTTTAAGGGCAATAAGTGATAAATAAACAATCTTAGTGATAAATAAAGATAAGACACTTGTAAAATAAGTAAGAGTCCAAACACCCTTTAATAATTATTGGTTAAAATTATGATGCATTTTTTTTTGTTAAATCAATGATGGATATATTCTTACTTACGTACTTTAGACAAAATCTCACTTTAAAGAATTTTTTTTTATAAATAAAACCTTTGTCCCCTTATGTTTCATTTGTTAAAACCAAACATCAAAATGATTAAAAAAAATTAGGGAGATAAGTTCAAAAAACAGTTATGCTTTATGGAGTTAATTTTACCTAAAATGTATTTGAAAACATCGTC